>OX465113.1:16994771-17091579 GCA_949987565.1 Luidia sarsii
TCTTGGCAAACTTTAACTGGACGGCATCGTTGATTTTCTGATTGCCACTATAGCCAAAACTCAGTCACTATCAAACTGCTATAATACTTACTCCAAGTTTTGAAATGTTGATAATTATACAGTTGCCAGCGGCTTATACTGACTTATAAATTTGCAAATCTCACACATGAAGCGGGTCTGATGATTCCATCCTAGCAGGACCTTTCTGAAAGGTGGATTCAGCCTTTCAGAAAGGTCCTGCTCGGATCGATAATACAACCCTAACACGGTTGTGGTAATTTGGGGTTTCAGGAAGGGTTACAAATAGGGTTAAAGGGTTAAAGACTAAGATGGATGACAATGATGCCGATGACGACGATGACGAAAATGACAATGGGGGATGACAATGATGACGGTAATGCCGATGACGACGATGACGAAAATGACAATGTGGGATGATAATGATGACGGTGATGACGATGACGACGATGACGACAATGGGGATGATGATGATGACGAGGATGGGGATGATGACAATGAATACAATGATGATGATGACGACAATGACGATGACGAAGATGACGACAATGGGGATGATGACAATGAATACAATGACGATGATGACGACAATGACGATGACGACGATGACGACAATAGGGATGATGATGATGACGAGGATGGGGATGATGACAATGAATACAATTAATACAATGACGATGATGACGACAATGACGATGACGACAATGGGGATGATGACAATGAATACAATTAATACAATGATGATGATGACGACAATGACGATGACGACGATGACGACAATGGGGATGATGACAATGACGACAATGGGGATGATGACAATGAATACAATTAATACAATGATGATGATGACGACAATGACGATGACGACGATGACGACAATGGGGATGATGACAATGAATACAATTAATACAATGACGATGATGACGACAATGGGGATGATTGCGATGAATACAATTAATACAATGACGATGATGACGACAATGACGATGACGACAATGGAGATGATGATGATGACGAGGATGGGGATGATGACAATGAATACAATTAATACAATGACGATGATGACGACAATGACGATGACGACGATGACGACAATGGGGATGATGACAATGAATACAATTAATACAATGATGACGATGACGACAATGGGAATGATGGCGATGATGAAGATGACAATGATGATGCAGGCACTGAGGACAAACTCTCACGATGAATGAAAATGGAAAATTGAAAACGGGCAATGAAAACAAATAGGCAAAAAAGCTGTAGTCTTCGTTCTCAAGCCTGTGGCCACCCCAATGCCAAGGTCACAAGCACCAGTGAAAAAAACGCACGAGAGCATCTGTCAAATAAAATGACTCACACATCGAGCGCTCTACAATGATGTCATCAATGACATCACCTTCAGCTGACAACTGACTACATCCCATCAATGCGGGACCGTTTGCTCCAGGACACAGCCCGAGAGGACGGGATGATGAGATGGGGGATGAGTCACTGGAACTAAAGAGAAACCGACTAGAAGAAACTCGCAAAAAAAAACTGCCAAAAGCACAATTCAAACATTCAAAATTAAGGAAAAAAGAAAACTGGCAAATAAATGTTAAATAATTCAACACGATAGTATACACACCTCTGGTGTGTATACCAGCACGGCAACCTTTTTAGGCAGGGTCAACTTTCTCGGCTTTCAGCCGTGTCTGCACTGGACTTATTCTTTACCGAGCCCGTGGGTAACATTCCAATGGGTAAATCTTCCAGGCGTCCGCACTTGGACTATTCGACTCGGGTAAACTAACCAAGACGAGGTAAAACTAACCGACTCATGTACATGTGCATGTACTCTAGGTACACAAACACGTTGTTACCCTGCGCCCGCACGAGTCTTGCATACAGTAACGTAACGTGCGGGGCGCCGGATTTGGGTTTTTTACCGAGTCGTAATACTGAGACGTCGTGTCCGGATTGGACTTATCGACTCGGTTAAACTGACCTGGTCAATTTAACCGGGCAGAGGTTGGTCAGTTAAACTACCCACTGGAGTCGGGTAAGTTACCTGGAAGGAAAACTTCCTGGGCTGTCCGCACTGGACTTAAAATGGTCAATTTACCCATTTGCTCGGTTAGTTTACCCATTTTAAGTCCAGTGCGGACGCGGCTGCTTTGGGAATTTCACCCGATCTTTCGGTCCTAGCACGACCTCCCTCAAACTCAAAGGCAACGTGTTCTTTGGTGAAAATACCCTGCTGAGATCCAAACTTCAGGCAAAAAAGAGAAAGAATTCGCGAACCTGCATTACCAGTATCATCCAACAGTTTTGGATGCACATTTTCGCTCGTATATAGGGCCTATTCTACGCATTTGTAAACCGTGCCTATCAAGCTAACGCTGGCCCTCACTTGGCCCATCCTTCGGTTCACTGCAGCTCATCAAAGCGACGAAACAAAATACATAATAAAAAATGGTTGACTATAAGGGGCTGCTGACCCCTGCATCCCCATCGCACTTGAGCAGTGCGGTAGAAATACCAGCAATACATGACTAGTCGTACACTGTAGCACTCATTCAAAAAAAAAAAGCTTGTTCCGAGAACCACATGGTCAAGAATAGGGTGATCTGCAGTTTCTATGCAACTTTATACTTCTACCTCAACTACTTGCAATCAACCAAATTCTGGACGGAAACTCCTAAAAAACACACAACACAACCCAATCCTACTTTGTCAGAGCCTATCCTCGCAGCCATAGCCACATAGAACACAATTTGGGTCAAGGGACTCAATAAGTCAAAGCAGGGGTTTTTTTTCACTCATAAATTTGAATTCTCCAATTCCAAATGGCAAGGCTGACCTGACAGAAAATCTGGGATGACCGAATATCATTCACAAAAGCCATGACTCTGTATCAAGAATGCATTCGACGCCAGATCTATAATTTACAACACTGGCAAGACTCAAGTGTCCTATGAGATGTCCTCCCCCCCAAAAAAAATCATATTCCGAAAAAATGACAAGACAGAGAGAGTGCACCCACTCCAGAAATGTCCATGCTTTCTTTCCCCCCAGCATTGTCACATAAATACATCTCCAGTATGGCTTCCAATAAAAAAAAGGGAAGACCGTGAAATGGACTACAATCCCAATGGATCTAGTTTGCAGAAGTGACTGTGACCGAATATCAACGCAAAATTGTTATCTTCTTCCTCCCAAAATATGAGAAAGAAGACGTGGAAGAAAACAAAATTCTTATCTTTTTTTTTCTCTCTCGATGTGATGGAAAGGGCCACTACGTTCGATGACCTATCGCCGAATGATGTATCACCTGTGAGCGTTTCTGACGGGTGCCTCTCTGCCTGTTGTGACTGGCAACAACGTGTGTGGGGGTGTTGCGTGTGGATGGTCCAATACGGTGGTGGGTCGTGTGTCTGTGTGTTTGTCTGTGTATGGGAGTGGGGGTGGGGGTGGGGTGGGGGGATTCACCTGCAGGCAGATGAGGCGGTGGAGGAGGAGGAGGAGGAGGAGGAGGAAGAGGAGGATGTGGAGGTGGGGAGGAGGGAGAGGAGGTAGAGGAAGAGGGGAAAGAGGATGGAGAGGAGGGAGAGGAAGATGGGAAAGATGGGAAAGAGAGGAAAGAGGGGAAAGAGGGGAAAGAGGGGAAAGAGGGGAAAGAGGGGAAAGAGGGGAAAGAGGGGAAAGAGGGGAAAGAGGGGAAAGAGGGGAAAGAGGGGAAAGAGGGAAAAGAGGGGAAAGAGGGGAAAGAGGGGAAAGAGGGGAAAGAGGGGAAAGAGGGGAAAGAGGGGAAAGATGAGGAAGAGGAGGAAAAGGAGGTAGTGGATGAGGAAGAGGAGGAAGATGAGAAGATGAGAAAGAGGAGGGAGAGGAGGGAAAAGAGAGAGAGGAGAAAGAGGACGAGGAAGAGGACGAGGAAGAGGAAGATGAGGAAGATGAGGAAGAGGAGGAAGATGAGGCAGAGGATGAGGAAGATGAGGAAGAGGAGGAAGAGGAGGAAGGGGAGGAAGGGGAGGAAGATGAGGGAGAGGAGGGAGAGGAGGTAGAAGAGGAAGAGGAGGAAGATGAAGAAGATGAGGAAGATGAGGGAAGGGAGGAAGAGGAGGAAAGGGAGGAAGATGAGGAAGATGAGGAAGATGAGGGAGAGGAGGGAGAGGAGGAAGAGGAGGGAGATGAGGAAGAGGAGGAAGAGGAGGAAGAGGAGGAGGAGGAGGAGGAATAGGAAGAGGAGAAAGGGGAGGAAGAGGAGGAAGAGGAGATAGAGGATGAGAAAGAGGAAGAGGAGGAAGAGGATGGGGTATATATTCGTCCGCCATCCAAACACGTCAGATTCTGGTCACAGAGAACCTCTGATACAAGAAGGCCAGTGTAACACTCCATGCATGCAGCTAGTAATGGAGATGCCCCCGTCCCTCGCTTCTATCGCCGACCTAGCATAGTCACCATCGCCCTGGAGACTCCTCAAGTCCATCGGACAGAAGACCTCCCCCTCCCGCCTCTTGGGCCATGAATCAGTAGCCCAAATTTCATTCCCAGAAAGGTTACACAAAAAAAAAACAGGGAAAGACCCCCATACAACACAGATAAAAAAAAATGTGTTGCCTTGTTTATATATATATATATACTCACGAGCTCTGAGAATAAATGAATCAAATTCAAAATGGCAGATGTACCTGAGGAAATGCGAAGGCATTTCGCTTTTTACTGTCCATGGCAGTGCCTGTGAGGTCTTCTGTCAATATACAATGTATGAACAGTGACCTGTGTGAAGAGAAAATATCTGCTGATGGTTTAGGCAGACATGTGTTCATTTCGACCATCTTTTTTTTCCTGTCCCAGATTCGGGGTGTGTTAAAGTTCGCATCGTGCCGATATTCTGTGGGTTACTGGGCCATGCTCACTTTTTAGTTTGCATAACAAGTGATGTGGTGAATGACCAGGGCTCATACCTTCCTTCCCTCCTCTCTGTCCCTTCTCCTAACCCCCCCCCCCAACCCCAACCCCTTCTCCGTCCCTCCTTGAAAGCCAGTCGAGAGTGATCTCATCAGCGCAGCTTGACCGGCCAAGAGTGCAGAAACATAGCATACATGTAGTTGTACAGCCATTGAGACATTCCACACAATCCAGTGAATCCATGCCTTGTTCACTTTGAATGGGCCTGAAATGTACCATCCGTATTCGGGGGTGGAGTGGATAAGTTGGATCTGAATTCGGTAGCGAAGTTGCTCTCATTTGACTCATTAATTGTAAAGTCATTACCGCAGGAGTCAGTGTAACAATAGATAGGTTTGAGCGTTGGAACATTTTGGACCACTTATAGGGGTTTGAAAAGACTTAAAGGTTTGCATGGTGGAAACAATTATTATTATTAATTGGTTTGCGGTTACACCATGTGTATCATCTCTTTTGAGACTGAGTGTGGCTCTGAAAAGAGCCGGTAACTCAACGTTTCGAGCAGTGTGTACTCTTATAGGGGTTCCTAGTTAAACACTATGCATTGACCAGTGGGAGTTTGAGTTTATTGAAGCATAGAGCAAGGAAACAGATGATTCAAGATAGAGGCCGAATCAGAGGTGAAGAAGTAGAACCATATAAGAAGAAGCCATTTAAGGTGATGACTAAAAAGGGGAGGGGGAAATAACAAGGAGGAGATCAAAGGTTAAAAAGACGTCTATTAATGCCAACTATGCAAGGCCCAAAAGGCCATTCAAGGTGATGGCTAAGAAGGGGAGAGGGGAAACTATTAACAAGTAGTAGGAGATCAAAGGAAAATAGACATACAGGCTGTATGTTAATGGTGATGAAACAACACAAGACACACAGATGTGAGCAAGGTTGAATTTTAAGATTTGCATTTTGTTAATTTTAGTCAGTAAGCAGTTTGCAACATTGTTTGTATATCACTTTAAATTATAGGCAATCAGAATAGCTAGACATGCAGTTTAATAGCTCGTCAAATATAATCCAGTAATGCAAATCTTTCATAAACTTCTTACGGGATGGAATGATCAGAAATGTGCAAATCCTAAGAGTTTGAGGACCTGATGACATTTCCATCCACATGTTTTGCCCTCAAACTATTTTATGATGTCAATGTGTGAGTTGGGTGAGTGAATAATCAAATGGTGTCCACTTCTTTTCAAGTTTTCAAATAACCAATCAAGGTTTACATGGACTGACATTTTTATCAGTGTAGAATCTTTCCCACAGGCATCCTGCTAAGACTAAACTGTCGGGCCTTCTAAATCTCACAGATTTGTACTCCTTTCAGTCCGGAAGCAGTTTTCCAACATTGTGGATTGGTGGTTTTTTTTTATATTATATTACATTAAATCTATAAAGGTACAACAGGGAGTATTTCGCTGCTGGCTTGCTCGTTGAGAGTGGTCGGAGTGACTTACTGAGAGCTTGAACATTTCTGACCAAGCTCCAGATAAGACTTGGAGGTTTGCATGGTGGAGGCAACAGTTTTCCCTGACACCTTGCTGCAAGCCATCTCTTTCGTGAAGAAGTATGGTTCTCAAATCGTAGACAAGATTTGGAGGTTAGCCTACTCCGAGGTTTGCAATTTTGCATGGTGGAGCCACAATGTCACAATGGAATGTTTTGCGGTGACACTTTGTAAGCCATCTCTTTCGATATTAAAAGTATGGTTCTCAAATATAGACACGAGTTGAAGGTTTGCATGATGGAGTCACAATGTGGAAAGATTTACAGTGACACCTTGTAAGCCATCTCTTTCGCGAAGAAGTATGGTTCTCAAATCGTAGACGAGATTTTGAGGTTTGCATGGTGGAGCCACAATGTGGAAAGTTTTGCGGGACACCACGTACATGTACATAAGTCCTCTAATTTCGAGAATGGGTATGGCTCTGAATAAAGCCGCACAAATTGCCACTTCTCTTCACAGTATTTATAACAAATCTATTTACCTCGTGCCAAGGGAACCTTCAATTTCAAACTGTATTGGACAACTGGATTTGGTATGCCACCTCACATAATGACAAGAAAGGGAATACTCCACTTTTAAAAAACCACTAATAACTAATGGATGTAACAGTTGAAAAGAAAGGATATTGGATGGAGGGTGACCCCCCAATCCCCCCCCAAAAAAAAAAATACCGAAGGAAAAACCCAGTGCTGGTCAAATACCTATCTGCACCTGCAGAGTGCGCCAGCTAGCTTGGGCCAGTTCCTACGGTGCGTGATAATGCATGGGGCCTAGCCTGGCCGGCCTCTCTGTCCCAGGCTAGCACTTCCCGTCCTTAATCATCTGATAACATAATACACCTTGTAGCGGGTTGATACAGTGTCACACAATACTCTTGAATTAATGTCGCGCGTATCGCCGGGGAAATTGGACCTGCACGGTGGAGACATTTAAGGGGGGAGGGATGAGGGGGTGGGTGGTGTGGACACAGGTCCTTAAGCAATAAAGACCCGTCCAGAGCCGGTTTTATATAGGAAATTAACCACTCTCGGGGTCTGAAACAAAATCCATGCTTTAAAGACAGGAGTACCCCCCCAAAAAAAAAAAATCTTTATTAGATGAGGCAGCCATATCAGTGATGTGCCATCGTTGTCTCGTGGCATTTTGCCTGACGAGGTTCCCGCTGCTGAGGAAATTCTGAGGTACAGTGCCTCGCACGAGCAGTCTTATGCGATGTGTTCGACCTCACGCCGTTGGCATCCCCAGACCCTCGCAGGAGGCACGGCGGCACGAAAGCGGCTGTTCAGAGAGGCAGAACCTCAGAAGTGCTACCTCACAAGTGGCAGGTCAAACAAGTGGCGTCTCGCATGCAGGAGACCTCACAGGTCACAACTTTGAAATCATAAAGATACCACCTTACAGAGGTGCCATCTGACATGTAGTGCCTTTTAAAGGTGCCATCTGACATGTAGTGCCTTACAAAGGTGCCATCTGACATGTAGTGCCTTGCAAAGGTGCCATCTGACATGTAGTGCCTTACAAAGGTGCCATCTGACATGTAGTGACTTGCAAAGGTGCCATCTGACAAGTAGTTCCCTGTAAAGGTGCCATCTGACATGGAGTGCCTTACAGAGGCACCATCTGACATGTAGTGCCTTACAGAGGTGCCATCTGACATGCAGTGCCTTAATAAGGTGCCATCTGACATAGTGCCTTACAAAGGTGCCATCTGACATGTAGTGCCTTGCAAAGGTGCCATCTGACATGTAGTGCCTTACAAAGGTGCCATCTGACATGTAGTGCCTTACAAAGGTGCCATCTGACATGTAGTGCCTTGCAAAGGTGCCATCTGACATGTAGTGCCTTGCAGAGGTGTCATGTGACATGTAGTGCCTTACAGAGGTGTCATCTGACATAATTATAGTGCCTTGCAAATGTACCATCCGACATGTAGTGCCTTACAAAGGTGCCATCTGACACTTAGTGCCTTACTGAGGTGCCATCTGACATGTAGTGCCTTACAATGATGTCATCTGACATGCGCCTTACAAAGGTGCCATCTGACATGAAGTGTTTCACTAAAGTGCTATCTCACAGTTGTGTGGTACCTCACAAAAGTATACCATCTGACACAAATAGCAGTTCTCTCGCAAAAACACCTGAAAGGTGCAATCTTATACATGTCAGGTCTCGCACCAGTGCCATCTAATATGAGTAGAAACTCCCACAGGTGCTATCTGACACATGTAGTGCCACACAAAGGTTTCATCTCAAATGAGTAGCACCTCGCAAAAGTGCTATCTAGCACATTCAGGTCATTTAAAATTTACAGATACCATGTCACAAAAGTATACCGTGTCACAAAAGTGCCGAAAGCATTGCATTACATAGGTAACATCCAAGTACAAAAGCCATTGTCTTCCTCAATTGAATGTACATTAGTAATGACTATCGAGTTTCTACCATCATTCTTTGATCCGGGGCATTCATAGACTGCCGTCCACGATTTTATGACTTCTTGGCAATTAATAGGCCCTATGCACACAAAAATTCAAATAATTGCTAAAAAATCTTCCAACAACAGGTGGTTTGTCTTTTAAAGGCTTCACCCCTTAGTGCAAAATGACTCCTTTTTGTACAAAATGGAAATTTCTTAAGGTGATATACAAAAATGTTGCAAACTGCTCACTGACTAAAATAACCAAAATGCAAAAGAAAGGTCCTGCTAGGATCGAAACGTCAGGCCCACTAAATTTTCAAATGGAAATTTGAATAATGGCCATATTTTTATTGGAAAATTGGCCAGAGAATCGCTCAATGTTTCACTGCTGCTCAACCATTTACAATTAGAGCGGCAAGCTTGTTGACGTCAAATCAACGACGTGACATCGTGGTGACGACCATGATCGATTGAAATCAGACTTGACCTGTAAAGGTGCCATCTGACATGTAGTGCCTTGCAAAGGTGCCATCTGACATGTAGTGCCTTGCAAAGGTGCCATCTGACATGTAGTGCCTTGCAAGGGTGTCATCTGACATGTAGTGCCTTGCAAGGGTGCCATCTGACATGTAGTGCCTTGTAAAGGTGCCATCTGACATGTAGTGCCTTGTAAAGGTGCCATCTGACATGTAGTGCATTGCAAAGGTGCCATCTGACATGACTAATGTAGTGCCTTAGAGAGGTGCAATCTGATATGTAGTGGCTCGCAAAGGTGCCATCTGACATGTAGTGTCTTACAGAGGTGCCATCTGACATGTAGTGGCTTGCAAAGGTGCCATCTGACATGTAGTGCCTGACATGATCGATTGAAATCAGACTTGACCTCCACGATTATGCAAAACATTAGGCGAGGTCAGAGGGAAAGGTCGTGTACCCCATCGGTGTCCCCGATCCGACAGACAGGAAGAAGAAAAAAATTGAATGCGCCCGTCTCGAGTGAACCCCGGCGAGCACGATTCTCTGGCCATTCTTACACCCAGGGCCAGGGAGGGCTACGTGTCTGAAGGGGGGGCCGGGCACTGTGCAACAGATCAGATAGCGCCGAGTCCTCCCAGATACGGCCTTTGCATAACAAGAGCAACAGCCCCCTCTCCGGTAAAAAAAAAAAAAAAAAAAGATGGCAAAACAAAACCAAAACGGGGCGATGCAAAATGCATGGACACTCCTATTCCCCCTGTCTCTATCGAGCTGAGCATCAGGCAAGCGCCTCACAAACACACAAACCCAGTTTGTGCGGGACCCAGGGGCTCTCCCCCCCCCACGCATACCTTCACTGAAAAACCAAGCTAAAAAAAACACAGATCGAGACGAGAATGGGGGACAGAGATGGGAGGGATATATAGAGAGAGAAAGAGAGTAAGAGAGAGATGGAAGGAGGGAGAGAGAGAGAGAGAGAGTGGGAGTGAGTGGGAAAGAGGGGATAGAAATGAGAGAGAGAGAGGGGGGACAGAGATGGGAGGGATATATATATAGAGAGAGTAAGACAGAGATGGGAGGAGGGAGAGAGAGAGAGAGAGTAAGAGAGAGATGGAAGGAGGGAGAGAGAGAGAGAGTGAGTGGGAAAGAGGTGATAGAAATGAGAGAGAGAGAGAGAAGGGGAGAGGAGAGAGAGATGGATGGAAAGAGACAGAGAGAGATGAGAGATCAGAGAGATGGACGGAGGGAGAGAGAGAGGAGGGGATAGAGAGAGTGGGAGAGAGAGATGGGGGAGGGAGAAACAGAGGGTGAGAGAGAGAGGGGGGAGATAGAAGGAGGGAGGGAGAGAGTGAGGGAGAGGGGGAGAGAGGGGAGAGAGAGGGGAAGAGAGAGAGAGGGTGAGGGGGAAGAGAGGGGAGAGATCAAGAGAAAGGTGCAGGAAGAGAGAGATATAGGGGGAGAGAGAGAAGAGAGACGAGAGAGAGAGGGGGACGGAGACAGACACAGACAGAGAGAGGAGAGACAAGGAAGAGAGAATGATGCAGATTTGCATGGACTTGATGACACATTCTCGGATGAGCTCTGTGCATCTCTGCTCTTTGTTTTCTCTGCCTGCCCTTTCAGAGCTGACACTAAACCAGAGGAGCTCGAGGGGGAGGGGGTGGTTGGAGGAGGAGAACTGGCAATCCATCTCATTGGGCACCCAAATGATATGCATGGACCCCTGCATCATATGACGATCCGGCCGGCCAATCGGAGATGCTCCTTTCTGCGGCAGACAAGCAGCCACTTGTTGTCCGGCCAATCAGAGTAATTGGGGAAGGTGGAAGATAGGAGACACGGGAGGGAGGGGGGGGGGAGGAAGAGGGGGGAGACAAGAAGAGCAAGACGAGGGAGAGGAAGAAGGGGGGAGACAGGCATGGTTAACGTCTCCACTTCAGATCTAGTGGATAGGCTCCGCCCACCCACCCTAGAGGAACTACTTTTTTGACATTTAATGTGAGCGCGAGTGCGTGTGTCTGTCTTTGTGCATGTGGTGGGATGTGTGTGCGTGTGTGTGTGTGTGTGGAGGGGGAGGGGATAGGGGAAGATATTCGATATGCAAGATTCAACATGGCAGATTCACAGCCCAACCGATGGCTCTTAGATTCCACAGGGGTACCCCCCCCCCATCCCACCTCGCCCCCCCCCCCCCCCCCGAGTGAAGGAGAAGAAGAAGAGGAAGATGAACTGTGCATCAGTGCCTGTGCCAGTCTACCCGCACCGCCTTGCACGTCAGCCGTGTTTAATGTTTTATCCTGATTTCGTGAAACAAAATAGACGATTATACTGGGACGCAGTAATCAAGACAGCGCGCAAGATGAAATCCAAATCTGATGATCTGTATGAGGAGGTGGGGGAGCTTGCTTGGTTGTTTGGTCGAATATAATCGCACCAATTTTTTATTTTTTTTATTTCATACTCGAAAAACGAGAACTGCTGAATTTGAGAGTCTAAGAGGGTGTTTTTTTTTATTTAGTTTTCTCAATTTGTTTTCTTAGGCTTTTGTTCTGCTTTACCTTCGGTTTAATAACTGTCTCGGCGAAGGGAAGCACTGTTTTGTATCGGAGCTGGTACAATTACTCCGAGCGGGTAATTTGCGGGAGCCAGAACGGCCAGCGAGATGTGTTAATCGTTCCATCTGACGGCGGGTGGTCGCAATAAAAAAACCGACTGACTGACTGATTGCGCGGCGGCTCGACACCGCGGCGACTTCTGCTGCATGTTATGGGAGGTCTTTCTTTGAAAGAGAGAAAATTGAACACCGTTCAAGAAGGGGGGGGGGTGGGGGGTTGGGGGCAGAGAGACACACGTTTGCCTTTCTACATCCATTTGTCCAATCTTGGTTTTGGGAGTGAGGACTTACATCACAATTATGTGCTGCATCACAATGAGATGAATGACTGTGTATGCATCCTTTGTGGATTAATGCATTCAATACTGATTTTGTATTTCTAGTTGAAAGCCCAGGAAAAGGTTATGACTATATACGATGGGTATGAAAATACGTTAGAAGGAGTATAGGAGTACAGAAAGACTGTGTGGAGACTATGGCAAGGCTATGCGAAGACTAAAGGAAGGCCACGTGAAGACTCATGGAAGACAATGGGAAGTCTATGGGAATACTATGGGGAGACTATGGAAAGACTATGGGAAGACTAGGCCTATGGGAATACTATGGGAAGACTATGGGAAGACTATGGAAAGACTATGGGGAGACTGTGGAAAGACTATGGGAAGACTATGGGGAGACTGTGGAAAGACTATGGGAAGACTATGGGGAGACTGTGGAAAGACTATGGGAAGACTATGGGGAGACTGTGGAAAGACTATGGGAAGACTAGTCCTATGGGAATACTATGGGAAGACTATGGGAAGACTATGGAAAGACTATGGGGAGACTATGGAAAGACTATGGGGAGACTGTGGAAAGACTATGGGAAGACTATGGGGAGACTGTGGAAAGACTATGGGAAGACTATGGGGAGACTGTGGAAAGACTATTGGAAGACTATGGGAAGACTATGGGAATACTATGGGAAGACTATGGGGAGACTATGGAAAGACTATGGAAAGACTATGGAAAGACTATATATGGGAAGACTATGGGGAGACTGTGGAAAGACTATGGGAAGACTATGGGGAGACTGTGGAAAGACTATGGGAAGACTATGGGAAGACTATGGGAATACTATGGGAAGACTATGGGGAGACTATGGAAAGACTATGGAAAGACTATGGAAAGACTATGGGAAGACTATGGGAAGACTATGGGGAGACTATGGGGAGACTATGGAAAGACTATGGGAATACTATGGGAAGACTATAGGAAGACTATGGGAAGACTATGGAAAGACTATGGAAAGACTATGGGAAGGCTATGGGAAGACTTTGGGAAGACTATGGGAAGAATATGGGAAGACTATGGGAAGGATGTGGGAAGGCTATGGCAAGACTTTGGAAAAACGACAGGAAAACTATGCATGCAGACTGAAAAAAAATGGTCAAAACAATGGTGAAAGTATGGAATGACTAAGGAAAGTTATAGGACAACTATAACAAAAGCATTGGAGAGACTATGCAAAGAGTAATCAAACTATGAATATGGAAGTTTATCTGAAGAGTATGGGAACAAATACATGAGTAATCTATGCAAGGACTTATGTGATTAATAGCAGTACATGGATTCAATGAAAGACTGTGCATGAACTATGTGACAACTACAGAAAGATCACAGGAAGATTATGGAAAGACTAGTAAGACCATGGTAAGACTAGGGGCGAACCATGGGAAGGTTGTGGGGGATTTATTCAAAAGCTAGGGAGAGACTAGGAAAATCTACATGGCATGGAAGGACTATGGGAAGACCATGGTATCATTAGGACATAAACTTGTTTGGCCAATATGATTTGCTGTGACATCATTCAATGCAATAGTGTTGTGTCTCATCTCTACCCAAGCACTGTCAACATGACAACCAGTCGGCCATACGTCATCAATCTTGTTGCTCGCGTCCCCAACAATTTGCAGTAATCAGGACGGGATTGCTCCCAAAACCAGGGAGAGGGGAGAAACACACACGCAGACACAGACAGAGCATGAATTCACGACAGCAACTCGCATTATCAATTGCTAATTACGCTCTACTTGATTAATCGGACAATTGGCAGTCGTCTCGGGATTGAGCGTGACGGGATGATGGATGGCGGCCAGAGAGACAGTCACGATGACAATGATGACTGATGGAGGCAGACTCCCATAGTGGGATGCACTCGCCGACACTGACATCCCCCCCCACTGCACTGCACTGCCAGAGTGCTCCAGATCCGGCTTAGCCCAGATTATGGTATCATCCACTCAGATCATACCCAGGACTGGATTTGGAAGTGGGAGGCCGCACCTAGGCACAAATAAAGGAGCTCAGGTCAAGTCAGATAGCCCCACTAGATAAGGCTCGCCGCTGAGGTACGACCGAGGTCAAAGGGTTTGAATGAGGTTGCTGGGGATAATAATGAAGCCACAGGTTCAAGTCTTGGTCAAAGTTCCAAATTGAGGTAAGAGGTTCGTAAGAGGGAAATGGGGTCAAAAGAAATGTCTTCATGGGTGCAAATGCCCAGGGTTAAATAAGAGAGAAAGATTCAACTGAGGTTAAAGGTTCAATTGATTTGCAAGGTTCAACTTAGGTTAAAGGTTCAAATATAGGATAATGAGGTTGTATTAAAACATAGTTTAAATGAGGTCAAAAGTTCAACTGAGGTCAAGGGTTCAACTGAGGTCAAGGATTCAACTGAGGTTAAGCATTCAACTGAGGTCAAGGGTTCAACTGAGGTCAAGGGTTCAACTGAGGTCAAAGGTTCAACTCAGGTCAGGGTTGAAATAGGGTCAAAGGTTCAAATGAGGGCAGGGGTTCAAATGAGGTCGAGGTTCCAAATGAGGCCAAGGGTTCAAATGAGGTCAATATTTCATAAAAAGTTCAAGGGTTTAAGTCTTCAAAGCTGACATTCGTCGAGTAAAATCCCAGAATCAGAAGACATGAAAACATCTCATTCACGATACTTTCGGATTGTAGTCACAAGGAGGCATGCCGTTATAGAGTATTTTTGCGGTGTTTCTGGAGATATGCAACTCCGAATTTTACAGAGTATTTGGGGATGTGTTAGTCGAACCTCGAACTCTCTGAGTGGATTTGACGTTGGTGTCTCCACTTGCTGCTTCCTGTTTACTCGGAGCATGCGTCATGCTTTATGGTGATGGTCCAATGATACTATTCGTGTGTCATCAAGTTGACGCATGGACGGGACACATCTCCCTGATCAAGGAGTAATAGCCTTGGCTCGATCTGAACTCGTTACCGACGGGGAAAAAAATACGCGCCCGTTTCCTCGCCACTCTCTGTGCGACAGGTCATTGGCAGACTATAAATGAGGGGTTGAGAGAGAGGGACAGAGGGAGGGAGGGAGGGAGGAAGGGGAAGGGCGGGCAAGCAACTGAATTGGGGCAGGAGTTGTAGGCGGGGGGGGGGTGGGGTGTTTGGGGCTGGGGGTGAACAACACCACTCCCGACGATGCCTGGCTCGTTGGAAAAGGTCTCTGCAATAATGCGTCCTACTCCTAGGAAGTTGAGAATAACGGATACTTAAAGCTGCCGATGTGTTGGGGGGGGGGGCCAAAAGGAAGCCTCGCGGGAAGCGAAGACTTGAAGTCACTTACGAGGGCCGTTTCCGCAGATTTAATTAGTGGGATTGTCTCCGGGGGGAATGGTGTAGGGGTGGGGGTGGGTGGTTCGGGGGACTGGTAAGTAAGGGGGTAATTACCCTTGTAATTTAGGGCCACTTCAATTTCACGGTGGAGAAGTTCAAGGAGGTCCAACTTTCCCTACAAAAAAGTACCTCAGGTACATCCGGCGTTGAGGGGATGAGGGAGGTTCCTTCAAAGAACGATCAAGTGTGGCTTCAATCCAGGGAATACTCTTTAGAAAGGAAGCCTTTAAGCTCTTACACATATTCTAAAGGGTTTCTTCTTCATCGTCTCCTCCTCCCCCCCCCCCCCTCCTCTATCTTCTTCTTTAAAGTCGGGATCTCAGGAACATACTGCAAGTAAGGGGAGCGCTGCACTGATGTCTGAAGATACGAAATTTTTCCTGGCCAAGTTCTCTCGTCAGATCAAATTCTGCTCGGAAAAGAGGAAGAACCTCACACTCAAAACCGACTCCTGACAATTGTTGCTTGTACTATGTGTTGCCTATCTGCCATTTGGATAAAATGTAAAAACCAATCTCGAGGAAATTCGATTGGTCACAATTTTGGTTTTAGAAAAAATCATCAAGTGAGCTAATGAAGGCTACAGAGTGACAGATTAAAAGAGACTTTTAAAAGAGATTCTAAAACATCTACAGATGCTTGGGAATGCATAATATTCTTCTTGAAAAATTCCAAAAGTGGCTCAGGTTGAACTCAGTAGTCAGTACTATGATCTGATGCGGGGGTGTTGATCAGGTTGGGTGACTTGTTCTCCCCCATTCTTTTGATCTGGGGATTATATAAAGTTGTCATTGTCTTAATATCATGGAGGCAAACATCCTGATATGACAGACGCCCCCTCCTAACTCCTCAACCAACCGACCGACCGACCGACCGACCGACCGACCGACCGACCGACCGACAGACCGACCGACCGACCGACCAACCAACCAACCGACCGACCGAAAGACCGACCAACCGACCAACCAACACACCAACCGACCGACCGACCGAAAGACCGACCGACCGACCGACCAACCGACCAACCGACCAACCAACACACCAACCGACCGACCGAAAGACCGGCCGACCAACCGAACGACCGACCGACCAAAAGACTGACCAACCGACCGACCGACCGACCGACCAACCAACTGCAACAGACCGACCAACCAACCGACCGACCGACCGACCGACGAACCGACCGACCGACCGACCGACCAACCAACCATGCAACAGACTGACCAACCAACCGACCGACAGACGAACCGACCGACCGACCGACCGACCGGCCGACCGACCGACCGACCGACCCGAACCACACTAATCAACCAACCAACCAAACCAGCCAGCAAGGGAGAAGAGGGAGGAGTGGATAGAGCTCACTACTGGCACCCTCCCGCGCATATTCCCCAGACAGGCTGTTTTATAACGACCATGAATATTCCAGCCAGATATTAGTCTTGTCTAATCTGGCCACTCAAGGGGGGGAGGAGGGAGTTAGAGGGAAGAGAAGGTCGGTAGGAGAAGGAGGGGAGGGTGGGAGGGGGACTCAGCTGGACCGATTGGCCGGCAGGCTAGTTTAAGTGTCAAGTATTTATTCTCACATCAACGCAGGATCCCGCCACAGAAGGCTCTATCGAGCCTCACCGACAGGAAGGCTGCTTTGCTTTTTTTTTTTTTTTCATTCTTTCATTTTGTCTGGGATTTTGTCTCGGCCCTCCTCACCCCTTTGGCTCAGCTCCAAGCCCCCGCCCCTCTGCTCTGACGTCAGTCCTAAGCCCTTTCGTGTGTGTGTGTGGTGGATTCTTTTTTTTTTTTTTTTTTTTTTTGGGGGGGGGGGGTGGGATAAACACTGCCTGTAAGACACATTTGTCCCCCACCACAAATTCCTCCTTTACCCACTGTATGGAACAAACCAAAATCAAGCTATAACTAGATGTTTTTGTGTGAAAAAAGACAATAATTATAGGTATGACATCAGGGAGATTTGTGCTATGTCATTGATCCGTGGACATCTGAAAGACAATAAATGTTGCATGACACTTCTTCCTGCGTCTGCCCTTCTGTGTCTACAAATCTGACACTTTGTGGTTTCTACATATCAAGTGGCAGCTGTGTTAATTGCCTCGAGACATGCAGGGAGAAGTTCTGTGGAATATTTCAGCAGTTATATAATCCCCAGTAGACAGGGCAAAGGGATTCGAACCAAAGACACCATAATGCCTAATAGACACGATATAGGCATTTGAACCTAAGACGTCATAATGCCCAATAGACACGATATAGGTATTCGAACCCAAGACACCATATACGATGCCCAATAGACACGATATAGGTATTCGAACCCAAGACACCATATACGATGCCCAATAGACACGATATAGGTATTTGAACCCAAGACGTCATAATGCCCAATAGACACGATATAGGCATTCGAACCCAAGACATCATATACGATGCCCAATAGAAACGATATAGGCATTTGAACCCAAGACATCATATACGATGCCCAATCATTTGAAGCCAAGACACCATAATTATACTATGCCTAATAGACACGATATAGGCAATTGAACCCAAGACCTCATAGATAATGCACCAAAGACACGATATAGGCATTCGAACCCAAGACCTCATAGATAATGCACCAAAGACACGATATAGGCATTCAACCCCAAGACATTACATGAAGTTCTCAATAGATAAGGGAAAGGAGGGAGGATTTTGAACCCTAGACATTGTATGTAACACCCAGTGGAAAAGGAAAAGCGATAGGGATTGGAACCCAAGACATTGTACGTAACACCCAATGGCAAGAGCACAGGGGGTAGGGATTAGAACCCAACACACCATACGTAATGCACAGTAAGCAGGGAAAGGGAGGTTACACCCCACGACATCCAAATAATCCACGAGGATCATTCTTGTCTATGTTGTACATGTCCGTCAGTGAGCACTTCTATGCCTCCGGGGAAGTTGAATCAACTGGCTGGGTGGACGGGGAGGGGGAGGGGGGGGTCAGATAAGTGCTTTGTCCTTCTGCTCATCTCTGGTTCACTTCCCCAAACTCATCTCGACAATCGGTCGTATGATAACTATGATGACTGACCAAGTACGACTGCAGCATATCATAAGGGGGTTGCAAATATGTATATATAAATCCGAAGTGTACCGTGGAACATTGAGAGGCTGTGTGACACAAACCCCAGACAGTCACTTAAGATTAAACAGTCACTCGTCAGACTCAACCCGCTTTATCTTCCGAACTCCTAAACCCTTCTCACCCCAATTTCTCCCTTTTTTGTTTTCTCCTTCATCACTCCTTTGTGTTTTAATATCTTCTCAATCACATCTATTGTCAACGCTGTTGTAAGTGTCACCCTATGCCAACACTGTAAAAACGGTGCTCACATCATGCACATGGATGAAGTATGTTGAGGCACATGGTGCGCGATACATGCGCACGAGGCGATGCTCACTTTCACTCCATGTGCTTGAGGTACAGTAAATAGGGAGATGCTCTTGTACATGAAGCACTTCATGCACCTCATCCGACTTTTGCTCAAGTGATTACAATGCCACATGTGCTTGAGCTACAGTATTTCATGTTCATGTAATACAGTAGGTGCCTCAAGTGTTCATGATTCTGGGACAAATATGTGCCATTGCAGAAGTGCATGAGGTGCAGTTCGTTTTTACAGTGAATACACTTGTCTGTCTGATTGATTTCACACAAAAAAACCTGTGCGATCTATCGTAACTCAACTTATGATGGATAACCCTTTGTAAGTTCTCAAAGTTCATATGGGCAATTCCAAGGTAACTTGCGTTCCACATTCAGTGACTCCTTGATCAGGAATTCTGAAGGACTCTGATTAACAAAATTAATGCGTTAATGGAATCAGTAAGTATACTTCGTAAGAATCATGCAAAAAGGGAAAAAAAAGTCGCTCCAAGTGCTCAGCTATCGCCTAAATGTTAAGAATGACATACTGTGTTATCTTTTACGCATTCAGATTAGATAAGACCAAATGTGTTAATGGAATCAGTAAGTATACTTACGTAAGAATCATGCAAAAGGGAAAACAAGTTACAAAGTAGACAGCAACCTGTGGATCGCTCATCATCTTGCGAATGACCGTAAGTTATGATGAGTTTGATGAAATTGACCACTGAACAAAAATATATATAACTATGATCAAGAAATAGAGCTGACGATTTTGGTCTGTGAAAGAATTGGGGCCAACTACAGTACTGTCTGCTTCAGTGTACGGAAGCACTTTCTATCATCAAACATGATTGTGGTATTTGGGATATTCTTAAGGTTCAATGTTCTACTCGTACTAAAATAAAATTTAAAAAAATACTCAAATGAGAAAATTCATCTGACAAGATGATTCTTTTATTTGATGCTTCAACACTATAAAACTTCTTTAAAGATGTATAAGACCTGTTGGAAACCATGGCAACTGCCTGGCCATATCATATGAAAATGTCCTCCTCGAATTAGGACAACAGGCAAAGCCTTGTTGAACAGAAACAGCATCTCAAAAAACAAATAGACATGACATGAATTATGACAAAAGATATCACAATCTAAGCCGCCTTAATCACCACACATTCTGGTCTTTGGTACAAAAATGCTGAAAGGGTTTCACACATAGCTCTATAGCAACAGCTTGTAAAGGGCTTTGACTGCTGTGACACTAGAGGGCGCTGTAACACTTTTACAGTCCAGCAGTAGCATGGTGCGTGCACACGGGTGCCAGAGTATGGGACAATACTGGTGGTACTGACAAAGTTGTTGCGGGTGGCCCGCACAATTGCTGAATTAACATGCATTAATTAATGAATGCATGAATACATGAATACATCATGTATTCATGAAGTGGACAGTAAGATGCATAAATCATGGGTTCCAAAGCAAGATATTAAAAAGAAGTCAATCTACTGTTCACTAATGCTTTCGCAACTCCTTGGCAAGGAAAACTGTTGTCAGTGATTTTCTTATCAACTTTCAAAGCTTTCAGAATAGCAACGGGTCGATGCCCAGGTGACATTTGGGAGAAGGAGTCTGGCAAGATTCCTTCAAAGTCTTAGCAATGAGAATCACACAGAGGCATCCTCACAGTGAAGTCACGACAGTGTAGACTCTGAAAAAAAACTCGGGACACAGACCCACGACAAAGTGTGTCTTATTTTGCCAATCGGGCCAACGGATGAGAGTGAGATCCAACTGAAGACAAACTGCAAAGAGGAAGCCAAGGTTTACAAGTATTGAGTATTGGCAGCACTTTTCCCCCTGCCATCCGACAAGATCTCACTTCACGTCTTTCCCGTATTGTTTCATGAGGGACCGGATGGCCCTCGCGCGCAGCTCCAACTCCAGCACTTCCAGCTGCTGCGCGACTTTACGCCCCGGCGCGCCGACGGCCCCTCCGGGTCCCCGCTGGCCCCCGGAGGCCGGGTCAGGGGTGACCCCTTTGCCCGTGACCTCTGAACTTGCCCGGGTCTCAGCAACATCAGACTGGCGAGTACTGCTGTCCGCACCTTTCTCAATGTCTGCGTCACGGCCCGAGACAATGGTCGACGCATTCGGGCCACTTCTCTTGTCTTTGTTTGCGTCGTTATGGCCGCGGGCATGGTCACTCATACCCCCTGCCTCTACTGCGCCGCTATCGTTCGACTCCACTTCCCCGGCCACATTTTCCACAACGGAGACCGCACAACGTTCCTCCGTGTCCGACTCCAGGCTCTCTTCGGCATACACAATCAGGCTGTCATCGCATGTGACTGCCTCCGCGGCAACCGTTTCCCCGGGAACTGTTGCCCCAGCAACCATTTTCCCGGCATCAGTTTCCCCAACAACGGGGCCAACACGGGCACTGACATCATCGTTGTCAACAACAGAGTCGTCGGCGTTGTCGGCATCATTGCCTTGGTTACCTGAGTTAGCAAGCATCTCCGCGGCAACTCCGGATTCCGGGCAAGCGGTATGGTACTGAGCATCCTCTGCATCACTTTGGGCATTCCCAACTTGGCAGGAGGAATCACTCTCTTCGTCAATCTCTACACGTGAGAAAAACAAAGACACAGAATTGTTCTAACATGTATATGTTTTACATAACATTCAGAAAGGGTAATGACTAACACCATGCAGCTTTCTGATAATACTTCTTTTGTGTTCAGTCCTTCACACTTCTCTCTTTGATCTTTCCCCCTCTTCTCACTAATCCCTACCCTACTCCTTGCCCTTCTCTTTGATCTTTCCTCCTCTTCTCACTAATCCCTACCCTACTCCTTGCCCTTCCCTTTGATCTCTCCCTACCAGCTTCACTCTTTGTCCTGTGTTTCTCATCCGTGTCCTATTCACTCTCTCCCCCCTTCCTTCATGTACATGTATCTGTTTTGTCCTTGTCACTCTGCCTTTGAGAAAGGTCCTGCTAGGATCGAAACGTCAGGCCCACTAAAATTTTAACATTCAGAAAGGGGTGCTTATAATAGTGATATTACTAAAGAACAGGCCCCTGTCGCACTTATTTGGACTCTGCAAGAATCAAGCAGAATCAGCCAGAATGAAGAATTTCAAATAATTGTTATGCCATTCAAAAACATTTGCTTTGAACCCGCCTTGAACCTTTTCTTGCTCATTCCTGATGGTGTATAAGGTCTCTTGTCAAAAAGATCATCGGTTGAGTGCCGGTTGAATTCATCCGACCGATACAATTTCCCCCGGTAGAAAACCGATTGTACTGGACTCTGGGGTGAAAAATACACGATGGCTATCCGGTGGAAACGACATCGGACGGGTCAAATCATCTGATACCCAACCGATGATCTTTTTGACAAGAGGCCTAAGCTCTCAAATGCAGCTCAAATGAAGGTGGAGCACAGTGGGAGGATTTAGAAGGCTGCCGGACTATTCAGACTGCACTTCAAATATCCAGGAATATGCAATGCCATTCTGGCTCCATACGGACACATAAGAAGCACCAAAAGAGTGACACTCAGAGTAGTATGACACTACTTGGGTCGTATCCTGAACAAGGAAAAAGCCCTGAAAAACAGGTCCCCAACCAAGGGACAAGAGAAGGCATGAAGCAATGGGCTGGTGGAAGTATGGCAGTTTCTTTAAGCGAGGCAGAAAGAAAAGAGTGGAAGGGAGTGTTTGACTGACCGACTTCATCGCTGGTTATCTCCCCCTCCTCGCAGTCCTCTCCCTCAGCCCGGACTATCTTGACCCGACGGAACCTCTTCACTCTCCTGACCGCCGCTGCCTCCTCCTCTCGGACGTCACCCCGGCGTTCGTCTTGGCAGTCGCTCTGATGGGCATCCCCGTGGTCATCCCCGCGCGGAGAGGATGCCCTGGAACTTGTGGCATCCACATCCCTGCCCTCCGCTGCCTCCTCCTCCTCCTCCTCCTCCTCCATCTCGTTGTACTCTTCGTTGCCGCGGGCAACCTGGTCATCCCACTGCCCCTCACCGTTGCCGTGCCAACTGCTGTTGCCGCTGGCAGCATCGCCTTCCGTTTCCAATTCTGTTTTGAAGAAACCGATGGAGGAGCAAACGGTTGAAAGATGTCAACAGAGACCAGCCAAAGATTTTGTTAGCTTTAATAAGTATATCCGTGAGGTATTCTCGCCTCTTTGCATTAATGCCTGTCACTTCAGTGATAATCATACATGCATCAGAGGGGTTTTCATTTTTTTGAAATGCAGATAGCTAGGTTGTGGCAAGTACTGTTCTTAGTGTTGTAGACTTTTTAGCAACAACGAGCAATAGAGCGTGAGCACTGGTCCCGGTCTAGTCAAATTTTCTCAACATTTTCCACAAATTGTTCAAACACATTTTCTCAGTCATTTTTTCCTTCCTTTAAGAAGAAGACTGACTGGGAGATTTCCACAAACAAAGGTCGTCTGAGCTGCTTTGATCTGTTTTAAAGTTGGGCCAAAGCATTGCTCATCAAGCATCGGGAAGAGACATCTAAGACTGCAATCTGACACTCGTCACCCAAACCAATCTAAGAAACCTCTCATCTCCTCAACCTCAAAACAAAACTAACAGGGCCTGGCATCTTCATCCTGGCAAGAGCTTTCTCAAAGGAAGAACCTGCATTTAAGAAAGGTCCTACTTGGACCGAGAAATGTCAGGCGTCGACCTCACAGAACTCATTGTACCTTGCGATCCATTGTACAAAAAGGGATGACGTACGACAGCTCGATAAGACCCAATGCATCTATGGTGGGATAGTCTTCATAAGTCGCGTTAGTATAGATCGTATAGTTGAGTGAAAACAACCTGCGGCCCTTTACATTTTGGAACTTTGGCAATTGAAATCGGTAAGCAGGCTGCGATATTTTGTATCACTTTTCAACAAACTGACAAAAATGGCAAGAAAAACTCTGACTGGCGCCCCCACCCTGGCAAAGACTAGTTGACTATCTGGGAGGACAACATCTAAGGGCTGGATAGCTCAGATGGGAAGAGCGCCAGGACGCAAAACCAGAGGTCTCAGGTTCAATCCCGGTCCAGTCAGTTTTCTCTGCCATCTTTTTTTTTTTTTCAATTTCACTTTAATTTCAATAGAAAGCTCTCACTGGACAAGAGACACCTGCAAAAAGTTGAAGAACTTTTTATGGCCCTACCGGGTGCATCGTCTGCATCGCCCATGCTAGTCTCCTCCACAGACGCTTTTATCTTCTTCTCCTCCTCCTCCTCCCGGGGAGACACTGCCTCCTCTGCTTCGCCGACCGACGGATCCACTCGGGTCAGGCTGGAGGTGGAGTCTACCACCTCGCTGTTGATCTGGCGCTCCTCCGCGCTGCCGGCAGACTTGGGGCGGGGCCTCGCCGAGTTCAAGTCCGACTCGTCGCCGTCGTCTGAGGACGACTGCATCTCCTCACCTGCACAGAGTGTTTGGTAAGGACAGCTTAGGGGGCGCTTCAACTGGGGTGCTTGCCCTTCTTTCGACATGTAAATAAAGCTGTATGCTCAGTGCTTTGCACAGTTGCCTGCAGAGAGGAATTACGGGCAGCTCGGACAGGATTCGAATGGGCGACTCCTGCTTTCGGGTGCAGACATCTTAACCACTGGACCGTGGGACACGTCGAGGTTGTGTAGGGGATTTGAAGCTGTACAGCTGCCCGTATCGCGTTACATCAAAGATAATCTTTCCAACAGGTTAGTGTTTAGATTCTATGTCATTGTGGAACAGTCAAGTCATCAACTGGTAGGCAAAGGGTCGAAGTGGTAATCCTCTAACTGGTAATGATCAGAGTATTTCAAACCATTCTTAGCATTAAACCAGTGGTATACAACCAGCCAACGGCTAGGTAGCATGACTGGATTCATATGAACACAGGCAGAGGGAAAAACCTAGGTGGAGTAACATATTTGCGAATGCTTGAAAATTAAAGAAAACGCTGTTTTATTTTAGGGGGCGGGGGTTACATTGGGATTTGACCTCTGGCCTGGGGCGTGGGTCATGCATATGACCTACCCGCTAAGATGGACATGATCCTTGACTTGGACATCCCTTCCAACTGACGCAGACACAGCTCTTGAAGTTCCTCTGTCTTCAGACTCTAAGGAGGACAAGAACACTAAGGATGTCATTCCTGACTAGGGGCAGTTGTTCTAAGAGTCCCGACAAATTGTGAGTGACTCACAAGTGGAATAGTGGACCTTATCCGATTTCAGTGATGGGGATGGGGATGGGGATGGGGATGGGGATGGGGATGGGGATGGGGATGGGGATGGGGATGGGGATGGGGATGGGGATGGGGATGGGGATTGGGTGGGGATGGGGATGGGGATGGGGATGGGGATGGGGATGGGGATGGGGATGGGGATGGGGATGGGGATGGGGATGGGGATGGGGATGGGGATGGGGATGGGGATGGGGATGGGGATGGGGATGGGGATGGGGATGGGGATGGGGATGGGGATGGGGATGGGGATGGGGACGGGGATGGTTATGTGGATGGTGGTGGGGATAGGGATGAGGATGGGGATGGGGATTGGGATGGGGACAGGGGTGGAGATGGGGATGGGGATGAGAATAAAGAAGACAGGAGTGGACCGCATTCAACCAAAGAGGGTTGGCGTGGCCTCAAAAGCTGGCAGTGACTACAGCGGTGTCTTACATGGAGGACATCGGGGAGCATAGCCTGAAGCTTGTTGGCCTTCCGCAGACAGTGGAACATCTTGCTCAGCATCTTCTCCCGGTCCTTCAGGTAATCCCGGATGGGCTTTAGCTCTGTCTCAAGGTCAAGGTCCGAGTCCTCACCCTCCGGCTTTGCCTTCTTCAAATCCACATTCTCTTTCTTGGGCTTCTTGGAGGAAGACTAGGAAAACCAAACCCACCAAAAAAAAAAAAGAGTAAAGAAATCAAATCAAATTATTGTCAGGCAATTGAAATCAATGGCAGACGACTAAGTCTTGATGGAAAAACAAGGACACTCCATTTACATTAATGGCTGTACATGTAATTGACCTGGAAGTTGAATGGTGATGTGGAAATTTGTTTAACAGTCATCATACAACTCAATACACAAATCCAAATTCAGAAGATCGATGTTCAACGGGTTAAATGTCGAGTGGTTGATGTGAATACATATTGGATTTGAATCCCGTCTGAGCTGCCTGGTTTTTTTTCTCATGCGGGTGTTATGGCAGAGCACCAAGCATCCGGTGCTGTTCAGGGAATCCCTGCATTTAACTACATTATCAAACATCCATGAGGCAACACAGATTCGAATCCACGGCAAAACCTCAACCACCTCAGTGCTCAAGTGTCTAAAGACGTCTGCACTAGAGAGTCTGAGTTTGAATTCCATCCGTGCAAAGTGATGTTTTTTTTCTTTTTTTCAAGCGGCAATGGAGCAAGGCCCTGAACATGAGTGCTCTCATCATTAGCAGATTCTGATGGTGTGTGGGTTGTATCTAGTCTCTTTACCTCGTCCTTGTGTGACTTCTCCTTGCCGGCAGTCTTCTTCTTTTTGGAGGTCTTGGAGCCCCGCTCCTCCGACTTGCGCTTGGATTTCTTCTTGGGCTTGTCCCTGGTCTTGGCTGCGGAGCTGCTGCGCGAGGATCCTTCCCCCGATGAGGGGAGTGGCCTGGCTGCCGAGGCGGAGGAGGAGGATGGCGGCAACATTTCTGACTGGGTCGAGTCCGGAAGCATGGTTTTGCCTGCGACGGGGGAAAAAGACCTCATTTATTATAAGAACAATTTCTGCAAAAAGGCAAAGGAGATTTGACTGGACTGAGACTTGAACCCAAGATCTTTGACCTAATGTGCTCTTAGCACCTGAGCTATCCAGCCCTTGGGTGAGAACCTTCCTAAATAGTCAACTAGCTTTGCCGGCCCCAGTCAGAAGCATTCAACCATTATTTGCCATCACACGCGGTGTATCTTCAGGGATCGCACCACCGTTTGAATACAGAGGCAGCCAACTTATTGTCGTAAACCTGGCTAGTACAGCAGCTGATAAGATTTGAAGGTTCGCACGGGGGAAGTAGTACCAAGTGGAAGGTTTTCAGCGACACCATGTAAAAGATCTCTTTTGAGACGGAGTGTGGTTCTGAAAAGAGCCTGTAACTCAACATTTCGGGCAGTGTGCCCCGCAGCCCCATCATCAGGAACTTCTCCGTAAGCCTGCCATCTGCAGTTGGGGGTCACACAAAGTGTTCTTCCGAGCGTCGAATAATTCTAAACCGGGGTGAGGCCAGCTGGAACTGTGTGACGGGGTCAGTGGCCGGACCAGTACCAGAGCAGATCTTCAAAATCACCCAAATGGATCTTTCGGTGGCCACAGAGTTCAAATTTTGGATATAAAAAGCAGGATTCTCAGCGTCCACAGCATCTGAGGTTCTATTAGGATGTCACTCGACCATCCCGTTGACTCGGCCACTTTCATAGCGAGGCTCACAGAGAAGGGGTAGGAAAGCTAGCCGATAGGAAAAACTATATCATCTCGATCCAAGGGAATGACTGCATGCACAGAAGGTATATTGTGGACAGTTTGCAGAGACACCATGGAACGTCTTGCTGATGTCTATGGCTCACTCTTTTCAGAGTCATACTTCTGCTCCAACATTTCACATTGTGAAACATTGCTTCCACCATGCAAAGTAGAAACCTTGGACTTTCAAGTCTCATCAGAATGTCCACATTACTTTCTGCATGTCTTCCTTTGATCTTGTTTCTTTGAAAGTTTATTGGATTGAGGGTGCAATTATATAGGCCAATAAGCCTTTGGTCCAGTGTTGAAATCCAGACCTCTGGATTAACCTACCATTGCTCTGGTACATCAATTCCGAGGTCTTTGGTTCAAGTCCCGGTCCAGTCAAAGTTTTCTTTGCAAAAATTTTCAAGAATCATTTTCAACGGATACATACTTTCCATGACTGTCTTGTCCTTGTTCTTGTCCTTGTGGAAGACTATCGTTGAGTATCAGTCAGTGGGGGATTCCATCAGTCAAAGTTTTCTTTGCAAAATTTTCAAAAATCAATTTCAACGGATACATGCTTTCCATGACTGTCGTGTCCTTGTGGAAGACTATCGCTGAGTATCAGTCAGTGGGGAATTCAATCAGTCGAAGTTTTCTTTGCAAAATTTTTAAGAATCATTTTCAACGGATACATACTTTCCATGACTGTCTTGTCCTTGTGGAAGACTATCGCTGAGTATCAGTCAGTGGGAGATTCCATCAGCCCGCTCCAGGTACCAACTTCACACTCAGGAGCATTGTCAACTATGTGTGATGGTTGATGGCACGTCAGAAAAAAAGAAAGAATTGCACAGTCTTTATGGGAGAAGAAAGATTCCTTCACATGTTCAAGCCTTGTGCTTAATTTTTTTTTAACCAGCCCACCGGGCTAGTAAATTAAGTTTTTTTGTTAGCCCGCAGCAAGTTTTACTAGCCCTGTATAATTAATATTGAATTAAACACCCTCTGCCTTTGAGAAAGGTCCTGCTAGGATCGAAACGTCAGGGCCACTAAATTTTAAGATAAACACAAGGTTATTAGGTCAAGTAAAAGAAATTATTAGTTTCTACTTTCTCATCCCCGCCCACATTGTTTTTTTTGCCTCCACACCGCTGCCTACTTTTTACTCGTCCGCCGGGCTAGCAAAGTGGGTCATTTTACTAGCCCGCAGCCATTTTTACTAGACAATGACCGTCGGGCAAGTGCTAAGGTCGAGCCCTGCATACCCATAGTGCCATACTATCACAGTATTAGGTCCGAGGTCTACAAACTACAAAGGACCCAGATCCTTGTTACAGAGAGTATCAAGTACCTGAACCCAATTCTGTAGCCCATATTATACACCATAAACTTATAAAGATTTTGAGATTTTGATTGTCATGTCAAAATTATTCAGGGGCAGGGGCCGCAACTAGTCACTGCCTAGCTACAGACTAATTTAGCCCTTACTCCCTTTTTAACATTTTTGGATTCCAACGATCAAAATCAAAACACTTGTTGCAAACTGCTTACTGACTAAAATTACCAAAATGCAAACTTAAAATTTAGTGGGCCTGACGTTTCGATCCTAGCAGGACCTTTCTCAAAGGCAGAGAAAGGTCCTGCTAGGATCAAAACGTCAGGCCCACTAAATTTTGAGAAATCAAAAGCTAGTAAAAGTTTAAAACGAAAAGTAAAAGTAGGAAAATTCATTTTAAAAAAGGGCTAAAGTTACTGTAGGTTGCATGTATTGTAAATCACTACCTAGTTTTAATCCTTTACCCGGTCATACTATTAGTATTACTTGTATTAGTAATACTAATACTAGTACTAATAGTAAGTATCAATATTAGTATTAGTATTACTGGTATTACTATTAATATAGTATTAATTAGCATTACTAATTCAGTAATTCACTAATTAGTAATTGACGTCAACACATCAAAATTGCATTCAAAAATATTGACAGGACGTCAGGAGCTACTCGCTTGATCCGAGAACAGACAGCTCAGCTGCATATACTTTACTTTAGTAATAAAAGTAATACTAGTAATACTAATAGTTATACTATTTTACTAATAGTAATACTAATAGTAATACTTATAATATTAATCGCAGTGGCTGTTGTTACGGCAGTCGTCCGTGTGGTTCCCTGACTTCACAGTATTTGTCAGGATGTTTAGCTCTTGGAACCAGACTAGTATCAGCTAAGTAATAGACTGGTTCAACCAGCCTGCAATGCTGACGAAATACAATCAAGTCAGGGAACCACACGGACGACTGCCGTAACAACAGCTACTGCGAATATTAATACTTACTTGTATAACAATCTCCATTATTTAATTAGACATTACTCTGGCATTATCAATAGCAATACCAACAATACGTCAATAGCATTAGCGTCACTGCATCAGATCATACTTCATAGACTAGAGCAAGGAACCGACTGCTCTGTGATCAGATCAATGTAAATGTCAAATGACATGACATTGTCATTGATAATGAGATTTCCCGACTGATTGATGATCTTCTCAAGTTAACTTTTTGAGTTTTTCAACCGTCCCGTCCTTTCCTTACCTTGTTCTTCAACTTCTTCTTGGTGGAAGTTTCACTTTACTAAATACAATGGTTTGCTAGGTACTAATTCGTTATTTTCATACCGTTAACTTTAACCAGGTGTTGGCCTACAAAAAGTACAATCATGATGTCACACGACACTATCCCAAATTCAACTTTCACTCAGTTTCGAAGAGCACACTCAGAACAGCATGTTTCTTTATAAAACATTGTAATTCGTTGCCTACGGTATTCAGCCCAATCATGTGTAATAACAATACCATACTGGCGTAACCCTTGAACACATGCGCTACAGGTTTACAGTACTACGACATTATGGAACACTATGCTAGCATTGTATGTAGTCTAGGGGTCCTCAATGACAATGTTAAGAAATTTGCAGATGGTCAATAAAGATCTAGCTTTAGTGCGGTTACGCTGGAGATATACGGAATGACAGTGACATTTATTCGCCAAACTAGCGTGCCCAAACCGTGCAATTCACATAATATAGTTTCCCATTGTCTATTTAGCCTCAGCTTTCTCGTTTACAAGATACTTCTGTTCTCGAGGATTACGCTAAAGCCTAAAATCGAAAGATGTTTAACCTTAAGATAATCATGACGACTGGTGCAAGAGGCTAGTAGTATTATTAATAGCTCCATGGTAGTACTGTACAGTACATACAGTACACACAATCATAGCAGTAGCGCAGTAGCAGGAAAACAAGTGCACGTGCGTTAACAGTTCAGATCTCGAATGCGCTGACGGGAAAAGAAAAGCGCCGAGAGAGAAATGGCTCTGTTCAGGCTGTTCGACATCGTGGCCGATGTGGACTCGTGCAAGCAGTGGCTGAGGGACAGGGAGTTGCTGATCAGGCCGGGATCCGAGTGCTCCCACTGCCGCCACCGGCACAGCAGACTGGCCGAGGTCCGGCACAGGGGCCGCGGCCCGGGGCGGGGGGACCGGGCCGGCGGCGACGGCGGCAAGCTCCGGTGCGGCAAGTGCCGCAAGGAGACCGCGGTCCGGGCCCGCAGCTTCTTCGACAGCAGCCAGCTCAGCCTGCCGGTCCTGGTCTCCCTCCTCTTCATGTTCGCCCACCGGGCCCCCGTCCGCTTTGTGGAGTCCACGCTGCGGGAGGCCGTCTCGCAGCGCACGGCGCTGGAGTGGTTCGCCTGCTTCCGCCAGATCTGCTCCCGCTGGCTCCTGGACAACCCCATGAGGCTTGGCGGGGCCGGCTGCATCGTCGAGATCGACGACTGCCTGATCAAGAAGGGCAAGCGGAAGTCCAACGGGGAGCGGGCGTCGGGCCAGTGGGTCTTCGGAGCCTGGGACCGACGGCTGGGCAAGGGGATGATATGGACCGTCGACAACTCCAGGTCGCAAGAGGCCTTACTGCCCATCATCAAGGAGCACATTCTGCCCGGGAGCATCGTCTACTCGAACGGAGCCTCGGCGTACGACACGCTGGAGGAGGAGGGCTACCACCACGACACGGTCGGGCGGGGGTGCGGCTTCGTCACGCACAACGACTACGGAGTGGACGTCCACCTGAACAGCATCAAGGGCTGGTGGAGCAAGCTGAAGATTGACCTGAGGAAGATGAGGGGCGTCGGCGCTCACCGACTGCCCCAGCACCTGGACGAGGTCATGTACAGACAGCACCGCGGGGACGGGGACATGGTGGACTACCTGTGCCAGGACATCGCCAGGTTTTATCCGGTCCTGACTCAGATCCCTTAGGCCTGTTAGGGGGCCATTTTCACGCGGCGACCATTTCCCCGGGAAATCCCTGGGGAACAGACCTGTCCACACTGTACTGTTTACCTAAGACTAAGAGGCCATTTCCACTGTCCTAAATAAACATGATTATATGAATCACAATTTGAATCGCAATTCAAACTCCACTTTTTGTGTGGGTGTGTGTGGACTGTGGACACAATAAATACAATAGTGGGATTTTAATTGCAATTTGGACTACTATCAATATACGAATAACTGAATCTGACGTTTCGATCCTAGCAAGACCTTTCTCAAAGCCAAAGCCTTAAATGCTAGCAGTAGGCCTACGGAACACACACAGCTTTGGAGCGGCCATGGCTCATCAATCGAATTTGCAGCTACTTTATGTAACCACTTCACACCAAGTGCTCAGACAAATTCTGAGCGCCGGTGAAGGCGGTGGTGTTGCACTGCTCTGGCCCCTCCGTATCCGGGCAAAACTATTGTCCAAGTTTTAAACTAAAGCCGCGTCCGCACTGGACTTAAAATGGGTAAACTAACCGAGCAAATGGGTAAATTGACCATTTTAAGTCCAGTGCGGACAGCCCAGGAAGTTTTCCTCCCAGGTAACTTACCCGACTCCAGTGGGTAGTTTAACCGACCAACTTCTGCCCGGTTAAATTGACCAGGTCAGTTTAACCGAGTCGATAAGTCCAATCCGGACACGACGTCTCGGTAAACGACTCGGTAAAAAACGGTGCCCCGCACGTTACGTTACTGTATGCAAGACTCGTGCGGGCGCAGGGTAACAATGTGTTTGTGTACCTAGAGTACATGCACATGTACATGAGTCGGTTAGTTTTACCGATCGTCTCAGTTAGTTTTCCCGAGTCGAAAAGTTCAAGTGCGGATGCCGGGAAGAAAATTTACCCATTGGAATGTTACCCACGGGCTCGGTAAAAAATAAGTCCAGTGCGGACACGGCTAAAGACTCTTGTCAGCCTACCATAAAACAATAGTATGTAGCATGACAAACCCCACACGAATGTCCGGTTGTGATTGTTTTTGATTTGCTTGTACAAACTACTCTAATTGATTTGTTTTCACACATTTATTGTTCCGGCCAATTGTTTATCGAGTTTTAAAAATGCCACTTATTTTTTAAAAACTTTCTGGTAGTCATGGGCACTGAAAAATGGCCCTGTGCAAAGTAATTGAAGCAGTTAAACCTTGTTATTTATTTGTGTATTTTTTTATTGAATTGAAATTGCTAAAAACACAGAAATAAATGTACTTATTCAAGTTAACTGTAAACGTACATAGAATTTTGTTGTCGTCTTGACATAAGTCTACAAAAAGAGATGAAATGCTATTTTTCTCAAAAAAGAGGGGAAGAGGAGGAAAGGGACGAGAAGGGCAACTTTAGTTTCAGTGACTCCAGTCTGAAAGACCAGCTACAAGAAAGAGGAGTAAAACTTTCAGGAGGTGGAGCTGATAGAGAAAGCAAAACATAGACATGTGTGGCATATGGTCGCCTATGTCAAGAGCTATGGCACCTAGAATGAGAGGGGGAAAGATAGAGAGGGGGGGGCAGAGAGAGAGAGGGGAGACAGAGAGGGGAGACGGAGAGAGAGGGGGGAGACAGACTGAGACAGAGAGAGTGAAAGAGAGGGGGTGGAGGGAGGGAGGGAGAGGTGACAATGTGACATATATAAATAACAGCACTATAAAGTAAACATGGTCATTTGATTAAATAACATAGAATAACCTAAATATTTCACCATGACCCTCTGCAGTAGAATCTGGCTGGTTTTTTTTATCCAGTTAGACTTAGAGGCAAGCATAATTCTTTGAAACAGTGAATGAAACCATTATACTGCATTATGCATATCATTTACATTTTCAAAGCAAATAAATTCAAATCGAATTGAGGAACATTAATCTAATGTCAGTGATTCATGAAATCATATCTCACCTTGATTCATTCTTCATTCCATTCAAAATACTGTGGCGGATCATAGTTTTGGTCCTTGATATAGTGCCTGCAAGGTTCATCAAGCAGAACACCAACATTCCACATTCATTTCCATCCAAGCAGGACCTTTCTCAAAGGCAGAATCTGCGAGTCTTTAAAAGAAAGGTCCTGCTGGTATCGAAACATTAATGCCGCTACATTTTTTAGCTGAATGCATCTCATTCTCCTGAAGACGAGCAGAGTATACTTTTCGAAACGTCAAGTTCCTCCGGTTCTTTTCAGAACCACACTTACTCACAAAAGAGAATTTACATGGTGTCTCCGCAAACCTATTTATCCTGATATTCTCACCATGCAAACCTTCAAATCTCATATGTTCAACCTGAAAGAGCAGATGGCCAGATGGCTAGATGCATTGCTTTAATGTTTGATGTAATTTGATGTGACCTACCTCATCATAACTTTGGTGGAAGCAGAAGCACTGAAGGACTCCATTGACTAGTTAGGCCGATAAAAGTCATTGACAGTCTTGCACGGTTTACAGTCGTAAAAGTTTCAGGAATATTTAGAGATATGAGCTCACGACCAAACAAATATTCACCACAGAAGTGTCAGGCAATCGCCACAGTTGTTTTCTAACCTTTCTCAACTGGTCGGCTCTGATCAGGAACAATAACTTGCTCATCCATCCACGGCTTGCCAGAAGCCAGAAAGGCACTAGTCTTAACAGAACATTTCAGCCAACGCTGTTAATGTCTGTTAAGTGTTGTCCAAAAGGCATTGTAATTGTATGAGTGCTTTTATAAATTAGAACGCATTGACTATGGAATTATCAAAACTAGCCATTTTTATTTGTTCCAAAACTTAAACATTAATGAATAATAATTTAATAAGAACACTGACAGCAAAAATAAATTGTAGAGTCCTTGTAATGGAGTACAAACCCTGGATTCTTGAAATGTCACTTTTTTTTCTTCAAAATATCATTTTATAATCTTAAACTAGTCCGCTAGGAGCTCCCCTTAAATGAATTTTGAGATTGTCTGTCGCACAAGCATCCCACCGCGTCTAATGTAGTAAAACACAAATGTTCAACGTCTAGTACCCAGTCTTTGTGTAATATGGTTTGTATGTGGGCTCATTGCTAAAGCGCATGATGAGATTTTACATTGTGTACAAACATTGCGTTTTGAACAACTAAACATGTCCGATGCCGACATAGGAGATATTTTGTAGGAATTGCAAAGTACCGCTGAAATACCACTTGTTCATACATGTATCTTACTATCTTGACATGTGTAGAATCCGGCAGGTGCTTTTATTTAATCTTTCGACACGATTTCGGGCACTTTTCAGGCCATCTGTTAAGCATTTTGTGTTTTACTATATTAGACGCAGTGGGACGCTAGTGCGCGTGACAGAGCAACACACAAATCGTTTCAGGGGAGCTCCTAGTCCTAGCGGGCCAGTAAGTGGGACTAATCTTACACTATGTCCAACTTGAAAGAAACCTGAAAGCTTAACCAGATCTGATGTCACTAAGGCATACTGTAGTGTAGGCAGAAGTTCATAGTTCCTGTGATAACATTGGAAAAACCTAGCAAGTCGAGGCACTAAGGTAAGTCCTGGAATGCAAAATTAAATGATGCTCTCATAGTCCGAGTCATACAGTAATTGCTTTACTGGGCACTTAATTCAAATCCCTGATCTGGGCCTCATTGATTTGCACTGGCAACGTATGTGATGAACCCAGCATACACTGCCACTGTGACAGTCTCCGACTCTCCGTCACAACTCACATCACCAGGGTTAGCTCTTCCTCCTCGGATTCACACTTGTCCCTTTTACCCCAGGAAATATACACATAACCCCAGGGTTAATTTGCCCGGGGTAAGTTACCCCTGCTCCTGAAAAGGGGGTAGCACTAGCACTTTAGCAGGGAGCAGGTCAACTCGTACGCACGCCAACTCGTACGCTTGCCAACTCGTACGCAAACCTGGTCGACTTGTACGCGGGCCCACTCGTACGCGGTTTGGCCAACTCGTATGCGGGCCAAATCGCCACCAGGTTAGGGTGATTTGTTCACGCAAGATTTTTAAGCAAGATTTTCTTCTGTTCAAGCCCATTGCGTGTGTACGAGTTGACCAGCCTCTTGCGTACGAGTTGGCACGCGTACGAGTTGGCATGTGTACGAGTTGGTGCGTACGAGTTGGCACGCGTACGAGTTGACCTGTATCCCTTTAGCAGTAGCAGGTCCCTCGGAGTTATGCAATTTCCCCTGGGACATTGCCGGGATAAGTGACTACAGTGTAAAAAAAAAGGTCCGTCTATTCCCCAGGAAAATTGTCGCTGCATGAAAAAGACCCCTACGGGATCTGAGTCGGGACCGGATAAAACCTGGCAATGTCCTGGCACAAGTAGTCCACCATGTCCCCGTCCCCGCGGTGCTGTCTGTACATGACCTCGTCCAGGTGCTGGGGCAGTCGGTGAGCACCGACGCCCCTCATCTTCCTCAGGTCAATCTTCAGCTTGCTCCACCAGCCCTTGATGCTGTTCAGGTGGACGTCCTCGTCGCTCCACTTGTCGCCAGGGTGCCGGCCGGCGACCGCGTCGCGGTGGTGGTAGCCTTCCTCCTCCAGCGTGTCGTACGCCGAGGCACCGTTCGAGTAGACGATGCTCCCGGGCAGAATGTGCTCCTTGATGATGGGCAGCAACGTCTCGCTCGACCTGCTGTCCACGGTCCAAATCATCCCCTTGTCCAGGTGCCGGTCCCAGGCTCCGAAGACCCACTGGCCGGCCACCCGCTCTCCGTTGGACTTCCGCCTGCCCTTCTTGATGAGGCACTCGTCCACCTCCACCACCCGCCCGGCCCCGCCGAACCGCGTGGGGTTGTCCAGGAGCCAGCGGGAGCAGATCTCGCGGAAGAGGCCGAACCACTCGACGATCACCCGCTCCGAGACCACGCCGTGCAGCAGGGTCTCGGCCAGGGACAGCTGGGCGTGGTGGGCGAAGAGGAAGAGGAGGGCGACCAGCACCTGCAGGCTCAGCTTGCTGTTGCTGAAGAAGCTGCCGGTCCGGACGGAGCACTCCCGGCCGCAACGGCAGCAGCGCAGCCGGCTCTGGTCGCAGCGCCGCTGGTGCTGGATCTCGCTGAGGTAGTGCTGGCACCGGCCGCACGTCAGCTCGGCTCCCGGCCGGACCAGAAGGCCCTTGGCTCGCATCCACGTCTTGCACGACTCCACGTCTGCCGCGATGGCAGCCAACGCCAGAAGCGCCATTTTTTATAAGCTGAGCGTCTGATTACAAATCTCTGCACTCGAACTATTGAGGGCGCTATTAATACTTTTGGGGCGTAGGGTAGGGGTGCAGAACACTAAATCGAGCTCCCATTAACACTATACAAAAAGTAAATCTAAAATTTAGTGGGCCTGACGTTTCGATCCTAGCAGGACCCTTCTCAAAGGCAGAGTGACAAGGACAAAACAGATACATGTACACGAAGGAAGGGGGGGGGGGGTAGAGAGTGAACAGGACACGGATGAGAAACAAAGGACAAAGAGTGAAGCTGGTAGGGAGAGATCAAAGGGAAGGGCAAGGGGTAGGGTAGGGATTAATGAGAGGAGGGGGAAAGATCAAAGAGAAGGGCAAGGAGTGGGGTAGGGATCAGTGACAAGAGGGGGAAAGATCAAAGAGAGAAGTGTGAAGGACTGAACACAAAAGAAGGATTATCAGAAAGCTGCATGGTGTTAGTCATTACCCTCCTGGATGTTGAGACCATGTGGTTGAATAGTCCGAAGACGCTTCATCCACATTAATTTTTCTCACGGCTAAGACGGACAGCATTACTACGGTCACCAAGTGATTCTATGCCCAGTATACTCATATCTGATATCGAATGATCAGGGAGATTGAAGTGATACCCAAACAAGCAAGCGAACATGCATGCAAACAAGCTGGCAAGCAAGCGATCAAGCTAAAGAACAAGCACGCGAACAAGCACGCGAATAAGCACGTGAATAAGCGTGCGAACAAGGAAGTGACCAAGCTAGAGAACAATGAAGCAAACAAGCATGAGAGCAAGCAAGCTAACAAGAAAGTGAACAAGCTAGAGAACAAGCACGCAACCAAGCAAGCGAACATGCAAGCAAACAAGCTGGCAAGTAAGCGATCAAGCTAAAGAACAAGCAAGCGAACAAGCAAGCTAACAAGCAAGCAACAAGCTAGAGAACAAGCAAGCGAAAGACCACGCGAACAAGCAAGCCAAAAAGCAAGCAACAATATAGAGAACAAGCAAGCAAACAAGCGTGCGAGCAAGCAAGCTAACAAGCCAGCGATCAAGCTAAAGAACAAGCAAGCGAACAAGCACGCGAACAAGCATGCGTACGAGAAAGTGATCAAGCTGGAGAACAAGCACGCGAACAACTAAGCGAACAAAGAACCAAGCAAAGTAACCAAACAAAAGTGCACAGGAGTGTCATCAATTACACCTCTATTTAGCCCATGTGCATCGATTATGCAATCCAAACATCTGTTAATCACGACCACCTCTGTGTAATTTTTCAGAATTTTTTGGTGCAGAATTTAATAATTTATTATTGTTCAGAACATCACAATTTCTTGATTTAAGAACCAAAAATGCAATAGCTAGAATATTAATGAGTTTTGATAGGATAATTAAGGGCAACATCAACAGGTGAAATGCTTTCCTCCATAGACAAGACTAGTTGGAAGTCCCACACAAAATGTATCCGACAACCGCCAGATGACGATAACGGATGGTACGTGTTGGTGCAGGTTTCAAACTATCAATCGAATAACATTATTAGTTTATGCTTCATGGTAGGTCGATAAGCTATTACCTCTGAATTAGTCGTCTGGAATATGTATTAGGACCAGTCTGGAAGCCGGCGATGACAGGTGCCCATCATAGCTTGATAGAGTCTGGATGCAGTCTCATACCGCCTCATTTTTTACAAGCACCACTGATGACGGTGACTGATGCGAACAAGGAAGTGATCAAGCTAGAGAACAAGGAAGTGATTAAGCTAGAGAACAAGGAAGTGATCAAGCTAGAGAACAAGGAAGTTATCAAGCTAGAGAACAAGGAAGTGATCAAGCTAGAGAACAAGAAGTGATCAAGCTAGAGAACAAGGAAGTGACCAAGCTAGAGAACAAGGAAGTGGTCAAGCTAGAGAACAAGGAAGTGATCAAGCTAGAGAACAAGGAAGTGATTAAGCTAGAGAACAAGGAAGTGATCAAGCTAGAGAACAAGGAAGTGATTAAGCTAGAGAACAAGGAAGTGATCAAGCTAGAGAACAAGGAAGTGATTAAGCTAGAGAACAAGGAAGTGATCAAGCTAGAGAACAAGGAAGTGATCAAGCTAGAGAACAAGAAAGTGATCAAGCTAGAGAACATGGAAGTTATCAAGCTAGAGAACAAGGAAGTGATCAAGCTAGAGAACAAGGAAGTGATTAAGCTAGAGAACATGGAAGTGATCAAGCTAGAGAACAAGGAAGTGATTAAGCTAGAGAACAAGGAAGTGATCAAGCTAGAGAACAAGAAAGTGATCAAGCTAGAGAACAAGAAAGTGATCAAGCTAGAGAACATGGAAGTTATCAAGCTAGAGAACAAGGAGGTGATCAAGCTAGAGAACATGGAAGTGATCAAGCTAGAGAACAAGGAAGTGATCAAGCTAGAGAACAAGGAAGTGATGAAGCTAGAGAACAAGGAAGTGATCAAGCTAGAGAACAAGGAAGTGATTAAGCTAGAGAACAAGGAAGTGATTAAGCTAGAGAACATGGAAGTGATCAAGCTAGAGAACAAGGAAGTGATCAAGCTAGAGAACAAGGAAGTGATGAAGCTAGAGAACAAGGAAGTGATCAAGCTAGAGAACAAGGAAGTGATTAAGCTAGAGAACATGGAAGTTATCAAGCTAGAGAACAAGGAAGTGATCAAGCTAGTGAACAAGGAAGTGATTAAGCTAGAGAACAAGGAAGTGATCAAGCTAGAGAACAAGGAAGTGATCAAGCTAGAGAACAAGCAAGCAAACAAGCATGAGAGCAAGCAAGCTAGCAAGAAAGTGAACAAGCAAGCGAACATGCACGCAAACAAGCTGGCAAGCAAGCGATCAAGCTAAAGAACAAGCAAGCGAACAAGCACGCGAACAAGCATGCGTACGAGAAAGTGATCAAGCTGGAGAATAAGCACGCGAACAACTAAGCGAACAAAGAACCAAGCAAAGTAACCAAACAAAAGTGCACCAGGAGTGTCATCAATACACCTCTAATAAGCCCATGTGCATCGATTATGCAATTCAAACATCTGTTAAAATCGACCACCTCCGTGGAATTTTTCAGAAAGTCAACAGTGTGTTTATTACACCTGAAAGTACAAATCGTTATTGTCACCAGCTGTGTACCAGGAGCGAGTGATAATTTGAAATCGGCGTTTCAATTACGTACTGCATAATTAAATTCTTGTAGAAATAAATCAGCGTTCATGGGGAAGATCATATACATTGCACATCGTGTTATCTCTATGTGACCCGGCACAGCGACATGAGGAATATCCAACCAAAACACTTTTCCAGTAAACAACGCCTGAAGTCAAAGTGTCTTCTCAATTCGATTAAAAATCATTTTTTTATTTTTTTTATTTAGTCGGAACGTAAATGTTAAAACACTTTTCCAATAAACAACGCCTGAAGTCAAAGTATCTTCTCAATTCGATTAAAAATCTTTTTCTTTTTTTTCTATTTTCGGAACGTTAATGTATTGGAGGATGTTATGTCCAAAGGATTTTTCCGAAATCCGTCTGTAAATGTTGAAAAAAACGAGGTTTGTTTTCATGAAAATTTAAAGTTCCTGCCTTTTTGAATGGCCGCTTTTGAGAGTTAGACTGGTGCGCTGCTATATTGTGTCTGGTACCAAACGAACGACCGAAGTCCCCTTGTACTATTTACAACAAAGTTCATACGGAAATAAATTTGATATCATTAGAAAGCAAATGGTATACTTTTTCACATCATTAGAAAATCTCAAAATCTCAGAAGTGGGGGTCATTCCTCATTATGCTGTGCCGGGTCACATATATGCACAATCAGTAAAATAGAGAGAGGTAAGTTTCCGTTCTGGGGTGCAACGGTATTTTTTATCAAATTCCACTAATTGGTTTGTAGAAAGAGCGTACTTAATAATTAGGCCTATACCATATGCCACAAAGTACTTTTTTGTGCTCGGAGCATTCTGATCGATCAACTCGGACTGTACCATTTGAGCTCAAAAGGGCGGTGGGTACTAGCTGCTAGCTGCGTCGCAAACTGACCACAGTTTGGCAATTCGTCAAAGATTTCGCTGATCAAAGTTGCCATTTTGGCAATCGGTTCTGTCCAAGTGTAGCGTAAGGGTTTTGTCATGACATAATTGTGCCTTTGAATCTTTCGGAAAATTACTGCCACCGACCTTCAGATGTTGCACAAATACTGATAGAGATTACTTGGTGTCACAGCAAACTTTCCTCATTGGTTTCCATCCACCAACCACACCTTCCTGTCTGTTATAACTGGTAAAATCTGCATAATTAAATTCTTGGAGAAATAAATCAGCGTTCATGGGGAAGATCATAATTATACATTGCACATCGTGTTATCTATATGTGACCCGGCACAGCGACATGAGAAATATCCAACTAAAACACTTTTCCAGTAAACAACGCCTGAAGTCAAAGTATATTCTCAATTTCAAAAAAAAAAAATGAAAAAAGGACTGGAAACTTTCTGTAACAACTTTGAATGGACCGGAAATTGAGCCCGAGACCTCTGGTTTTGCGTACCAGCAACCTTACCAGCCCTTAGATAACCCATTACCTCGGAATATGTATTAGGACTAGTCTGGAAGCCGGCAATGACAGGTGCCCATCATAGCTTGATTGAGTCTGGATGCAGTCTCAAACCGCCTCATGTTTTACAAGCACCACTGATGAGCGAACCGTAGTGCTTTGACTCGCAGGCGTATACGGATTATCTTTATACTTATAGTTGTCGTTCTCCTCTGAATTTGGTTGAGAACTTTAGGGAAAGTCACCACGTGTGGACCAGTTTAACAAGGTACAGACCAGAGGAAATTGTAAACAACACAAACAAACGAACAGGCGAGGAGTTGAGCACGCAAGCAGGGATTTTGGCAAGTATGCCTTGGACAAGCAAGCAACGGAGCAAGCGAGCAAGGGGAGAGAGCAAGGAAGAACGATCAAGTGAGCAAGCTCAAGCAAACGAACAAGTAGGCGGAAAAAGCACACGAACAAGCACGCGAACAGGCTAAGGACCCAGCGAACAAGACATAGTAAGCTAACAAGGAAGTGATCAAGCTAGAGAACAAGCAAGCGAACAAGGAAGTGAACAGGCATGCGAACAAGCATGCGAACAAGCAAGCTAACAAGCAAGCAACAAGCAAGCAACAAACTAGAGAACAAGCAAGCGAACAAGCAAGCGAACAAGCAAGCGAACAAGCACGCGAACAAGCAAGCTAACAAGCAAGCAACAAACCAGAGAACAAGCAAGCGAACAAGAAAGCTAACAAGCCAGCGATCAAGCTAGAGAACGAGCAAGCGAACAAGCATGCGAGCAAGCAAGCTAACAAGCCAGCGATCAAGCTAGAGAACAATCAAGCGAACAAGCAAGCTAACAAGCCAGCAATCAAGCTAAAAAACAAGCAAGCGAACAAGCAATCGAACAAGCATGCGAACAAGAAAGTGATCAGGCTGGAGAACAAGCAAGCGAACAACTAAGCGAACAAAGAACAAGCAAAGTGACCAAACAAAAGTGCACAGGAGTGTCATCAATTACACCTCTATTTAGCCCATGTGCATCGATTATGCAATCCAAACATCTGTTAATCACGACCACCTCCCTGGAATTTTTCAGAAAGTCAACGGTGTGTTAATTACACCTGAAAGTACAAATCGTTATTGCCACCTGCTGTGTACCAGGAGCGAGTGATAATTTGAAATCGGCGTTTCAATTACGTAAATCCTGCAAACTTTCCTCATTGGTTTTCATCCACCAACCACACCTTCCTGTCTGTTATAACTGGTAAAATCTTTCAAACAAATAAATGAAAAAAAAAAGGACTGGAAACTTTCTGTAACAACTTTGACTGGACCGGAAATTGAGCCCGAGACCTCTGGTTTTGCGTACAAGCAACCTTACCATCTGAGCTATCCAGTCCTTAGATAGTGGGCTTTCTGGGGTGGGGCGGCAGCCAGAAGCATTCAACCATTAATTGCCATATCTCGCTCCCGCCCTCATTCAGATGCAAACGACCAATTACTGTTTTGTTGAAATAAATTGCAACGTCGACAGTATTGGATGCTTGAAAAAAAAAAACCCTCCCCATTCTCACAACTCTATAATAGTCGGTATAATAGTCTAATAAGACAGGTAGGAGTACGCCCCTCTCCTATCACGTGGACTCCGTCTGTCAAGCCCAGTTGTCACGGGTCGACCTTACAGTCTCTGCTGATTGCCGCTCAGTCGGCGACAGTAGACGGTCTGACATCGGACCGAGTTACAAGCGCCCCTGCGAGCGTCGGTCCTTCGTGCCCTGCCCGCCACAACGCGCCGTTTTTTCTTCCCACCGCTCTGTCACGCAGCTCGCTATGGACGGTCGTGCGGTGGTGCTCCTTCTCGCCCTAGCGTTGCCGTGGACGCAAGCGCGTTCATACGGAGACAGGGGTAAGCATGAACCTATACTAGATTAGAGTTCCTTACAGTATGTGAGTTACCCGGCTTCGCATTTCAGACCGTGCAGAGACATCATCAGCGCAATTTTCAAAACGAACGCGAATCGTAGATGCAGGGAGACAATGCGGGAGTGATTCTACAAAAATTAGTCGAGGCAGCGTCCATCGTGGTACCATTTCAGAGATGAGAAACTCAGAGTTAAAGAAATGAGAAGTAATCTTACGTTTACGGAAACCACAAGTGAAATGCCACAAAAAATAATTTGAGTGCATTTGGACATGCAATATCTTCGTCTCCCCGTGTTCTGTATTTTCACTTGTTGTTTGGCAACAGCATTCTCACAACTCTTAAGAGACTAATCGTTTAAAGTGCATGCCTGTTTTTCACATCGGTTCACATTCTGCACCGTCTGAAACAAGACTGCGTGTACAGTATCCTATCTCAGTAGACGATTTGCTTGGGTCCATTTAAATCACACTCAACACATAATGTTCCTTTTAAGAAACATAGGCATCCACTTTGTGCATACAAAACTCGCTTTTTTCTATCCTTTCCTCAGAGACAAAATATTGATACTTATTTAATCTGTCGAAAAACCCAGCCCAAAGAAAAACCCATGTAAAATAAACCCTTTGGAGAAAACTCTTTTGTCATAACTCCCGTATAGACCATACAAAATGAACGGCAGGATGCATTTAATTATTGGCCACGGATTAACGAGATATTTATGTGAAATGCGTAATTGGCAATGTGTGGTTTTGTTCTGTCTAGCTTAACTTCCGTCCGACATTTACACTATGAACATCTAAACCATGAAAAAGGCCCGAAAACGTCATTTCGCCGTGAAACTGAACAATCACTGTTATTTCACGGTGCATTTAACAGTGAATAAAACACCTGTCTAACTGATAAGGATATCTTTAGGCCACTTAAGAGACCGTTCAAAAACCCGTGAATATCTAGGGCGGCAAGCTCCAGCCTTGAGGGTTTGCTAATTCAACTACCAGTAGGGACCACCAGCCCCATAGAGGTACTGTATGGTGTCCTTGTAACTGTCACTCCCAGATACTTCCAAACTGCCTCAAGCCATTTACCACCAGGAAAGTGGCCTTAGAGACCACTGGTGAAAACACTGAAAATGCCATGTAAACAATTGGCTAACTATAAAACTATTGGCCAAATATAAGAGTAGAGAGTTTATAGTTTGTATACAAACTAATTGTTGAGACCGCAATGTATCCAAAATAGTAAAGGTGCTCGTATTGCCTTTCGCAAAAAATGGATTATATCTTTTATATTATGTTTCTTTTCTTTATAATTCTGCATTGGAGCTAAATGGCTGTTTTTATTTCGTGATTAATACATAAACACCTTTATTAGAATTAAAATCATTAATTTAGATAATATTACACATGAACAAATACATCACTCCATTCTGCGAGTAAGGGAATAAAAAGTGACTTCACTCAAAAGCCAAAATTGAGTTTGTGTTTCTCTACTTGCCATACAATGAACACAGCGAAAATCCCAAGAAATAAGAAAGCAAATATTAACGTAAATAAATCATTAGGATTTAATTTCCTTCCACAAATCCTCATCACTGAGGAAAACGAGGGCAAAAGAGGGAGTCAAGTTCATACAAAAAATGCTTGAATATGAACTGGATCTTCAGGAATAGATGTTGCATAACGTTTCTTTACACATTGGCAAATGTCATTAAAAAACTCCTAAAAGGATTTGTACTTCAATAAGTAAGGAGACGTGAATCCAAATCCAAACACAACGAACCCGCCAAAAATTCAGACATTGTTACCTATAAAGTAGTCTTAGCTAAAATAAATTCGAGAGTCAAATAAGGTACACTTCTCCCCAACGAGGGGCAGAGTACACACTATCCGAAACGTTGAGTTTCCCACACTTTTCAAAGCCACACTCCTTTATGAAAGAGAGTTGCTACCTGTACACGGTGTCATCGCAAACCTTTTACTTAGTATTTCCAACCTGCAAACATACAAGCCTTATCCTGGGTAATGATGCTATTGACATAAATAAAATACCGGGATTTTTGGAATGATCTCAGCTCTTTCCTTTATTTCATTAATTTCCAAAAATATCCAACTTACAGACTGATGACGAAGAACAATTTTGTCAGGGTAAGAGTCCAGTATTAGAAAAATACCTGAGCATTTACCTGAAATTAATGAGAGAATTTTGCATAAGATGTCTTCACAAAACGGCAAGTGCTATTGACATTCATGCAGGGTTCTCAAGATCTCATTAATTTCCAAAATTGTCCCAGCGAAACGATTGCCAATAATTTAACATCAGCAGGACCGATGAGGAAGAAAACTTGTTTGAGAGAGAGTCAGGTTCATATTTTTAAAAATAAATGCTTCAAGATTTACCAAATTTTCATGAATAAATATTTCATAACTTTTCTTTACACAACGGCAAATGCCATTGAAAAGTCCACACAAGTAATGTCTATCCCGATTTCAATTCCAAGCACAGTGTGTATATTAGAATAATGTGTAAATATCAACATTCCCCATAGACTCATGTTCCAGCAACCCATGTGTAAATGGGGGAACCTGTTCACCAAGAGGGAAGAATAACTACGATTGTCAATGCCCAGAGGGATTCAAAGGACGTAGATGCGAACAGTCGAAAAAAAGATACGTCATGATACTAATCGTCTACATTTGGTTTACCTCATGTCCGTTTATTAAACGATGAAAAGTACCTCCAACAACAAAAGAAAAACTGAAGCGGAACTTTGGACCAAATTTAAAAATTGGGGAAGAAAACTTTGCATGCGAGGATCGCGACTTAAACCTGAGACTTCCGGGTGGTGGCCTTCCCAAAAAGGCAAACAAGTAAGCTTAAATATTTGAGTTGCTTCTGACTGTCGCCTCGCCACAGCAAAGACTAGTTGACTATTTGGGAAGGACAACACTTATAGTGCTGGATAGCTCAGATGGAAGAGCGCAGGTACGTTACTCCTGACGTCTTGGGTTCAAGTCCCGGTAGGTCAAAAATCTCTTTGCCATTTTGTCGTTTTGCCAATTTGACGTAAGGTTGTTCTTGGTAGCTAAATAGTTCTTCCGATTTCAATTCAAAACACGGTGTGACTATCAGAATTAAGTGTAAATATCAACATTCCGAACAGACCCGTGTGCCAAAAACCCATGTATAAATGGGGGTACCTGTGTACCAAGAGGGAAGATTAAGTACGATTTTTAATGCCGAGAGGGATTAAATGGACGTAGATGCGAACAAACAGTCGGATGAAGTCACGCATGATAACAATCGTCTGCAAGGAATACCTAATGTTCGTTTCTTGAACGACGTAAATTGTGAAAATGGGGGTACCTGTGAACTAAGAGGAGCAAGCCAAAACCATCACTGTCGATGTCTAGCAGGATTCAGAGGGAACAAATGCAAAAATTCTAGGGAAGGTACATGATGCTATGGACGTGGTCAATATTGAAAATGTAGCGTTTTTACTTGCATTTCAGTATTTCTCAAGAGCTCATTAATTTCCGAAATTGTCCCACCCAAAAGATTGCGAATAATTTAACATCTGCAGGACCGATGAGGAAGAAAACTTGTTTCAAAGAGAGAAAGAGTCAGGTTTATATTCATAAATAAAAATGCTTGAAGATTTTCCAAATGTTCATGCATAAAATGATGTTGCATAACTTTTCTTTACACAACGGCAAATGTCATTGGCAAATCCTGATAACATTCGAACCTGAATAAGTAGGAAGTGGACGTACATCCAAAGCATATGACAAAACAGACAATTCTATCATAACATGATCGGTATATTTTGTTATCACCGATGAAATCTTCTTATTAGTTAATAAGTGGGTTTTTTCCGATAGTCTAATAAAGTAATGTTTTCCCTTAGACCCGTGTGCCAGTAACCCATGTGAAAATGGGGGTACCTGCGAACGAAGAGGAGCGAGCCAAAACTACAACTGTCGATGTCCAGAAGGATTCAGAGGGGACAAATGCGAAAATTCTAGGGAAGGTACATGATGCTATGGACGTGGTCAATATTGATAATGTAACGTTTTTACTTGCATTTCATTATTTCTCCAGAGCTCATTAATTTCCGAAATTGTCCCACCCAAAAGATTGCGAATAATTTAACATCTGCAGGACCGATGAGGAAGAAAACTTGTTTCAAAGGGAGAAAGAGTTCATATTGATTATCTCAAATGCTTTAAGATTTTCCAAATGTTCATGCATAAAATTATGTTTCATAACTTTTCTTTACAGAACGGCAAATGTCATTGGCAAATCCTGATAACATTCGAACCTGAATAAGTAGGAAGTGGACGTACATCCAAAGCATATGACAAAACAGACAATTCTATCATAACATGATCGGTATATTTATTATCACCGATGAAATCTTCTTAGTTAATTAATAAGTGTTTTTTTGTCCGAAAGTCTAATAAAGTAATGTTTTCTCCTAGACCCGTGTGCCAGTAACCCATGTGAAAATGGGGGTACCTGCGAACGAAATGGAGCAAGCCAAAACTACAACTGTCGATGTCCAGCAGGATTCAGAGGGGACAAATGCAAAAATTCTAGGGAAGGTACATTATGCTATGGACGTGGTCAATATTGATGATGTAACGTTTTTACTTGCATTTCATTATTTCTCCAGAGCTCATTAATTTCCTTAATTGTCCCACCCAAAAGATTGCGAATAATTTAACATCTGCAGGACCGATGAGGAAGAAAACTTGTTTCAAAGAGAGAAAGAGTCAGGTTTATATTCATAAACACAAATGCTTGAAGATTTTCCAAATGTTCTTGCATAAAATGATGTTGCATAACTTTTCTTTACACAACAGCAAATGTCATTGGCAAATCCTGATAACATTCGAACCTGAATAAGTAGGAAGTGGACGTACATCCAAAGCATATGACAAAACAGACAATTCTATCATAACATGATCGGTACATTTTGTTATCACAGACGAAATCTTCTTATTAGTTAATAAGTGGTTTTTTTTTCCGAAAGTCTAATGAAGTAATTTTTTCCCTTAGACCCGTGTGCCAGTAACCCATGTGAAAATGGAGGTACCTGCGAACGAAGAGGAGCGAGCCAAAACTACAACTGTCGATGTCCAGGCGGATTCAGAGGGGACAAATGCGAAAATTCTAGGGAAGGTACATGATGCAAAGGACGTGGTCAATATTGATAATGTAGCGTTTTTACTTGCAATTCAGTGTTTCTCAAGAAGTCATTAATTTCCGAAATCAATTCAGTATTTCTCAAGAGCTCATAAATTTTCGAAATTGTCTCACCGAAAAGATTGCGAATAATTTAACATCTGCAGGACCGATGGGGAAGAAAACTTGTTTCAAAGAGAGAAAGAGTCAGTTTCATATTTTTAAACACAAATGCTTGAACATTTTCCAAATGTTCTTGTATAAAATGATCTTGCATAACTTTTCTTTATACAACGGCAAATGTCATTGACAAATCCTGATAACATTCGAACCTGAATAAGTAAAAAGTGGACGTAACTCCAAAGCATATGACAAAACAGATAGTTCTATCATAACATGATCGGTATATTTGTTATCACCGATGAAATCTTCTTATTAGTTAAACAGTTTTTGTTTTTTCCGAAAGTCTAATAAAGTAATATTTTCCCTTAGACCCGTGTGCCAGTAACCCATGTGAAAATGGGGGTACCTGCGAACGAAGAGGAGCGAGCCAAAACTACAACTGTCGATGTCCAGCAGGATTCAGAGGGGACAAATGCGAAAATTCTAGGGAAGGTACATGATGCTATGGACGTGGTCAATATTGATAATGTAACGTTTTTACTTGCATTTCATTATTTCTCCAGAGCTCATTAATTTCCTTAATTGTCCCACCCAAAAGATTGCGAATAATTTAACATCTGCAGGACCGATGAGGAAGAAAACTTGTTTCAAAGAGAGAAAGAGTCAGGTTTATATTCATAAACACAAATGCTTGAAGATTTTCCAAATGTTCTTGCATAAAATGATGTTGCATAACTTTTCTTTACACAACGGCAAATGTCATTGATAAGTCCTGATAACATTCGAACTTGAATAAGTAGGGAGTGGACGTACATCCAAAGCATATGACAAAACAGACAATTCTATCATAACATGATCGGTATATTTTGTTATCACCGATGAAATCTTCTTAGTTAATAAGTGGGTTTTTTCCGAAAGTCTAATAAAGTAAGTTTTTCCCTTAGACCCGTGTGCCAGTAACCCATGTGAAAATGGAGGTACCTGCGAACGAAGAGGAGCGAGCCAAAACTACAACTGTCGATGTCCAGGCGGATTCAGAGGGAACAAATGCGAAAATTCTAGGGAAGGTACATGATGCAAAGGACGTTGTCAATATTGATAATGTAGCGTTTTTACTTACAATTCAGTGTTTCTCCAGAAGTCATTAATTTCCGAAATCAATTCAGTATTTCTCAAGAGCTCATAAATTTTCGAAATTGTCTCACCGAAAAGATTGCGAATAATTTAACATCTGCAGGACCGATGGGGAAGAAAACTTGTTTCAAAGAGAGAAAGAGTCAGGTTTATATTCATAAACACAAATGCTTGAAGATTTTCCAAATGTTCTTGCATAAAATGATGTTGCATAACTTTTCTTTACACAACGGCAAATGTCATTGATAAGTCCTGATAACATTCGAACCTGAATAAGTAGGGAGTGGACGTACATCCAAAGCATATGACAAAACAGACAATTCTATCATAACATGATCGGTATATTTTGTTATCACCGATGTAATCTTCTCAGTTAATAAGTGGTTTTTTCCGAAAGTCTAATAAAGTAAGTTTTTCCCTTAGACCCGTGTGCCAGTAACCCATGTGAAAATGGGGGTACCTGCGAACGAAGAGGAGCAAGCCAAAACTACAACTGTCGATGTCTAGCAGGATTCAGAGGGGACAAATGCGAAAATTCTAGGGAAGGTACATGATGCTATGGACGTGGTCAATATTGATAATGTAGCGTTTTTACTTGCATTTCAGTATTTCTCAAGAGCTCATTAATTTCCGAAATTGTCCCACCCAAAAGATTGCGAATAATCTAACATCTGCAGGACCGATGAGGAAGAAAACTTGTTTCAAAGAGAAAAAGAGTCAGTTTTTTATATTTTTAAACACAAATGCTTGAAGATTTTCCAAATGTTCTTGTATAAAATGTTGTTGCATAACTTTTCTTTACACAACGGCAAATGTCATTGGCAAATCCTGAAAACATTCGAACCTGAATAAGTAGGAAGTGGGCGTACCTCCAAAGCATATGACAAAACAGACAGTTCTATCATAACATGATCGGTATATTTTTTATCACCGATGAAATCTTCTTATTAGTTAAAAAGATTTTGTTTTTTCCGAAAGTCTAATAAAGTAATATTTTCCCTTAGACCCGTGTGCCAGTAACCCATGTGAAAATGGGGGTACCTGCGAACGAAGAGGAGCAAGCCAAAACTACAACTGTCGATGTCCAGCAGGATTCAGAGGGGACAAATGCGAAAATTCAAGGGAAGGTACATAATGCTATGGACGTGGTCAATATTGATAATGTAGCGTTCTTACTTGCATGTCAGCATTTCTAAAGAGCTCATTAATTTCCGAAATTGTCCCACCCAAAAGATTGCGAATAATCTAACATCTGCAGGACCGATGAGGAAGAAAACTTGTTTCAAAGAGAAAAAGAGTCAGTTTTTTATATTTTTAAACACAAATGCTTGAAGATTTTCCAAATGTTCTTGTATAAAATGTTGTTGCATAACTTTTCTTTACACAACGGCAAATGTCATTGGCAAATCCTGAAAACATTCGAACCTGAATAAGTAGGAAGTGGGCGTACCTCCAAAGCATATGACAAAACAGACAGTTCTATCATAACATGATCGGTATATTTTTTATCACCGATGAAATCTTCTTATTAGTTAAAAAGATGTTGTTTTTTCCGAAAGTCTAATAAAGTAATATTTTCCCTTAGACCCGTGTGCCAGTAACCCATGTGAAAATGGTGGTACCTGCGAACGAAGAGGAGCGAGCCGAAACTACAACTGTCGATGTCCAGCAGGATTCAGAGGGGACAAATGCGAAAATTCAAGGGAAGGTACATAATGCTATGGACGTGGTCAATATTGATAATGTAGTGTCCTTACTTGCATGTCAGCATTTCTAAAGAGCTCATTAATTTCCGAAATTGTCCCACCCAAAAGATTGCGAATAATTTAACATCTGCAGGACCGATGAGGAAGAAAACTTTTTTTAAAGATAGAAAGAGTCAAGTTCATATTTATAATCACGAATGCTTGAAGATTTTCCAAATGTTCATGCATAAAATGATGTTGCATTACTTTTCTTTACACAACGGCAAATGTCATTGACAAATGCTGATAACATTCGAACCTGAATAAGTAGGACGTGGACGTTCATCCAAAGCATATGACAAAACAGACAATTCTATCATAACATGATCGGTATATTTTGTTATCACCGATGAAATCTTCTTAGTTAATTAATAAGTGTTTTTTCCCGAAAGTCTAATAAAGTAATGTTTTCCCTTAGACCCGTGTGCCAGTAACCCATGTGAAAATGGGGGTACCTGCGAACGAAGAGGAGCGAGCCGAAACTACAACTGTCGATGTCCAGCAGGATTCAGAGGGGACAAATGCGAAAATTCTAGGGAAGGTACATGATGCTATTGACGTGGTCAATATTGATAATGTAGCGTTTTTACTTGCATTTCAGTATTTCTCAAGAGCTAATTAATTTCCGAAATTGTCCGAACCAAAAGATTGCGAATAATTTAACATCTGCAGGACCGATGAGGAAGAAAACTTGTTTTAAAGAGAGAAAGAGTCAGGTTCATATTCATAAACACAAATGCTTGAAGATTTTCCAAATGTTCATGCATAAAATGATGTTGCATAACTTTTCTTTACACAACGGCAAATGTCATTGACAAATGCTGATAACATTCGAACCTGAATAAGTAGGACGTGGACGTTCATCCAAAGCATATGACAAAACAGACAATTCTATCATAACATGATCGGTATATTTTGTTATCACCGATGAAATCTTCTTAGTTAATTAATAAGTGTTTTTTCCCGAAATTCTAATAAAGTAATGTTTTCCCTTAGACCCGTGTGCCAGTAACCCATGTGAAAATGGAGGTACCTGCGAACGAAGAGAAGCGAGCCAAAACTACAACTGTCGATGTCCAGGCGGATTCAGAGGGGACAAATGCGAAAATTCTAGGGAAGGTACATGATGCAAAGGACGTGGTCAATATTGATAATGTAGCGTTTTTACTTGCAATTCAGTGTTTCTCAAGAAGTCATTAATTTCCGAAATCAATTCAGTATTTCTCAAGAGCTCATAAATTTTCGAAATCGTCTCACCCAAAAGATTGCGAATAATTTAACATCTGCAGGACCGATGGGGAAGAAAACTTGTTTCAAAGAGAGAAAGAGTCAGTTTCATATTTTTAAACACAAATGCTTGAAGATTTTCCAAATGTTCTTGTATAAAATGATGTTGCATAACTTTTCTTTACACAACGGCAAATGTCATTGACAAATCCTGATAACATTCGAACCTGAATAAGTAAAAAGTGGACGTAACTCCAAAGCATCTGACAAAACAGACAGTTCTATCATAACATGATCGGTTTTTTTTTTATCACCGATGAAATCTTCTTATTAGTTAAACAGTTTTTGTTTTTCCGAAAGTCTAATAAAGTAATATTTTCCCTTAGACCCGTGTGCCAGTAACCCATGTGAAAATGGGGGTACCTGCGAACGAAGAGGAGCGAGCCAAAACTACAACTGTCGATGTCCAGCAGGATTCAGAGGGGACAAATGCGAAAATTCTAGGGAAGGTACATGATGCTGTGGACGTGGTCAATATTGATAATGTAACGTTTTTACTTGCATTTCATTATTTCTCCAGAGCTCATTAATTTCCTTAATTGTCCCACCCAAAAGATTGCGAATAATTTAACATCTGCAGGACCGATGAGGAAGAAAACTTGTTTCAAAGAGAGAAAGAGTCAGGTTTATATTCATAAACACAAATGCTTGAAGATTTTCCAAATGTTCTTGCATAAAATGATGTTGCATAACTTTTCTTTACACAACGGCAAATGTCATTGATAAGTCCTGATAACATTCGAACCTGAATAAGTAGGGAGTGGACGTACATCCAAAGCATATGACAAAACAGACAATTCTATCATAACATGATCGGTATATTTTGTTATCACCGATGAAATCTTCTCAGTTAATAAGTGGTTTTTTTCCGAAAGTCTAATAAAGTAAGTTTTTCCCTTAGACCCGTGTGCCAGTAACCCATGTGAAAATGGGGGTACCTGCGAACGAAGAGGAGCAAGCCAAAACTACAACTGTCGATGTCTAGCAGGATTCAGAGGGGACAAATGCGAAAATTCTAGGGAAGGTACATGATGCTATGGACGTGGTCAATATTGATAATGTAGCGTTTTTACTTGCATTTCAGTATTTCTCAAGAGCTCATTAATTTCCGAAATTGTCCCACTCAAAAGATTGCGAATAATTTAACATCTGCAGGACCGATGAGGAAGAAAACTTGTTTCAAAGATAGAAAGGGTCAGGTTCATATTTTTAAACACAAATGCTTGAAGATTTTCCAAATGTTCTTGTATAAAATGATGTTGCATAACTTTTCTTTACACAACGGCAAATGTCATTGACAAATCCTGATAACATTCGAACCTGAATAAGTACGAAGTGGGCGTACCTCCAAAGCATATGACAAAACAGACAGTTCTATCATAACATGATCGGTATATTTTTTATCACCGATGAAATCTTCTTATTAGTTAAAAAGATTTTGTTTTTTCCGAAAGTCTAATAAAGTAATATTTTCCCTTAGACCCGTGTGCCAGTAACCCATGTGAAAATGGGGGTACCTGCGAACGAAGAGGAGCGAGCCGAAACTACAACTGTCGATGTCCAGCAGGATTCAGAGGGGACAAATGCGAAAATTCTAGGGAAGGTACATGATGCTATTGACGTGGTCAATATTGATAATGTAGCGTTTTTACTTGCATTTCAGTATTTCTCAAGAGCTCATTAATTTCCGAAATTGTCCCACCCAAAAGATTGCGAATAATTTAACATCTGCAGGACCGATGAGGAAGAAAACTTGTTTCAAAGAGAGAAAGAGTCAGGTTCATATTCATAAACACAAATGCTTGAAGATTTTCCAAATGTTCTTGCATAAAATGATGTTGCATAACTTTTCTTTACACAACGGAAAATGTCATTGACAAATCCTGATAACAATCGAACCTGAATAAGTAGGAAGTGGACGTACATCCAAAGCATATGACAAAACAGACGATTCTATCATAACATGATCGGTATATTTATTATCACCAATGAAATCTTCTTAGTTAATTAATAAGTGTTTCTTGTCCGAAAGTCTAATAAAGTAATGTTTTCCCCTAGACCCATGTGCCAGTAACCCATGTGAAAATGGGGGTATCTGCGAACGAAGAGGAGCAAGCCAAAACTACAACTGTCGCTGTCCAGAAGGATTCAGAGGGGACAAATGCGAAAATTCAAGGGAAGGTACATAATGCTATGGACGTGGTCAATATTGATAATGTAGTGTCCTTACTTGCATGTTAGCATTTCTAAAGAGCTCATTAATTTCCGAAATTGTCCCACCCAAAAGATTGCGAATAATTTAACATCTGCAGGACCGATGAGGAAGAAAACTTGTTTTAAAGAGAGAAAGAGTCAGGTTCATATTCATAATCACAAATGCTTGAAGATTTTCCAAATGTTCATGCATAAAATGATGTTGCATAACTTTTCTTTACACAACGGCAAATGTCATTGACAAATCCTGATAACATTCGAACCTGAATAAGTACGAAGTGGGCGTACCTCCAAAGCATATGACAAAACAGACAGTTCTATCATAACATGATCGGTATATTTTGTTATCACCGATGAAATCTTCTTAGTTAATTAATAAGTGTTTTTTCCCGAAAGTCTAATGAAGTAATGTTTTCCCTTAGACCCGTGTGCCAGTAACCCATGTGAAAATGGAGGTACCTGCGAACGAAGAGGAGCGAGCCAAAACTACAACTGTCGATGTCCAGCAGGATTCAGAGGGGACAAATGCGAAAATTCTAGGGAAGGTACATGATGCTATTGACTAGGTCAATATTGATAATGTAGCGTTTTTACTTGCATTTCAGTATTTCTCAAGAGCTCATTAATTTCCGAAATTGTCCCACCCAAAAGATTGCGAATAATTTAACATCTGCAGGACCGATGAGGAAGAAAACTTGTTTCAAAGAGAGAAAGAGTCAGGTTTATATTTTTAAACACAAATGCTTGAAGATTTTCCAAATGTTTTTGTATAAAATGATGTTGCATAACTTTTCTTTACACAAAGGAAAATGTCATTGACAAATCCTGATAACATTCGAACCTGAATAAGTAGGAAGTGGACGTACATCCAAAGCATATGACAAAACAGACGATTCTATCATAACATGATCGGTATATTTATTATCACCAATGAAATCTTCTTAGTTAATTAATAAGTGTTTCTTGTCCGAAAGTCTAATAAAGTAATGTTTTCCCTTAGACCCGTGTGCCAGTAACCCATGTGAAAATGGAGGTACCTGCGAACGAAGAGGAGCGAGCCAAAACTACAACTGTCGATGTCCAGCAGGATTCAGAGGGGACAAATGCGAAAATTCTAGGGAAGGTACATGATGCTATTGACGTGGTCAATATTGATAATGTAGCGTTTTTACTTGCATTTCAGTATTTCTCAAGAGCTCATTAATTTCCGAAATTGTCCCACCCAAAAGATTGCGAATAATTTAACGTCTGCAGGACCGATGAGGAAGAAAACTTGTTTCAAAGAGAGAAAGAGTCAGGTTTATATTTTTAAACACAAATGCTTGAAGATTTTCCAAATGTTTTTGTATAAAATGATGTTGCATAACTTTTCTTTACACAACGGAAAATGTCATTGGCAAATCCTGAAAACATTCGAACCTGAATAAGTAGGAAGTGGGCGTACCTCCAAAGCATATGACAAAACAGACAGTTCTATCATAACATGATCGGTATATTTTTTATCACCGATGAAATCTTCTTATTAGTTAAAAAGATTTTGTTTTTTCCGAAAGTCTAATAAAGTAATATTTTCCCTTAGACCCGTGTGCCAGTAACCCATGTGAAAATGGGGGTACCTGCGAACGAAGAGGAGCGAGCCGAAACTACAACTGTCGATGTCCAGCAGGATTCAGAGGGGACAAATGCGAAAATTCTAGGGAAGGTACATGATGCAAAGGACGTGGTCAATATTGATAATTTAGCGTTTTTACTTGCAATTCAGTTTTTCTCAAGAAGTCATTAATTTCCGAAATCAATTCAGTATTTCTCAAGAGCTCATTAATTTTAGAAATTGTCTCACCGAAAAGATTGCGAATAATTTAACATCTGCAGGACCGATGAGGAAAAAAACTTGTTTCAAAGAGAGAAAGAGTCAGTTTCATATTTTTAAACACAAATGCTTGAAGATTTTCCAAATGTTCTTGTATAAAATGATGTTGCATAACTTTTCTTTACACAACGGCAAATGTCATTGAGAAATCCTGATAACATTCGAACCTGAATAAGTAGGAAGTGGACGTACATCCAAAGCATACGACAAAACAGACAATTCTATCATAACATGATTGGTGTATTTTGTTATCACCGATGAAATCATCTTATTAGTTAATAAGTGGTTTTTTTTTCCGAAAGTCTAATAAAGTAATGTTTTCCCTTAGACCCGTGTGCCAGTAACCCATGTGAAAATGGGGGTACCTGCGAACGAAGAGGAGCGAGCCGAAACTACAACTGTCGATGTCCAGCAGGATTCAGAGGGGACAAATGCGAAAATTCAAGGGAAGGTACATAATGCTATGGACGTGGTCAATATTGATAATGTAGCGTTCTTACTTGCATGTCAGCATTTCTAAAGAGCTCATTAATTTCCGAAATTGTCCCACCCAAAAGATTGCGAATAATTTAACAGCTGCAGGACCGATGAGGAAGAAAACTTGTTTTAAAGATAGAAAGAGTCAGGTTCATATTCATAATCACGAATGCTTGAAGATTTTCCAAATGTTCATGCATAAAATGATGTTGCAATACTTTCTTTACACAACGGCAAATGTTATTGACAAATGCTGATAACATTCGAACCTGAATAAGTAGGACGTGGACGTTCATCCAAAGCATATGACAAAACAGACAATTCTATCATAACATGATCGGTATATTTTGTTATCACCGATGAAATCTTCTTAGTTAATTAATAAGTGTTTTTTCCCGAAATTCTAATAAAGTAATGTTTTCCCTTAGACCCGTGTGCCAGTAACCCATGTGAAAATGGAGGTACCTGCGAACGAAGAGGAGCGAGCCAAAACTACAACTGTCGATGTCCAGGCGGATTCAGAGGGGACAAATGCGAAAATTCTAGGGAAGGTACATGATGCAAAGGACGTGGTCAATATTGATAATGTAGCGTTTTTACTTGCAATTCAGTGTTTCTCAAGAAGTCATTAATTTCCGAAATCAATTCAGTATTTCTCAAGAGCTCATAAATTTCCGAAATCGTCTCACCGAAAAGATTGCGAATAATTTAACATCTGCAGGACCGATGGGGAAGAAAACTTGTTTCAAAGAGAGAAAGAGTCAGTTTCATATTTTTAAACACAAATGCTTGAAGATTTTCCAAATGTTATTGTATAAAATGATGTTGCATAACTTTTCTTTACACAACGGCAAATGTCATTGACAAATCCTGATAACATTCGAACCTGAATAAGTAGGGAGTGGACGTACATCCAAAGCATATGACAAAACAGACAATTCTATCATAACATGATCGGTATATTTTGTTATCACCGATGAAATCTTCTCAGTTAATAAGTGGTTTTTTTCCGAAAGTCTAATAAAGTAAGTTTTTCCCTTAGACCCGTGTGCCAGTAACCCATGTGAAAATGGGGGTACCTGCGAACGAAGAGGAGCAAGCCAAAACTACAACTGTCGATGTCCAGCAGGATTCAGAGGGGACAAATGCGAAAATTCAAGGGAAGGTACATAATGCTATGGACGTGGTCAAAATTGATAATGTAGCGTTCTTACTTGCATGTCAGCATTTCTAAAGAGCTCATTAATTTCCGAAATTGTCCCACCCAAAAGATTGCGAATAATCTAACATCTGCAGGACCGATGAGGAAGAAAACTTGTTTCAAAGAGAAAAAGAGTCAGTTTTTTATATTTTTAAACAAATGCTTGAAGATTTTCCAAATGTTCTTGTATAAAATGTTGTTGCATAACTTTTCTTTACACAACGGCAAATGTCATTGGCAAATCCTGAAAACATTCGAACCTGAATAAGTAGGAAGTGGGCGTACCTCCAAAGCATATGACAAAACAGACAGTTCTATCATAACATGATCGGTATATTTTTTATCACCGATGAAATCTTCTTATTAGTTAAAAAGATTTTGTTTTTTCCGAAAGTCTAATAAAGTAATATTTTCCCTTAGACCCGTGTGCCAGTAACCCATGTGAAAATGGGGGTACCTGCGAACGAAGAGGAGCGAGCCGAAACTACAACTGTCGATGTCCAGCAGGATTCAGAGGGGACAAATGCGAAAATTCAAGGGAAGGTACATAATGCTATGGACGTGGTCAATATTGATAATGTAGTGTCCTTACTTGCATGTCAGCATTTCTAAAGAGCTCATTAATTTCCGAAATTGTCCCACCCAAAAGATTGCGAATAATTTAACATCTGCAGGACCGATGAGGAAGAAAACTTTTTTTAAAGATAGAAAGAGTCAAGTTCATATTTATAATCACGAATGCTTGAAGATTTTCCAAATGTTCATGCATAAAATGATGTTGCATTACTTTTCTTTACACAACGGCAAATGTCATTGACAAATGCTGATAACATTCGAACCTGAATAAGTAGGACGTGGACGTTCATCCAAAGCATATGACAAAACAGACAATTCTATCATAACATGATCGGTATATTTTGTTATCACCGATGAAATCTTCTTAGTTAATTAATAAGTGTTTTTTCCCGAAAGTCTAATAAAGTAATGTTTTCCCTTAGACCCGTGTGCCAGTAACCCATGTGAAAATGGGGGTACCTGCGAACGAAGAGGAGCGAGCCGAAACTACAACTGTCGATGTCCAGGCGGATTCAGAGGGGACAAATGCGAAAATTCTAGGGAAGGTACATGATGCAAAGGACGTGGTCAATATTGATAATGTAACGTTTTTACTTGCATTTCATTATTTCTCCAGAGCTCATTAATTTCCTTAATTGTCCCACCCAAAAGATTGCGAATAATTTAACATCTGCAGGACCGATGAGGAAGAAAACTTGTTTCAAAGAGAGAAAGAGTCAGGTTTATATTCATAAACACAAATGCTTGAAGATTTTCCAAATGTTCTTGCATAAAATGATGTTGCATAACTTTTCTTTACACAACGGCAAATGTCATTGATAAGTCCTGATAACATTCGAACCTGAATAAGTAGGGAGTGGACGTACATCCAAAGCATATGACAAAACAGACAATTCTATCATAACATGATCGGTATATTTTGTTATCACCGATGAAATCTTCTCAGTTAATAAGTGGTTTTTTTCCGAAAGTCTAATAAAGTAAGTTTTTCCCTTAGACCCGTGTGCCAGTAACCCATGTGAAAATGGGGGTACCTGCGAACGAAGAGGAGCAAGCCAAAACTACAACTGTCGATGTCTAGCAGGATTCAGAGGGGACAAATGCGAAAATTCTAGGGAAGGTACATGATGCTATGGACGTGGTCAATATTGATAATGTAGCGTTTTTACTTGCATTTCAGTATTTCTCAAGAGCTCATTAATTTCAGAAATTGTCCCACTCAAAAGATTGCGAATAATTTAACATCTGCAGGACCGATGAGGAAGAAAACTTGTTTCAAAGATAGAAAGGGTCAGGTTCATATTTTTAAACACAAATGCTTGAAGATTTTCCAAATGTTCTTGTATAAAATGATGTTGCATAACTTTTCTTTACACAACGGCAAATGTCATTGACAAATCCTGATAACATTCGAACCTGAATAAGTACGAAGTGGGCGTACCTCCAAAGCATATGACAAAACAGACAGTTCTATCATAACATGATCGGTATATTTTTTATCACCGATGAAATCTTCTTATTAGTTAAAAAGATTTTGTTTTTTCCGAAAGTCTAATAAAGTAATATTTTCCCTTAGACCCGTGTGCCAGTAACCCATGTGAAAATGGGGGTACCTGCGAACGAAGAGGAGCGAGCCGAAACTACAACTGTCGATGTCCAGCAGGATTCAGGGGGGACAAATGCGAAAATTCAAGGGAAGGTACATAATGCTATGGACGTGGTCAATATTGATAATGTAGTGTCCTTACTTGCATGTTAGCATTTCTAAAGAGCTCATTAATTTCCGAAATTGTCCCACCCAAAAGATTGCGAATAATTTAACATCTGCAGGACCGATGAGGAAGAAAACTTGTTTCAAAGAGAGATAGAGTCAGTTTCATATTTTCAAACACAAATGCTTGAAGATTTTCCAAATGTTCTTGTATAAAATGATGTTGCATAACTTTTCTTTACACAACGGCAAATGTCATTGACAAATCCTGATAACATTCGAACCTGAATAAGTACGAAGTGGACGTACATCCAAAGCATATGACAAAACAGACAGTTCTATCATAACATGATCGGTATATTTTTTATCACCGATAAAATCTTCTTATTTAGTTAATAAGTTTTTTTTTCCGAAAGTCTAATAAAGTAATGTTTTCCCCTAGACCCCTGTGCCAGTAACCCATGTGAAAATGGGGGTACCTGCGAACGAAGAGGAGCGAGCCAAAACTACAACTGTCGATGTCCAGCAGGATTCAGAGGGGACAAATGCGAAAATTCAAGGGAAGGTACATAATGCTATGAACGTGGTCAATATTGATAATGTAGCGTTTTTACTTGCATTTCAGTATTTCTCAAGAGCTAATTAATTTCCGAAATTGTCCGAACCAAAAGATTGCGAATAATTTAACATCTGCAGGACCGATGAGGAAGAAAACTTGTTTCAAAGAGAGAAAGAGTTAGGTTTATATTCATAAACACAAATGCTTGAAGATTTTCCAAATGTTCATGCATAAAATGATGTTGCATAACTTTTCTTTACACAACGGCAAATGTCATTGATAAGTCCTGATAACATTCGAACCTGAATAAGTAGTGAGTGGACGTACATCCAAAGCATATGACAAAACAGACAATTCTATCATAACATGATCGGTATATTTTGTTATTACCGATGAAATCTTCTTATTAGTTAATAAGTGTTTTTTTCCGAAAGTCTAATAAAGTAATTTTTTCCCTTAGACCCGTGTGCCAGTAACCCATGTGAAAATGGGGGTACCTGCGAACGAAGAGGAGCAAGCCAAAACTACAACTGTCGATGTCCAGCAGGATTCAGAGGGGACAAATGCGAAAATTCTAGGGAAGGTACATGATGCTATTGACGTGATCAATATTGATAATTTAGCGTTTTTACTTGCATTTCAGTATTTCTCAAGAGCTCATTAATTTCCATTTTCACAAACACACACAATCTGCATTTTTAATCTCTCCGATATGAATGTCTTTCTGCTTCCAGGTCCTGAAGACCCTTGCGATCCAAACCCATGCGGTAATGACGGGCTTTGCACAGCATCTGACCGAGGCGGCTTCGCGTGCCAGTGCATCCTGGGATTTCAAGGGGATACCTGCGCTGAACGTAACGTCATTGGTTGCTATCAATCTCTCACCGATTCTTACGGTTCAGGTTACCCATGCAGGCGAGGATGTCAAAGGCTGTTCAGACAGCCAGACGTCCATGGCCCACGACTCGGACTCACACCTACTGTCTGGTACCTGGACTCGGAATCGACTTGCATGACTTGTTACCCGATAGAGAAAACAAAACGCTAAATGATAGACTGATTACGCGACCAGTGTTTACGTGATTTATAGTGCGTATTTCTCATTTGGTGCAGGAGCGGAAACGAGCAAAGAAGACTATCATACATTATTATCCAGATTCTTCTTGGCCCGTTTCAGTTACTGGAAAAAATACCAACCATTAGTCACGTGATGGCATGTTACCAGTGGTCGCGCAATCGGTTTTTTGACCTTTTTAGAACGGACGCAATTTCTACCACGGGCCGTCTCTCAACTCGGTCCCGCATGGAGAGGTACGCCGCCAATATAAGACCCTTTTCACCCACGTGACCAAAACACGTAAAACAAAAGCACTGCCGCCACGTTGGACCGCTTTTTACGCAAAGTGTACGCACAGCCATAATGGTACAACTGATGTTTACACTGTGCTCGGTCATTGTAAGGCGGTCCTGCATGACGTCACGTGAAAAAGGTCTATAGTAACTTCTGGATTGTGCAGACGGCTGGCAGCTTTCACGTTCTAGATTAACGGGCGTTGTACAGCGACAACTCTCTAATGACGTAGGGACCGGACGACCTCCTGTATAGGACCTCTCAAATGACTTCCCACGAAGGCTCCGGCACATATAGCACATTCACTAAGAGCTGCTTACTACAGGCAACGATCTGCTCAGAGTGAAAATCTCGCTAATTATTGGTCAAAATACGCCGCGCTAAGCCAAATATTAAAAGGCTGCTTCGTGTGGCTCACTGGTTATTATTTGAGAAAGGCTTTTCGGTGCTGGAACGAATTGGAGTGATTTGGGCCGCTCTGTGGGGAAATCTGGGGCTCTTGGTGAACCAGAGTAAAGGACCGTTAGCAATGACACCGCGGACAACTCGTCACTTTCTGTTCTTACTTTGCTTGCATGGTTCTGTTTTCATTCTTCTCCCCAGACCCGTGTGACGGTCCGGTTTGCGAGAACGGCGGCACTTGTCTGCCAGCCGAGTCGACCACCGGCTTCAGGTGTCTGTGCAGCGGGGGCTACGAAGGAGACAAATGCGAAAACCGTAAGCACAGTTCGCTCCTCGCCCCATGATCATGACAGCCGAGATGTCAGGCCGACTCGGTCCAGGCCGAACTCAGCCTCGCTTCCCTGTTTGATGCCCACTATTATGTCATCACCTGATGAGCTATAGACCTTTTTCACCCACGTCACCAAAGCACGTAAAACAAAAAAGCACTGTCGCCACGTTGGACCGCTTTTTACGGAAAGTGTACGCACAGCCCTATGGTACAACTGATATTACACTGTGCGCCAACATAGGGCAGACTGCCAGCCCAAAGATTATGATTGAATTAATTAATCAATTAATTGATTAATTAATTAATTAAGTGGTGATATACAAAAATATGCAAATATACAAAAATGTTGCAAACTGCTTTTTAATTAATTAATTTAAAAATAATCAATTAATTAAAAAATAATTTATTAATTAAAAAATAATTAATTAATTTAAAAAATAATTAATTAATTTAAACAATAATTAATTAATTTAAACAATAATTAATTAATTAATTAATTAATTAATACACCCCTTGCCGACTCCAGGCCTTTACAAAATGAGTCATTATTGTTTCTTCTCCCCTTCGTACTCTTCTCACTCTGTGCCCAGATCCGTGTAACCTCTCTCCCTGCTTGAACGGTGGACGTTGCCGACCGTCTTCCCTCCCCAGCGGCTACACGTGCGACTGCGCCAACGGCTTCACGGACGGCAACTGCCAAACACGTAACGACCTGGGGCCAATTTCATAGAGCCGCTTAAGCGCCAAAACAGGCTTAAGCACAAAAAGTCATGAGCCACAGAATCCCCTTGCCAACCCAAACTTCATTATTGTTTCATGCTAAGCAAAGTGGAATACAAGTCAGAAGCAATGAATATCAAACCGCAGTGTATATATACACTGCTAAGTGTATAATGTATCTAATTAGTCCTTGTGTATAGTTTTCTATGTGTTTTGTGTTAATACTAAGGATTTGTGTTCTATTGATTGATTGCTTCACTTGAATTGAGCCCTCTCCCTACCGTTTACGGTCTAAATTAGCATGAGCATTCCTTTTCCGGCTCAGTGCAAGTGTTGCAATGGGGCCCAACACTTAAAAGCTGTGCTTCTTGATGGGTCCCTCTGCAGTATCGCATTCATTGTTTATTTATATTAAGTTATCACTTAAAGAAGAATGAAACCCAGAGAAAATAGTTGGCTTATCTCTTTGGTTGATAAAACCAACCTACAATTACCCATGTGCAACTCACCTACGAGTTTCATAAAGAGGGAAAAATCATGGAATTCGGTGGTCGAATTCGCGTTCCCTCAACCCGCCATGCTTTCGAAATTCCCGGAAGGTCACTGCGGGGGTATGACATCACGGCGGAGACGACCCTGTCTGATTGGTCAGTTAGGCTTGTTCAATCATTTTAATTTAAACTACAAATATTAATCAACATTTAAAAAAGAATTATACCTCAATGTGTGAGAAAATAATCTTATAATCCTTTGCAGATTTATTGTTTTTCGCTTTGGTCATTATTTGAATTATTCTTGGGGATTGCGTATAGTCTTGATCTACAAACACTTTCACGGCTTCCTGATTGCATACGTTGCACGGACTGTACATGTACAGTGCACGTACAATGTACACGTTGTGTACTACATGTAATGTACACTACATGTACATGTGTACACACTACTACTGTACTGTACACGTGTACAATGTACACGTTGTCCTACTTGTAATGTACTACTGTACACGTGTACATTACGTTGGTATCTGTAACAAAATAAACGCTGCGCAATTTTGGTTCTCTGTTTTCTTGATCTTCGCCGAATGGCGCCCTGTTATAACAGCTAAACAAGTAGGCCTAAAATAAGTTATACACCAGGGGCTGAGTTTAATAAAGGTCCGACAACTATGACTGGGAGCCCACTGTGTCCGGCTTTTGTTTCAGCTCGCGTAATTTTAATAGGAAAATACGAGAAATGATTCAAGAGATGGTCGATGTTTTGGAGAGATTTCAGTTGTACACGTTAGCGAAGCTGTGTGGAGCTTAGTGGGGGTCAGGGGTCATGCACTTCCCAGCGTATGCTATGCACACAATAGCGCTGGGTGACAGGAGTTGCGGTCAGCGACCAGGGAATAAACAGTGTGGGCGACTGGAGTCGCGTTCCGATAACGTGTAAATTAGGCCTAGCTCCATGTTCTTGTTGCAGCACAAATAAAAATACGGCACGGTACGTATATCCCCCCTTCTTCCTCCATGGTAATTGGTACAATACATGTAATGATGTATATCCATGGAGTTTACCCTCCATGAGTTACAGATAAGCGGTCTGCGAGAAAGACTAGGCAGAACGTGCAAGTGAGAAAAATCACGCTAGGACCGAAACGAAAACATACATCAAAAGTCGATCGTATCATACAGGAAAAACATCAAAATTAACTCAGCTTTCTGGATTCCAATGCGGCAATTCGTGAAGCTGTCGATGAACGTGATGCCACCGCTGGTCGATGTGAAAATACTGAAGGAACGGCATGTTCTTTCAGTATATTTCTCGGCTTCGAGCCGGTGAGTTTGGCCCGCAAGTCAACCTCGATCCCAACTCCTCCGTGAAGTGATCGCTACAAATCACGTCATTTCGACTATATTTGTAGCCGACATTGAGAAATTTTTCTACTTTTATGGCCGCAGCCCACTTCCCAAACAACTCAGATCTCTTGGCCTTGTTAGGAACTGCATGGACAGATTTCCCTAGCTTTTTTCCGCTGGCATTGTTACAACCAAAAGCCTGGCAGTACACTATCGTTCATGCTCGCGAGTGTATACAAACTGCACGCAGTATACATGTGTTGTGTACACACATGTTACTTGTAGGGATACGTCCATCCTGGCCCATGCGGGGGTAGCCCGTCATTATGTCATACCCCCCGCAGTGACCTGCCGGGAATTTCGAAAACATGGCGGGTACAGGGAACGCGAATTCGACCACCGAATTCCATGATTTTTCCCTCTTTATGAAACTCGTAGGTGAGTTGCACATGGGTAATTGTAGGTTGGTTTTATCAACCAAAGAGATAAGCCAACTATTTTCTCTGGGTTTCATTCTTCTTTAATGTGCCAGTCCTTTCCCTATTAATTTTGCCTATTCATTCTTTGTGATGTACATTCTGTGATATGTGCTTTGTTGGTTGATGCTGTGAAAAAAAAAAAAAAATCTAAACTAAACTAAGCAGTGCAGTTTGTAATCCTGCTTACACAAGGAAGACTTTTTCTGCTTAGCAGATTTTCACGCTTAAGCGGCTCTATGAAATTGGGCCCTGGAGAGCGATTTCGCACAGCCGCTTAATAAGCATCAATAGCACAACACGTCACGTTTCGCAGGATCACCCTGCAAACAAAAAATTTCATTCTTGGCTCATGATGAGCAACGAAAAGTGGAGCACAATCCAAGCCCAAACTGACATTAAATCGCAATGCGGTTTTGTAATTCTGTTTAGGTCTCTTGTCAAAAAGATCATCGGTTGAGTGCCGGTTGAATTCATCCGACCGATAAAATTTCCCCCAGTAGAAAGCCAATTGTACTGGACTCTGGGACTCTAGTTCGTGAATTATAATATTGTTTATTAATAAGCGGGCATTTTTCACATGAATGTGTATCTTAGACGAAAATAACGTATTTCTACTCTATCCATCTCCTTGTAAAGATATCTGCGATAATTCCCCTTGCCGAAACGGAGGAGAATGCGTCAGATCACCCTCTGATGCCGGATTCGTTTGCCAGTGCGAACAAGGGTTCCGAGGAGACTTGTGCGAATCCCGTAAGAAATCAGCGTCATTTATTCTCAGGCCGGGGCTGAGGGAATTACTGTTGATTAATGGAAGGAGCTGCGCAACTGTACTTGGGTTAGTGGAGAGTCTGACGTTCCGATCCACGCAGGGTCGTCCGTGGCTTCAACAATGCAGTATTGTTTGTTTGAACTACGCAGTGATAAGTAAATGCGAGGGCATATAGCATCTTCGACTTTTGTGTCAGACGAGAGTCAGTTGTACTGCAATCCGTTACAGTTTCTTTGCTGGAGGTAACTGGTCATCTCTATCCTCCTCTCTCTCTCTTCACTACCCTCCATTTCACTCCCCAATCTCTCTTCCTCTCTCTCTCACACTCTCTCTTTCTTTCCCTCTCCCCCACTCTCTCTCTCTCCCTCCCTCTCTCTCTCTCTCTATCTCTCCTTCCCTCTCTCTCTCTCTCACACACACTCTCTCTCTCTCTCCCTCACTCCCTCTATCTCTCTCTATCTATCTATCTCTCACTCTCTCTCTATCTATCTCTCTCACTCCCTCTATCTCTCTCTCTCCCTCTCTCTCACTCTCTCACTCTCTCTCTCCCTCTCTCTCACTCTCTCTCTATCACTCTCTGTCCCTTCCTCCCTCTATCTCACTCTCTCTCATTCTCTCTCTCATTCCCTCTTTCTCTCTCTCTCTCCCTCTTTCTCTCTCTCTCCCTCTCTCTCTCTCTCTCTCACTCTCTCTCTTTCTCCCCCTCTCTCTCTCTCTCTCCCTCTCTCTCTCCCTCTCTCTCTCTATCTCTCTCTCTCTTTCTCCCCCTCTCTCTCTCTCCCTCTCCCCTCTCTCTCAGATCCGTGTGATGACTTCCCATGTGAGAATGGAGGAGTCTGCTTACCATCGGGAGCAATGGAAGTTTTCACTTGCCAGTGCGTCATGGGATATACGGGAGACAAATGTGAAAATCGTAAGTGGCGTCGCAGGGAGTTCACGCAGGTCAATGCCAAGTCCCCGGTGGTTCATCGTAGTCTTCATCAATATAGGAAGGTTTGCGGTGACACCATGTATCAGGTCTCTTAAAGGAAGAGGTTTGGTTCTGAAAAGAAACTGAGTGGTAACTCGACGTTTCGACCAGTAGGCTATGCTCTGATGACGGCCAGAGCATACTGGTCGAAACGTCCAGTTACCACTCAGGTTCTTTTCAGAACCAAACCTCTTCCTTTAAGAGACCTGATACATGGTGTCACCGCAAACCTTCCTATATTGATTCACCCACCATGCAAAGCCTTAAGTCTTATGTAGTCTTCATCAACAAACGTTACAATAAGATGGGCGATACCTTTGCTGAAAGAAAGATTACGCCGGAACTTATCCCCAATCTCTGGATTGAAGACAGCCCTGGTTGTTGCATCACACAGTCGTTGGCGCTTAGGTCACTCGTCAAAAAGATCATCGGTTGAGTGCCGGTTGAATTCTTCCGACCGATAAAATTTCCCTCGGTAGAAAGCCGATTGTACTGGACTCTGGGGTGAAAAATACACGATGGCTATCCGGTGGAAACGACATCGGACGGGTCAAATCATGTGATACCCAACCGATGATCTTTTTGACAAGAGGCCTTATCATTTACCGTAGGCCCTATATACGTTTATGAATCGTGCATATTATTTCGATGCATAACTTAATCCTTCTATTCACGTCATTTCAAACAATAAGTTTTAATGACGTAACTTGCTCTGTACCTATTCACTGTGGTCAGTGACGTCATCTTATTGCAAAACTTTCCATGTTTTCAACAGACTTAATCTCTAAAAGCAAAAGCGTGAAGAATCCACTCGCACAGAGAGTGAACTTTCCTTTAAACAAATCCAAAACCGTTCAAACAAGAGTGAAAACCAATGTAAGTGGTGTGGAAACTGCTAAGAATGGAGTCAAACACCACTCTATAGAGGAGCCATAATTATGGAGGACAACTCTTTTTTCGAGTGGTCTTCCATAATTATGGCTCCTTACAAGAGTGGGGTTTCACTCCACTTTGAGCGGTTTTCACATTATGTGACCCGGCGCAGCATAATGAGGAATAACTCCACTTTTGAGATTTTGAGATTTTCTAATGATGTGAAAGAGTATATCATTAGCTTTCAAATGATATCAAAATATAATATCAAAAAATTTAGTGGGCCTGACGTTTCGATCCTAGCAGGACCTTTCTCAAAGGCAGAGTGACAAGGACAAAACAGATACATGTACACGAAGGCAGGGGGGAGAGAGTGAATAGGACACGGATGAGAAACAAAGGACAAAGAGTGAAGCTGGTAGGGAGAGATCAAAGGGAAGGGCAAGGGGTAGGGTAGAGATTAGTGAGAGGAGGGGGAAAGATCAAAGAGAAGGGCAAGGAGTGGGGTAGGGATTAGTGACAATAGGGGGAAAGATCAAAGAGAGAAGTGTGAAAGACTGAACACAAAAGAAGGATTATCAGAAAGCTGCATGGTGTTAGTCATTACCCTCCTGGATGTTGAGACCATGTGGTTGAATAGTCCGAAGACGCTTCATCCACATTTTCTCACGGCTAAGACGGACAGCATTACTACGGTGACCAAGTGATTCTATGCCCAGTACACTCATATCTGATATCGAATGATCAGGGAGATTGAAGTGATACCCAACAGGGGTGTCCATTTTACCGGTTTTGATGGTAGACCTATGGCCATAGATTCGTTTTTTGAGGGTGTTTTTTGTCTCGCCAACATACTGAATATTACAAACTCTACAAGAGATGAGGTATATGATGTTTGAGGTAGTGCACGTGATAGAGCCATAGGTCGTGTGGGTAGTTCCAGAAGAATGTCCATTGAAAGAGTCTATTTCCTTGACATGTGTCTTGCAAACAATGCATTTCGAGGTACACTTAAATGTACCAAATTTGGTTGGAGGTGAAGAGTCCAAAGGGGGAACCTCTGCTCGGACAATTAAGTCACGCAGGTTACGGGGGCGCCTGAAAGCCAAAACAGGCGAATTAGGAATGGCTTCAGCCAGACGATCTGAAGTGTGGAGAATATGGTGGTTTTCCTTAGTTATCTTCCTGAGAGGAGGAAGAGAAGGGTGGTAGGAAGTAACTAAGGGAACCTTGGGCTTGTCCTTGGGACCTGGTGGCTTTTGTTTTAGTGCCGAACTTCTGGGAATGGAATAGACTTTAGCAATGGAGTTCTTCACTTGGCGAGAACTATAGCCTCTAGCAACCAAGTTACTGGCCAATGGACATTCTTCTGGAACTACCCACACGACCTATGGCTCTATCACGTGCACTACCTCAAACATCATATACCTCATCTCTTGTAGAGTTTGTAATATTCAGTATGTTGGCGAGACAAAAAACACCCTCAAAAAACGAATCTATGGCCATAGGTCTACCATCAAAACCGGTAAAATGGACACCCCTGTTGGGTATCACTTCAATCTCCCTGATCATTCGATATCAGATATGAGTGTACTGGGCATAGAATCACTTGGTCACCGTAGTAATGCTGTCCGTCTTAGCCGTGAGAAAATGTGGATGAAGCGTCTTCGGACTCAACCACATGGTCTCAACATCCAGGAGGGTAATGACTAACACCATGCAGCTTTCTGATAATCCTTCTTTTGTGTTCAGTCTTTCACACTTCTCTCTTTGATCTTTCCCCCTATTGTCACTAATCCCTACCCCACTCCTTGCCCTTCTCTTTGATCTTTCCCCCTCCTCTCACTAATCTCTACCCTACCCCTTGCCCTTCCCTTTGATCTCTCCCTACCAGCTTCACTCTTTGTCCTTTGTTTCTCATCCGTGTCCTATTCACTCTCTCCCCCCTGCCTTCGTGTACATGTATCTGTTTTGTCCTTGTCACTCTGCCTTTGAGAAAGGTCCTGCTAGGATCGAAACGTCAGGCCCACTAAATTTTTTGATTTACTTTTTGGTAATTTTAGTCAGTAAGCAGTTTGCAACATTTTTGTATATCAAAATATAATATCCTGTAATATTTAAAATTTCCAAAAATACCCCCAAAAATCAAAATATTTTTAATCGAATTGTGAAGATGCTTTAACATCAGGCGTTGTTTACTCAAAAAGTGTTTTGGTGGGATATTCCTCATGTCGTTGTGCCGGGTCACATATTTTACAGTGTTTGGCACTCTTTTGGAGCAATTGTGGCTTTTGGGGGCGATTTTCACTCCCTAAGAGAGTGAATTAATCACTAGTTTCAATTTAGAGAGTATAGAGCGCCCTTCTGAAACTGTAATCAATGTCTTAATTTGTTCCTCTTTCCTCAAAGACCCCTGTGATGGAACGCCCTGCAACGGAGGAGAATGCATGCCTTCCGACTCGCCGAAAGGTTTCGACTGCAAATGCACGAGCGGCTTCTTTGGCGAGAACTGCAGAGAACGTACGTAACTCGTCTCGCTATTCTGAGCCTCTCGGTTGCTTATTCCGATTCGTGGAGATCACTGAAATGTCTTAACGTTTGTCCACGTTTGGAGAAAAAACAATTCGAGCATTCTGACTTCTTATCGGGAATTATTGTCCATGAACACGCTTGACCATGCGTGACGAGCCAAGATCACCTTACCTACGAGGCAGGAGACTTTCTGCTACATTCAGATACAGGAATTTCAAGTTGATTCTCAAAATGGCATTACGTCTACCTAAATCCTGAACAAAAGAGGTCCGACATTTGGACCAATTGTGACCTTTCTGACCATTTATGTTGCCGTCAAAATGCAGTGGGCCTGACGTTTCGATCCTAGCAGGACCTTTCTCAAAGGTCCTGCTAGGATCGAAACGTCAGGCCCGCTAATTTTTGAGATTTTCATTTTGGTAATGTTAGTCAGTAAGCAGTTTGCAACATTTTTGTATATCATTTACGTTGCTGTGAGTTACCTGCAATGACGGGCGTCTTTGGGCACGCTTTCAAGGGAGTATAGAGCTGCAAAAAATTCACTTAAAACTTGCTTTCTGGGCTAACTTATCGCCTCTTATAGATCCGTGCGACTTCGAACTTTGCCATAACAACGGCTTGTGCGAGCCTGCCCCAAATGGCTTCGTCTGCAATTGCCCAGGGGGGTTCAACGGTTCGCTCTGCCAAAATCGTAAATATCTTCACCTGTTCTTATTTTTCTTGTTGACATCGTGCTGACATGATGTCACATACAATTGACTGTACAGGTATAACAAGTTTGTTCCAACGCGAAACGTTTTTGGAGGATTGAAATCTTGGAGTAAGAATTTTTTGGGGGAAGCAAAAACAGCCTGTTGTCACGAGCGTGAGATCGCGATATACAATGTAACCAGATAACGGTGATTTTTATAATTTGTGTAAGGCTTAACGGGTGTGAAGCTGCAAAACACGTTCGAAAATTTCTTTCTGGCGAGAGGATATCTGAGATGAGAATGCCGGTCCTGCAAAAACGTCTTGGCTCAGCGCAACCGTGTCACGTACGTCCGTTGCAGAACAATAAGGCTATAATAAATAACATCGTGCTTACCTCTGATCCTTGGCGGAGTGTGCTGTCGCTATCGTTCTCCTATGAACCCGATGTCATTCCAACTGTTCGCTGGGCTGCAGACAATGATGTGAAAAGTAATAAGCAGAAGGACTCTGTGTTTAAAACCATAAAATAGGTCTCAAAAATAAGAGGGCCTGGCGTTTCGGTCCTGCTGTGATTTACAATTACGCAGTGGCTGTTGTTACGGCAGTCGCCCGTGTGATTCCCCGACTTCACAGTATTTGTCAGGATGTTTAGCTCTTGGAACCAGACTATCAGCTAATAGACTGGTTCAACCAGCCTGGAATGCTGACGAAATACAATCAAGTCAGGGAACCACACGGACGACTGCCGTAACAACAGCCACTGCGTTACACGCACTATCGCTTTTCTTTCCTCATTTTCACCTCTGTTTTTTGTTTTTGTCGTTGAGATCCCTGTGACAGTGACCCGTGCTTGAACGGAGGGACCTGCTCGGACGCTCCCACTCTGACCGGCTTCATCTGCTCCTGCATGGACGGCTACACCGGAGACGACTGCCGACATCGTAAGGACCTGACCCATTGCGCCCTCTATAGGTCACGCGACCTATAGACCTTTCTTCTGTTGACAAGCATTGACCGGAAACCCACGCATGCGCACTCTTTTGTTAGCAAGATTTTTCGTCGGCTCTCCAAAATGGATTAGCACGACTACGGTAGGAGACACCCGGTGCTGTCTGATATTGACCAAATAACCGAAGATCATTCCTGTGTTCCAGGATTACAGGTCACAAATTTAACATCCTCTTATGCCAACCAACTTGACAGACTGTCAAAAGAAAGATATAACGACAAACGGAACAGCAACAGCAACTAATTGATACCACTTTCCATCACAGAACACCCTTCAGTACAAAATGTGAACTTGCGAGAATTGTGTAACGTCCTCAACCTTCTGGAGTGGGCTTGGCTCAACTACACCCGTATGGGTGAAGCCGATAACCATAATGAACCCTAGGAAGAAAAAAAACTACAGGTACATGTAAGAAATGGGGCACACAGACAGACTTTGGGGCGCCTCCCGAAATACATTTATTCTAACTAATTACAAACATATATACAAGAGAAATAACAGGGGAGCAGAGGGGAAAATTAACTTACATAAATGAACCCAGGCTGGCTGTGGTGCAGGGGTAGGGCGAAGGCCAACAGAAAGAACGAAAGCAACCAAGGTATCGCCGACGATAAAGCAAAAATGTGACCAACGCCCCAAACCTGCACAATGCTTTTATACCCCACAGGAGAATGCAAGTCCCAAGGGAGGAAGGAGGGGGTATGTTCGCTCAAGCGCCAAGGCTAGAGGAAGTTCCGGTTTGTTGCATACAAAGTTCGTGCCACTGCCAACCAAAAATGGCGGATGTGTCAAGGTGCAGTTTGTGTCCTCACCTGCCTCACGTATCCTCTCCGTTTCCCGGCGTCAGATATTCCTCAGCCCGTCAAAGCTACGGCTCTGTATCCTCCTGGCCAGGGCTAACCCTCAAGCCTCATTCCATCCACTCGCATCCCTCCCAATCCCGAGGCATTTAAGCGTCACGACGTGTGACACTTAACCACCGTGGCTAAGCTATAAGTGCGCATGCGCGAAGCCAGGTTTTGCTGAGGCCTCCCCCATTCATTCATTCATTTCTCAGGTAGTTACAGGCACAAGCACGAAACAACCCTAACCCTTATCCTAATCCTAACCTTAACAACCCTAATCCTGAACCTAACCCTAATCCTAAACCTAATCCTAACTCTTTCAGTAACGCTAACCCAACCCGAACTCTAACTCTAACCGTAACCATAACTTTAACCGTAGCGCCCTAAGCCTAACCTACGCTGGTTTACAAAACTCGTGCTTGTATAGTCCCCACACAATTTACGGGGTACCAGCATGGCTCAACGACGGTGGTTAAGCGCCATATGTCGGTCCTGTTATATATCTCGAATCCCCGCTGTGCGCCTCCAAGTTGTCGCCGACCTTCCAACGAATTCCTTTCATCCGCCTGTCCTCTCACGGTGCCATATCGAGGCAACCAGACAACGTCGACCATGCATGACACGGCCTAACTAGTTTCCTTCTCTACGCGTGGCACCGTGAACTTATCCTGGTTGCTCGAGCGAGACTCAGTTCACCATGGGCTGGTGACGTTGGACCAGACTATTTTTGAGCACTCTATTGACAGGCACGGGCATTGAAATGAGTCTTTCCGCGAAGCGGGATGTATAACTTGCTCTGAATGCTCCTCTTATTGTTAGATGTGGTCGATGCAATAGAGTGGGTGCAGCTTGTGGTTGGTAAAAAAAATTACTGTTTTTTCTGGGTGAAGCATTCAATCCCTTGTATGGCATCCGTTCGTCTCGAGAGACGATAGTGTAGCGCTACTTGGTTGAGTTACAGCTTCTAGAATGGCTGTACAGTCCCACTCTGGAGTGGCAGTCTCTAGAGCACTTCTTACAGATGTAGGAGGTTGGTGCTAAGTCAGATGCTGAGGCAGATGCTGCCCTTGCCTCCCTCCTATAGCTCTCTTGTCAGCAAGTTGAACATTCCACGAAGTTTCTGCCCTCTTGACACCTTCGTTTACAGTAGCTCTCCACAGTTGACGGGGTTACGGCTACACCTTCCCAAGTATTAGGGTCAATCCTACCGTGAAACGAGTCTGTCTCCTTGTATGTGTGGCGGGGTTTTGGTGGTCGTAACCGGGATGTACGCCTATCGTTTCTGTCAGCATGGCCTGGTGATGATCGATGTGCACATTGTGATGGCCTGGTGCTACTGCAATCTGTCAGATGTTGCCAGGGCAAATCTCAGTGGACTAAATGTCGGCCTGATTTTTTTCCCTACTAACGCTGCGTCCCATTCTCCTACAGATCCCTGTGAGGTTCAGCCCTGTCAAAATGGCGGCACTTGCATCCCGTCATCTGCTGTCAGCGGCTTCTGCTGTCACTGCCCTGCAAACTTCTACGGCGAGACGTGCGAAAATGGTAAGCCATAGCCGCTCGCGATTTTTTCCCGTACCACTAATAACGCGTCAGGTTGGCCCCTTAATTGCAATTGTGCGACTTGAATGAAGACCAACGCGATTTCCGCGGCTCGTTGGCAAGGGGCAAGTAGACAAGTGGGCGAGTTGGCAAGGGGCAAGTAGACTAGTGGGCGAGTTGGCAAGGGGCAAGTAGACTAGTGGGCGAGTTGGCTAGGGGCAAGTAGACTAGTGGGCGAGTTGGCAAGGGGCAAGTAGACTAGTGGGCGAGTTGGCAAGGGGCAAGTAGACTAGTGGGCGAGTTGGCAAGGGGCAAGTAGACTAGTGGGCGAGTTGGCAAGGGGCAAGTAGACTAGTGGGCGAGATGGCAAGGGGCAAGTAGACTAGTGGGCGAGTTGGCAAGGGGCAAGTAGACTAGTGGGCGAGTTGGCAAGGGGCAAGTAGACTAGTGGGCGAGTTGGCAAGGGGCAAGTAGACTATAATGGGCGAGTTGGCAACGAGCCGCGGAAATCGCATTGGTCTTAATTCAAGTCGCACAATTGCAATGAATTGGCCAACTTGACGCGTTAGTGGTACGGGAAAAAATAATCAATAGCCGCTCATCAGGGCTCACTCATTTTGAAACATAAACATAATAATAACGTTCGCCAGTAGAAGTGACTGCGCCCTCTAGTGTTGGCGACCTCTGACCCGGTGTAATTATTCTAGTGTGTTGCCCGTGAGCTATACCCGAGGCAATTCCACAGTTACTCGGTTAATATGTCTACCCAGGGAATCTCTTTCACCTTACTGGCAGTTAGATTTGGGATTATGCTATACCCATGAAGGATTATTATTGATGTCAAATCAAGGTTTTCACTAGGTCAGTTGGACTTTCATTGATACGCAAAGCTATGGCGAATGTGCCACAACCCCATCTACAAAATCGTTCTTGTCTTAAGCCTTAAGGTGATATACAAAAATGTTGCAAACTGCTTACTGACTAAAATTACCAAAAAGTAAATCTAAAATTTAGTGGGCCTGACGTTTATCCTAGCAGGACCTTTCTCAAAGGCTAATGAAACAAACCTCTTTGATGTTCTCTCCCCCCCCCCACCGTTTAGTCGTGGTAGCTCAGATCGACTGCGACAAATGGGACACCTATACCCCTCTAGAGTTCGGCCGTATCGCCAGCGCGTTCCCCGTGGGGGCCAATGGCGGGCAATGCCGCATATTACCGGGCGAGTGCCACACGGCGTGCGCCTGGACCGTCCGCTACCACGGGGGCGGTGGCGGCGGCGGCGCCGGTGCCTGGGCCGGCCTGCGCTGGGACGGTCGGCCGGGCGGCCTCGGCTGCTGCGCCACACTCGGTGACTGCAGCACGCTGGAAGGAGCCGGGGCCTGGCTCAAGTCCAAGCACAGGGACCTGTGCTGCCGGGGGCCTCAAGTTCTGCCTCCACCGCCCATCGTGCCATCCTAGGTGAGGCCTGTGTGAGACTGCCCGGAACTGCAATCAATTTGAAAATACGCAGTGGCTGTTGTTACGGCAGTCGTCCGTGTGGTTCCCTGACTTGATTGTATTTCGTCAGCATTGCAGGCTGGTTGAACCAGTCTATTAGCTGATAGTCTGGTTCCAAGAGCTAAACATCCTGACAAATACTGTGAAGTCGGGGAACCACACGGACGACTGCCGTAACAACAGCCACTGCGTTGAAAATAAGCAATTAATACAATCCTATTTTAGTTTTTAATTCATTATTCTATTCGACTATAGTAATGATAAAGGTACATTAATAATAATAACGATAAGAAGATGAAATTACTAATGAAGGTAGTCATAGGCATCAAATGAATTTAAATCGGTGAGATTGGATTTCATAGATGATTTTGACCTACTCTACGTATATTTAGAGACAGGCAATTAAAAATAAAAGATAACTAACGTAATGGCAACTTGCATGCTTGAGGGTGAAAGTTTGATTTAAGCAACAACAAAAACAATTATTACCGACATCGATTCTGCATTTTGTTTCATGGGTTTTGTTTGTAGAGGAGCGAAGAAATACTTGCCTTCTCTGATCGAAAACATTATTTACATTTTAAGATCGAAAAATGGTGGTTGATAATTATTTCCAGAGCAAAATAATAATTAAGAGGTATGTCCAGTGTAATCGGGTCTCGCTAAATAACTTTCCTCTTAGTAAAAGTGATCTGCCATTTTTTTGTAGAAAAACCCGTCAAGAATTGACAAGACTTTTTATTGAAATATTATTGAAATCACTGACTTCTCAATGCCCCACCCTGCTAAACCATTATATTATTTTCAAAAAGATTATTCCCAGACATTTTCCAGAATATTTCTGGATCACATTATCACGTCATTATAAACACGTTTGATCCTATCACTCACTCCATAACTTGGTGATACAGACAAAAACTATTTTGGAAATAATTATTGATAATGAGGAGGCTACGTCTTGACATTGAGCAGATATAATTATTCACAGATAGAGCTATAATTATTATTTGAACCTTGACCTAATGTGTTCCATTTGTGGTGTCTATTAATTTATTTTGATTATCAATATTTCGTTTGCATGAATGTCAGAAAATAAAATTTAATGCACGTGAAATGACGAGTGTGCTTTTGTTTCACCTTCATTTTAAAGTTGGTTCACCCTTTGCCCAAATGAACTGAGTTTTTACGTGTTTTTTAGGGGTTTTTTTACCCTCTGACAAAAAAAGGCAATGATTATAGATAGTATTGAGGGCGCCCTGTCATTGAAACTTGCCACTAGAGGGCGCACGACATGCTTCTCTCAAGGAAACCGAGAATGGCGTTTTGATACGAATTCTACGTGCGGCGCGAATCCAGGTAATCCTAACTACATGTAAACAAATGGGGAAGAATTACTAAATTTGCCCACCAACTGAATGTGAGTTTAATTCTCCTGATGTACGTTAAACTAGATTGAGCGGACCTTTTCGGCTTTGGCTAGGTTATTTAGAAGCAGGTTGCTTTATTTATACTAGTTTAAAAATGAAATACGGTAATCAAATATTCCTCCCCTACATCATCATACACAAATTACATGATGTAGTCCGAGTGAATTGGACCCGACAAGTCACCCTTTTTTTTTAGCGAATTTTGATTAAAAAAGGGTGACTTGTCGGGTCCAAGTTACTCGGACTACCCTACATGCACTCTGCACTGACTAATGACTGGCTATGCAGTGTACTCACTGCACTGTGCTGTACAGTCCGAGCATGGACGCTAGTAAAGGCTAGCTAAGCTAGCTCAGTAACTTGGACCGGACAAGTCACCCTTTCTTCTTTCTTCTTTGGTGGGGTCGGGTGACTGTAGCATAGGCCAAGGGTCCAAGCTTTCCAGTACTCAGTAGTCGATCGTCGGAATGCTTTACAGTTCAGTTGTGTCACAATTACAGCAACTTTATTTTAACTTGAGGGGAAATTTCTCCCTTTTCTCAAACGTGAGTAAAACAAAATTACCAGTATTGGAATCTGTGATTCTCACTGAAACCTTAATGGGCGCGTGGGACGGTTTCACGGGTGTTTTGAGGGTAAATCTGGGGATTTCGGTCGGGGGTATTTTTCAAAGATCAAATTCCCACATTGCATAGCCATTATCCTTGGACCCTACAGTCACCCGTCCCTCAAAATGTCAAAATTTGATAAAAAAAGGGTTTGACTACCCCCGGCCGAAAATCCGAAATAGCCAGATTTTCCCCCAAAACACCTGTGAAACCGTCACTGTGAAACCATTTTGACAGGTCCGCCCGACCCCCTATTTATTTATTTTTTAAAATAAAAGGGCAATTGTAAGGTCCAAGTTACTCAAACTATACTAATTACTATTAGTATTACTAGTAGTAGTTTGTCTAGTACCACTACCAAACAACCAGTCATACCCAGTATGCTGAACAACTCAAAAGAAGCTGGAAAATCACATCCCTCAAGAAGTTGAGGATTTTTTTTTTATTTCTGCTCAAATTTCACATCAACAGCACTGGTATTGTTGGGGACTAGGATAAAAAAGACTGTTTAATACTATAAGTGCGTAAAGCCTCTACACAAAATTGGTAAGATCGAAAAACAGAAATTTTCACAGATTTACATGAAACTTATACAGTTGAAGATGGTTATAGTAGAAACCTCTCACTGAACTATTTCTGCCTAAAATGTTGTATTTTGGGAGAAAAGAGTAAAGAAATAGTTTATGTCTCACCGAGATCTAAACTTTTTTTCAGAACAGTACGGCGTTGAATGCTTCATTTTCGCACAAAAAATTAAGCGGTTTTCACAATTTTCTCGAGACTCGATTGGCAGATTGAGCTGACATTTTCACAGGTGTGCTATTTCATGAATATGTTGGATCAGACAAGGTATAGTGATGCTATTCTTTGACCTCGACCAATGTTGTGTAGGGGCTTTAATACAATACTGACAATAGTGCTTAACCACTTCACGCCGGGGGGTTTTTCAGCGCCGATGACCGCCATACGGGGGTTTTTGAACAATGCATAATTTCAAAATCTTGCTTAAACAATCGGAACATTATATTTCTGTGAAATAAATCGATAAGGGTATACTATGGGTACAAGAGAGTAAAACCTGGCACAATTCGGATGTCGTTGTGGCTTTTGTCAAGAGATTATCCGTTCGAAAAAGGGCCCTTTGTGCGTCGTCAATGGACCGTAACGGACGTGTGTGTGTGTGCGTGCATGTACGCTGCTGACAATCCCTGACCGCAGACTCCAGCCACCACTCCAGGCAGTCAAATCTTCGAGTTGGTCAGCCACAAACGAGCATACAGATTACGGTAAAGAATGTGGGGGGAATTCCAATGCCAGACCGACGACCGTTGGGCTGTGTGGCATGCAAAGACAATGTCCCCGCGTGCTTTCAGCTGCAGCGCAGTATCCCTCGATCCTCCACAGCAAAAGTCCCACAATTGCACAATTACTGCTGGTAATCTTGCAATTCATGTGGCAACTTGCGTCAAAAAGGGTCTTTGTACTGATTCGTATTGCTTTGTTCTAAGCTGAAAAGAGTCTTTGTTTAGAATGTGGACAATAGTGGTGCCCGGATTCGGAGGGCCCCGTTGCAAAGGCAATCCAATTGACCTCCGGATTCGGAGGTCTCGGCGCGAAATGGTTAATAGTGGTGCCCAGATTCGGTGCCCCTGCACAAAGTGGTCAAGCAAGGAGTGCCATTTGAAGGAGGTTTTTCCGCCCGATTTTTATTTTTTTTATGTCCAGTGGAAAGGGTCGTTCCGAGGATGAGTCGACGAGACAGCGGGGCCTCGTCCCTGGCCAGTAGCAGACGGAGCCGGCGGTCCCAGCCGGGGGTCGGCGTGGAGGGAGAGTCCAGCCAACGGAGCAAGGAGGCACAGTTCTACGAGGACTGCCGCGCCGCGTACGTGGCCATCGTCAAGGATACGCATCAACACATTGCCTCCAAACAGCAGCTGGCACAAGGTGCATGCACAATATGGTGGCAGTCCTTCGGTGTACTTCTCCCGCGGCATTTTCAGCCGAATGATGATTCAATTCAATTCAATTCAATTCAATAATAACATTTATTTTCATACTTCCACAAGCATACACATCAGAATGGATAACGTTAAAAATAAATAAATATGTAGTAACAATATAACGAAGTGTTAAACACGAAATTGATATATAAAGAACTTAAATAAAGAAGGTGGGAAGTATAGGGGCTGTTCATGTAAGCCAATGCTTGTAGAGAACAGCCTTGACAGACAAATTAGACGTAAATACAAGAACAAACAGACAAGAGAACACAAACAAGACGATAAGACTGGGTAATGAAGACAAAAAAAAATTAAACCAAAATAAATACGAGGAGCGATGACAATGAGACAATGAGACAATGAGACAATGAGAGAAACAGTATGATGATGATGAGTCAGAAAAAAAAGACCATTCATTTTGTCTGTGAATTGATCATTTCATCGTCTTGTTTACTTGCTGCAGTTCTCCACCAGTCAGGTCGGAACCCATCGCAGAAGACAATGGACAGATATTGGCCGGCAAAAACCAGTGAGTACAATGCTGACCGTCCACGAGCTTTGTTTTTTGAAGAAAGACCACAAAAAAGAGTCCATCCATCCTGTGAGCATCGGCTAATGTGGAACAAGTTGTATCTTCTCTCAAAATTTAGTGGGCCTGACGTTTCGATCCTTTCTCAAAGGCAGAGCTCTGCCTTTGAGAAAGGTCCTGCTAGGATCGAAACGTCAGGCCCACTAAATTTTGAGATTTGCATTTTGGTAAATTTAGTCAGTAAGCAGTTTGCAACATTTTTGTTTATCACTTCAAGTTGTATCTTCAGGTGACCATCTCATGGATATCCAATCAAAGTAGACTCTTCCCCAGTATGCCCAGTGGCTTGGCTTTGGGTACTTCCCAAATTCTTTATATTTTTTATTTTATTTATTTATTTATTTATTTTTTTTTGGGGGGGGGGAGGGGAGCTTGTGGCATAGGGCTGGGAACTATTGACTGTTCATTGACTAGGCGTCTGCCAAATTTTGCCCGCAGGGAGTCTGACCTTCGACGACTTCTGCGACGTCATGCGGAAGGAGAGACCAACCACGACCAGCGACCTCCTCAAGGCCTTCCGTAAGATGGACCTGAACGGCGACGGCTACATCACCCACCAGGAGCTGTCCAGAGTGCTGACCCAGGTACAGCCACCCCCCCCCCCCCCCCCCCCCCCCCCCCCGGAGACTGCCATTTTTACCGAGGGACCAATTGAGAAACAGAGATCTGAACAGAAAAAAACCCAAAAAGAAAACCCCCGCAGAAATGTTGAGTGCCTGACGTTTCAATCCTCAAAGAGCTTGGGCCTGCTTGGAGTGAAACGTCCAGCGGCTCCAGCCTGCAAGTTCCTGCTAGTATCAAAACCTGCAGGCTCTCCACATGTCCGAAAATGCCAGGCATGCCACCTTTCCGCGGATCCGTGGATTTCCGCTTTTTATTTATTTCAGCCATTAAAAAAAAAAAAAAAAAAAAATGCATCTGGATATTTCTTCGCCCCTAACTATTATTTAAAACACATGCTGAGATCAGGTTAAAAACTTTGATGTTTACTTTTCATTTTGTGTAAACAAAACAAAACAAATCAATTTTCTGGGTGTATGCCTTGAAAAAGGTTAAAATCTGTCACTCAGCTTAAAGTCATAAGTTGTCACAAACTGCTCAGAATGCACCACAGAGCATCTAGAATCCAAAAATTTTCCCGGGCCCTTTAGCAGGCCCCAAACCACACGCCGTAAGGGCTTCGTGCGTCGCGCTCGCAGTTTCATTCGGACATTTTCCTCTTTTTTTTTACAATTCAACAGTTGCATGCCTGGAACTGGAAGCCTTTGAGAAATGTCTAGCTGGGATAGACACTCAGCATTTGTTTAAAAATATTCTTCACCAAAACAAAAAAATCAAGGATAGCTTCTGGTTACACCATCATGTTGGAGTGGTCACCAGTCAGAAGGATTTAAAGAATGAACTAACAAATCAAGTGCACATGCCAGTTCAGTCCAAGTTTCAATCATTTGATGGACCAAGATCTGTGCAATCACTGTGGAAATTATGCAAACGGGTTAGATAATTGAGATGATTTTTTGTTTTTATTGTTCTTTCAAGAGAGGAGAGAGGATGACGTCCAAGGAGGTGGAAGCCATGATAGCTGAGGCCGACGATGATGGAGACAAGAAACTCAACTACAACGAGGTGGGAACCAGACTCAATCTTACTGTAGTTTAGCTAGGCTCTGGAGTCTAGTCTGGCTCTGGTGATTTTAGTGTCGGTCTGGTGCAGTGCGTGACCACACTTGACTGGCTATCAAAAGGTTTGGGGATTTTTTTTGGGGGGGGGGCGGTTGCGAAATGAGGAAATATGACCCTTAGATATTACAGTTGATATCTGATTAAATTTGCAAGCTTTAATTTCGCTACAGTAATATGCAAAATTGTTGCAAACTGCTTGCTGACTAAAATGACTAAAATGACCGAAAAAACAAATATTAACACTTACGAGGGCCTGGTGTTTTTTTCTTTGCAGGACCTTTTCTCAAAGGCAGAGAAAGGTGCTGCCAGATTTTGAACTCTGTAAATGATACTTTTTCTTGTAGTTTGTGCGGATGCTGGTGTCGACTGCCACCAAGTGTCGACAGAAATCCTTGGAGAGTATCGACAAGAAGATGAAAGGGGAACGGAAAGCCAAAGAGAAGATCGAGACAAGGAAGGGTGAGCAGGTGTTTTGGTCTCTTTTAGGGACCAGTTTTAAACCTGGCTACAGCAGGTGTATTTTCAATCAAACAAATTCATGGAAAACTGACAGTGAAAATGTTCCACAATTAAAAAAAATAATAATTAGCAAAGACAATAGCCGAGACTGCTCTTACCAAATGAGCTGGTATTGCTGTAGGGGTATTGAGTGCTTGGGTTGATCAAAAGATTCCTATACATCCTTTTGAAATATCTTTTAGAAAAAAGTTTGGAAATAATTTTCTAATCCAGTACTGAATGGAAATGTGACTCGAGACTTAGACTTGAGACCCAAGCTTTGTCACTCACGACTAAGACGTAACCTAGACGACCCTAAGATTCAGAGCTGAGACTCAACCTTTGGGACTCATAACTTGGACTTGACCTGGATGACTCGGGCATCCGACTTTAGACTCAACCTTTGTGACTCAGACTTGACCTGGACGATTTGGGGATCCGACTTTAGACTCAACTTTTGTGACTCAGACTTGACCTGGATGACTCGGGGGTCCGACTTTAGACTCAACTTTTCTGACTCAGACTTGACCTGGATGACTCGGGGATCTGACTTTAGACTCAACTTTTCTGACTCAGACTTGACCTGGATGACTCGGGGGTCCGACTTTAGACTCAACTTTTGTGACTCAGACTTGACCTGGATGACTCGGGGGTCCGACTTTAGACTCAACTTTTGTGACTCAGACTTGACCTGGATGACTCGGGGATCCGACTTTAGACTCAACCTTTGTGACTCAGACTTGACCAGGATGACTCGGGGATCTGACTTTAGACTCAACCTTTGTGACTCAGACTTGACCTGGATGACTCGGGGATCTGACTTTAGACTCAACCTTTGTGACTCAGACTTGACCAGGATGACTCGGGGATCTGACTTTAGACTCAACCTTTGTGACTCAGACTTGACCTGGATGACTCGGGGATCCGACTTTAGACTCAACCTTTGTGACTCAGACTTGACCTGGATGACTCGGGGATCCGACTTTAGACTCAACCTTTGTGACTCAGACTTGACCTGGATGACTCGGGGATCCGACTTTAGACTAAACTTTTGTGACTCGTTACTCAGACTTGAGACTCAACCTTTGTGGCTCAGACTTGACCCGGATGATTTGGGACTCGGACTTGAGGGATGCTGACTTTAGGGGTTTGACTCGGGCTGGATAGTTTGTGACTTTGAATGGCGACTCTGCCCGTCTACTGGTGCAGGTCATGAGGTGAGTCCCGCCGTTCCGCAGCCGCGCAAGCGGGCCATCGTCAACAAGACCCTGCCACCCGTGGCCAAGCTGGCTCCCCGGGCCACGGAGCCCCGGGGACTGAAGAGCTGGCACCAGGCCCGCCAGAAAGGCCACTGTCTCCTGGACGAGCACGGCAAGGTGGTCTCCCATCAGTTTGTCCTGGAGGTGGGCACCGCCACGTCCCTGTGGCTCACCGTCCGTCCACTCAACCTCCACCCCGAGATAGGTAAGCCCGACGCCTCCACGCCAAGAATTCAAAGTTTGTCAACTTTGCAGAAATGTTGCAAAAATCGTCTAATCATCATCATACCGTAAGGGAGTCATGAGCACTAAGAAGTAGCCTGGTGAAAAATGGTGATGGTCAAGATGCAACGACCATTGTTTTCTATCATATCCCAGCATACGTACGCAATGGAATAGTGCGTCGTATTGTTGCATTTAATAGTATCATGATTATCAGTGTGCCATTACAGTGTTGCTCACAAGCCTATACTTGTACAGTGACTACAGTCATGATACTAAAATGACTTGATAATCAAATAATCATTGAGAAATTGGCAAAGTAAACTTTGACTGGACCGGGACATGAACCCGAGACCTCTGGGTTAACATATCAGAGCACTGGTACTGGGACAAGGTCTCGGGTTCAAGTCCCGCTCCAGTCAAAGTTTTCTTTGCCAATTTTTCAATTTCTTCAAAAGTTCCCAAGTCAGTTTTTCCTTTGTTTATTTGAAATAATCATTGAACTGAAAAAGTTATGAGTCCTTCTCGTCTCGTTTATCGCTTCATTTGCAGAGACGGGCAAGGCTTCGCCCGACATACGGATCTTCCTCCTGAGACAGAGAGAAGATGGAAGCATTGGGGATGTGGTTGCCCACACCAGCCTGAAGAACCAACAGGTTAGTGGGAGGGGACCAGGGAAATACCACTAGTGTCAGAAAGCTGTGTGTGTGAAAGTGTGGAAGAAAACAAAACCATGAAATGAGTACTGTGTTCTTTCACAGGGATGTAAGACATCAGGAAATTTCCGGAAATGGCTTGGTTTTGGGGGGGATTTTTTTATTTATTTATTTACTTTTTTAAGTCAAAACCCTAAAAACTAAAGGGTGCCTGCACCCCTGCCATTAATCTCACAATCGCATCTCTCCATCTCCAGCGCACAATTTATTGGCCTTCGGTAATTTTCAGGAAATGACTTCATCGATCACTTCCCTGATTTCGTCCCCATAATCGAATGCAGAGTGGAAGCTGTTGTCAAGTTTGTGGGTTGTTGAGTCTTAAGACCCCTCGTAAAAAAAAGAAAAATGTTGCCTCCCTTTCCACTCAGAAACATTGCTTGCACCAAGACCTGAAGGCAGGGTCCTATCGGCTTCTGCCAATGACCACAGGATGCCGCTTCAAGCCACGGGAGAAGAGGCCCAAGACAAAGATGCAACTCATCCGGGAGGAGGGAGACGACTACGTCATCCTGAAGCCATTCAGGTATTGGGAGGTTGACCCCAGGGCTTCTCTTGACTGAGCCCTATCCTAAACTGTAGCCATAACCTAATCCCTGCCAGTCTTAACCTAACCCCAACCCAATCACTAACCCAGTACTGTAGCCTTAACCTAACCCCAACCCAAGCACTAACCCAGTACTGTAGCCTTAACCTAACCCCAATTCAAGCACTATCCCAGAACTGTAGCCTTAACCTATACTCTAACTCATACACTAATCAAAAACTGTAGCCTTAAATTAGCCCTAACCTAAGCACTTGGCCAAAAACTGTAGCCTTCACTTAACACTAACACAGGCACAAGCCTTCAAACTGTAGCCTTAACCTAACCCTAATCCAAGCACTAAACAAAAACTGCAGGCTCATCTCAACCCTAACCCAAGCTCCAAGCCAGAATTGTAGTCTCATCCCAATCCTACTGACCCAAAACTCTAGCCTGATCCTACCCCTGACCTCAACCCAGACATCAAGGGCTAAAGCCCCTGTCAATTCCATGTTACCTTGCTTTGTGTTTTCGTACATTACAGTATGCGTGTGTAACTCACAACCTTCTTGTATCCTTCAGGAATGCCCTCGTCGATATCTTTGAGCTGGTGGACCTGGATGGGAACGGAACCCTCAGCAGAGAGGAGTTTAACATCTTCCAGTTGAGGACAAGCGGTGAAGCTGTCGACGATGACGCCTGGGAGGTTGTGGAAGGTCGGTAGATGTTTGCTTCTTGGAAGATCCCTCCACCTCCTCCGTCAACTCATGCACAGAAAAGTGGAGTGGTGTGTGAACCAGACTTCTCAGGTTTACAATGCCAGGTCTGGACCACCTCAGCTATCCAGCCCTTAGGTGGGGGTCTCCTAAAAGTCTCCAGTATCATTGCTTACAGAGCTGGAAATATCCACTGGACCGTGGACCGAGTCTAGTGATTTCAGCGTCGGTCTAGTGCCGAGTGTGACTGCACTGGACCAGCTGTCTAGTGGGTTTTTTCTTGCACCATGAAGAAAATAGCACTCAAGTACTATACATATATAACGTTGAAATTGACATGTACAAGTAAACAGCATTTGTTTTTCTTATTTATATCACAGGCCTTCAGTCAGAGTCTTCAGTTACTGTCTCGTCCATATTCTTTTGAAATTCGAGCCTTGGCTTAGATGTGGGACATCAGATAGAAGAAACTCTGACTGGGATTTGAACGGAAGATCTCTGGCTCAGTATACTAGTGGTCCACCACCACAGTTGTTGGGGCCTCAGGCAACAAACAATCCATGCACAGATTTGGGATGACAGTCAGATGCTTCTAACCCTTTAGAGTCCCTTATCTCCAGGGAGAACTCTGACGGTTTTTTACCGAAATTTTGTGGACTATTTCTAAGCCGTGAACTTCAGTTCCTGAGTGGCTTTCCTTCATGCTTTGAGTCGCTGACATGATTTCAATATCGTATTTTATTCACATTATTGTCTGAAGCAAATCGCACATTTGATTCAAATTACTGGTGTGATTTGAAGGTCCTGCTAGGATCGAAACGTAAGGCACTGTAACTTTTGAGATAGACGTGATTCAGACTTGTTGATATGTCCTGTTAATCTAGACTTTCTTCCTTTTTTGGCAGAGAACTTTGAGTTGAAGAAGGGTGAGCTGACCCGGAAGGGATTCATGGATCTGAACCAGATGGAGGCCAATGACCTCGAAGGTGACACGGATGACCTGTGGGTCACGCTACATTCCATGGGGTTCTCTGATGACCTGACCTTAGATGAGGTATAGTTTCCAAAACAGACAACGAATGTTTGATCCTTCCTTCCTAAATTCCTTCCTTCCTAAATTCCTTCCTTCCTAAATTCCTTCCTTCCTAAATTCCTTCCTCCCTAAATTCCTTCCTTCCTAAATTCATTCCTTCCTAAATTCCTTCCTTCCTAAATTCCTTCCTTCCTAAATTCCTTCTTTCCTAAATTCTTTCCTTCCTAAATTCCTTCCTTCCTAAATTCCTTCCTTCCTAAATTCTTTCCTTCCTAAATTCCTTCCTTCCTAAATTCCTTCCTTCCTAAATTCCTTCCTTCCTAAATTCCTTCCTTCCTGAATTCCTTCCTTCCTGAATTCCTTCCTTCCTAAATTCCTCCTTCCTAAATTCCTTCCTTCCTAAATTCCTTCCTTAATAAATTCCTTCCTAAATTCCTTCCTTAATAAATTCCTTCCTAAATTCCTTAATAAAATAAATTCCTTCCTTAAGAAATTCCTTCCTAGATTCCATCCTTAATTCCTTCCTTAATTCCTTCCTTAAATCCTTCCTTAAGAAATTCCTTTCTTATTAAATTCCTTCCTTAAGAAATTCCTTAATAAATTCCTTCCTAATAATTTAAATTCCTTGCTAAATTCCTAAATTCCCTCCTTCCTAAATTCCTTCCTTGTTTACTTGTTCACTTGTCCACTCATAAATTCCTTTGTTCATTCCATCCTTCTTTTATTTCTTCAATCATTCCATCCTTCCTTCATTCATCAATTCCCTTTGTCTCTCATCCGTTCATTGCCTCGTTTATCAGGCCTTGCCGTTTGTCGTTGACGTCTACACCGACAAGTGCAAGAGTCACCTCCGGCCCCTGCCCCTGCAGTGTGGCGACTCAGCCCTCGAGCGAGCCGTCTGCGAGGTGGTGAGGGCCAACGCTGAGGACAGAGTGACCATCAAGGAGGCAAGGGATGCAGTCCTGCACACCTTAGTGGAAGACGCTGTGCTCACTCTCATGGTGGACAACAAGGTAGTACGCCGAGCCCAAAGAGTCTTAGGACAGTGGACGGGAAAAGTCTTCTTGTAGTCAGGCCGAATGACCCAGATGAAAAGTGATGTATACAAATTCTGCAAATGGCTTATTGACGTCAATGATAAAGTCGGCAATATTTGAGAGAGGTCCTGCTAGGATCAAAATTTCCTGCTCCCCTTAGTTATTTGTTAAATAAATTCACATTTGCTTTCCTTTCATATGAAATCTATTGATATCATTTTACAGGTTTTATTTATTTATTTACCACATCCAACAGTGGAAGGACCAGCAATTAGAGCAATGGGATCTTTAATCTTTAAAATATAAAATAATAAAAAGCAAACTCTGAAAACAAAGTAAAACAAAACACAAAAAACCTAAGCATGTTACACCGACTTTGTAAGAACATTGTACGCTCGGTTGTGGCCGACCAACTCGAAGATTTGACTGCCTGGAGTGGAGGCTGAAGTCTGCGGTCAGGGATTGACAGCACCGTACACGCACACACACACACAAGTCTGTTACGCTCCATTGACGATGCACAATGGGCCATTTTTCGAACGGATAATCTCTTGACAAAAGCCACAACGACGTCCGAATTGTGCCAGGTTTTATTCTCTTGTATCCATAGTGTACCCTTATCGATTTATTTCACAAAAATATATTGTTCCGATTGTTTTAGCGAGATTTGAAAATGATGCATTGTTCAAAAACCCCCGTATGGCAGTCATCGGTGCTGAAAACCCCCCGGCGCGAAGTGGTTAAGAGCACCATAAACGTCGCCAGCAACGACACATCCCGTGACTTTGATCACCCTTTCCACTTATCTACAGCACCGTGATGAACAACCCTTTTATTTCTATTGAAGCACCATAAACCTGTCTGTGAAAAGAAGTGAGGATGGTGAACCAAACACACGAAGGCCAATGAAGGCCAATAGCCCATTGTAGGTGGAAAAAATGCCTGCAGATTTACCCATGCGTGACTGTTTGTCCTGTTGCAGTCATCCAGTAAATTCTCGCTGAGACTAGACTGCGGGAAAAGCAGCAACACCATCAGTAGCCGAGAGGACTTGGACCACACATTTGTGGTGCCGCCGAGATCGTGCGTGGTGAGTGACATAACCCCCTCCCCCCCACCCCTCCCACCCCGGTCCCGTCGAGAGACTTAATACGGACGTAGTTCTCGCTCTGATTCGGATTTGTCTGTCCTTTGGTCTTGTGCTGTACCCAGATTTGATCGCAGAAGTCGTGCTTGTGTAGATTTTGCTGTTCAAGCAATCAAAGAAATTTACCCCTGATGCCATGCCTTAGGTCTCTCGTCAAAAAGATCATCGGTTGAGAGCCGGTCGAATTCATCCGACCGATAACATTTCCCCCGGTAGAAAGCCGATTGTACTGGACTCTGGGATGAAAAATACACGATGGCTATCCGGTGGAAACGACATCGGACGGGTCAAATCATCTGATATCCAACCGATTATCTTTTTGACAAGAGGCCTTACCAACCGTCAGTTTACAGTGTGTTTTGTGATCTGGTTTGCATACGAAATCATAACAATGTTTGTCCTGCTACAGAATTTTTGCCATTCAGTTACAAGAAACTGCGCTACATTTTTAGCTATTTCACTACATAGTTTATGTGCGACATCCGACGGAATTTATTTGCGAGAGGTTTACGACGAGTTGCTACCAGTGCCTTGCTGGCCGGAAGTGCACTTCGCTTGAGCCACTGTGAGCGGGAAAGATTTAAATATTCAAACTATATGTTTGTTAGGATAAATAGGTTTGCGGAGACACCATGTAAATTCTCTTTTGTGAGTAAGTGTGGTTCTGAAAAGAACCGGAGGAACTCGACTCGACGTTTCGAACAGTATACTCTGCTCGTTTTCTCTTGAAGACGAGCAGAGTACACTGTTTGAAACGTCGAGTTCAATTCAGAACCACACTTACTCACAAAAGAGAATTTACATGGTGTCTCCGCAAACCTATTTATCCTGATATTCTCACCATGCAAACCTTCAAATCTCATTTTATATGTTTGTTGTTTTTACTTTCTCGTTTCTCTCCCAGGTTGGTCATCATTTGATGCCCGTCAAGGAAACAGAAGACTGGTCGGTGAGATGCACAGAGACGGTCATCACATAGGGGACAGTCCACACTGAGTCAACACATAGCGTTTGTGTTCAGTCTTGATGCAGTGCGTTACTCAGTAGCTCATCCAGTAGAAATCAGTTGCCAGGCAATCGTAATCCACTGGCAGTGCTAGACCGCAATCAGAAAAATGCTTTTGTATTTCAGAGAAGATCCCCGAATGAGGATAGATAGACTGGATCCTAGTACTAGTACAGTGGAACGTCGCTATAAACGAACATCCCAGGATCCATGAATATTGTTCAGTGTTGCAGTTATAGCAGTTGCCGTCGCATATACACGGACGTATACGTCGGGAGCCGAAGGGCGTGTTCATCATAGCCCAATGTTTGGTATATTGGCGTTTGTTAAAGCGACGTACCACTACACTTGTGACACACTCTGCAGAAATGAGACGCTTCCCGCACTGTCCTTTTCCACGCAGCATTACAAAGCACATAATGATGTAATGTCAATTGCTTCCGACTTGTATTCAACTATTCTTTACCTAGCATGAACCAAAAGTGAAGTTCTGGATGGCAAGGTGATCCTATGAATCGCGACTTTTTGCACTCTTTGCAAATGTTGGTGCTTAAAGCCCCTACACAACATTGGTAAGATCGAAAAACAGAAATGTTCACAGATTTACATGAAACTTATACAGTTTGAAGATGGTTATAGTAGAAACCTCTCAGTGAAATATTTCTGCCTAAAATGCTGTATTTTGGGAGAAATGAGTAAAAGAAATAGTTTACGTCTCACCGAGATCTAAACTATTTTTCGGAAAAGTACGGCGTTGAAAGGTGCATTTTCGCGAAACAAATGAAGCGGTTTTCATGATTTTCTCGAGACTCGGTTGGCGGATTGAGCTGACATTTGCACAGGTGTGCTATTTCATGCATATGTTGGATCAGACAACGTATGGATGCTATTCTCTGACCTCGACTAATGTTGTGTAGGGGCTTTAAGGAGCTCAGTGAAATTGGCCCAGCCCTGTGTGTACCTGAGCTATCCTGCAGCCTTGGTAATTAATTCTCAAACACAGGAAGGAAAAGTTGGTTGGTTTGGGAAAAGTGGACTTAGCTGGATCTAGTCCGATTGTCTAAGTTAGATCGAATTCAAATTGAAGCATTCCTATGTTCAAGCTTTGTACTGGCAACTCTGCCATAAGGATTCAGATTTTTTTTACTTCAAAACACACCGTGAACTTTATAAACAAAAAGTGACTCTTTTTTTCCAAAACCTCCAATGAGTCAATCTACCAAGTTTTCCTCTTTATTACAGATTATAGAAAGATAGCCGAGTGGTTTTGTTTATTTAAAGCCCATAAAAGGTACAAAATATAAAGGTTATGTTGTGAGTAGAGGTAGGTTCTCTTTGTTTAATTAATCTATATCTTTACTATTATCTAATAAATTATCTTCTACCTACAACAAAAAATATTTATATGTACTATATAGAAAACTAAAGGTCCCGATTTGAGGCTAAAATGTTACCAAAACCAAAGAGAGGGTCTTTGTCCACATTTTCACGACTCAAACGAAGCTAGACTTTCGAGAAGTTGTTCCTTAGATGTTCATAAAGTCGATTACTATCCATTTAAACTTGTCTTTCCGGTGAAAAACCCTTGCCACGACTGGTGGCAAGTCTATTCTTCCGAGTGTGCGCATGCGTGAAGGCACCTTGGTTGCCAGGTGCATGGTGTGTGCCCGCCCTTGAAAGTCTGGTTCAAATTTGTTGAAATGACTTCGGCACGACACACAATAATTTGCCACAACGATAGCAGGCTGCTAGTGTAAGACACAGTGAAAGGGTGAGTGAAATATCAGCTTCTTATGTTGGGAAAAATATGAACAAAATAACTAATGTTTCACTTGCCAATACTGGCAATAGAGCATGAACAGTCAGAACAAGTTAGTGCTGTACTATACTGCAAAGATTCATCATAGAAAGATTCATTATAACTTCAACGATGAATATTCGTGTTAACACGCGAAAATCACTAATATTGTGATAAACGCTACAAACTAAACTCGTTCATTATCCTTCTGTAGAATTGCGTACCGCCATGGTTTCAGGATAGCTTTGACGTAAAGACTTTCACCAGAATTCACTTGTTTTAACTCCAGTATATCGTGCAAAAGCAAAAAGTAGTTCTAAGGAAACCTGCGAACTGACCCCTTATCGACGTGGCCGTTTCATGTCACGTGCATGTCACGTGACTACAAGTAGCTGTGAATAATCATACCGGTGATATAGACACGAGTACCTATGCCACCTGGGGAAGCACTATCTGGGCTCCAGCCGGGCAGGTCATGAATAATTCAACATTATGACGTATTTGAACAACTTGGGAAGCAATATCTGGGCTCTAGCCAGGTAGATCATGAATAATTCAACATTATGACGTATATGAATAATGTACATGTATTGCACAATGTACAGTGTACATGTACCTATTAAGATATTCACTTCACTTCTATGTCACTTTGTTGAATTATTCATGAGCTACCCGGCTGAAGCCCAGATAGTGCTTCCCTGCAACCTGGGACAAATAATTAGTTGTCACTTTCAAGTACTTTTTCACGATTGGTCCCTCCCTCCTTCCCCGTTTGCTACCATGGGACACCTTTTACCGTGCGGCCGCCCAAATTATTTCTACTGTTTCAAAACAATTTTTTTTTACGAGAAGGCTGATAACTTGTTACCAGGGTTTTCCCCATTTGGGCACAGTGCTTTCCCGATCCCGCAAGTCAATCAGGGCAAGTTAATCGATCCATGGAGCTATCGATAAAAATTATTATTAAAGCCCAAGTTGTAAGCGGAGTATTGCTTGTCTGTGTTACCTGTGCCATAATATTCTGCTCCTTGAAAAAGTACAGAATTATTCCAGAACGTGTGCGATGTATATAATAATTGTAAACTCGTCTTTATTTATTTTACAATAAATGCATCTTGATGTGTTCGGGCCACTTCCTAACATAGATGCACTTTTGTACATCACTTCAAATAAATTTCCTTACTTCCTCATTTTCTCCTACCCTTAAGCCTTGCTCACCAAACACATTAGGCCTACGAATAAGACATAAAATAATAATATATATTTGTTATAATTATAGCTTTGATTGTAATACTAGCAATTGTGATTAAAATAAATGATAAAATAAGATAGTGACGACAGAGGGCGGCATGATGCAGTTGTGCTGCCCTCAACGATCGCTCAGTTTCTCTCCGGCACGTTTCGACAGCACTACAACGAGTGGGCTCAACCGTGGAGGGCTCATGAAGCCATTTACAAAAACTAAGATCCTTTCAACTGCATTCACCAAATCTCACACTTTCAGAAAGGTCCTGCTAGGATCGAAACGTCAGGCCCATTCAATTTTGAGATTTGCATTTTGGTAATTTTAGTCAGTAAGCAGTTTGCAACATTGATTTTATCACTTAAACAAAACAATGAAACGAATAGCCGTACACGTATCGCGTCCGTATACCAAACTTCACGAGCTGATAAAAACACATCGTTGTTACGTATCCACTGGGAGAAAAAAATACTTTTCATCAAATCATGATAATAGATCCAACTTGTACTGACTTATGTGTTGTGTGACGCCGCCCTCTATCGGCCTACACGAAATAAGAGTAACGATTATTTGCTCTTTAGTGGCTCTTATGTGTGAACGGCTCTTTAGAACCTCACATAATTATTGAGATATTTCCACATGGTGTCACTGCCAATCATTCTCGATTGCAACCTCCACCATTGATAACCTAAAAATCCCGAGAATATCATCATTCAGGCAGGGCACCCACAAGAAATGAGTAGGTTTGCTTCAGCGTAATCACCTAAACCTTGTGTCAACAATCAGATTGTTATTCTTTTATCCAACACGATATTGAAATAGTTCCGGCTCGCGTATTTGAATGAACAGAATAAATCTATGTAGTCGGGATGTTCGGGTGCCGCAAAATTAACACAAAACAAGATACTCGCAAAAGAAAATAAAAATCATTAGAGAGAAAAAGTCAGGGGGAACTGGCGAGTTAAAACCAATACTTTATCATTATGTAAATCAAGATGGGAATCAGTGTGAACGGCAGTCTGACGCCTGGACGACGCCGTGGATTCTGGACGACGGTTGGACTTGGTCTGGTCCTATGGTCAGTCCTTGCTGTAAGGTGGCGATGTGATCTGGCGACAGCGATGAGGTGCTGTGGTAAGCACGAACCCAGTCCTGGCCTGCCAAACCAACAAGTACAGCTCGAAATGTGAAAGAGGGATCGCAATCTGAGCAGCCTTGAAAACCATTACTCATTCAGTTTCCTGACGACGGGCACACTACCCCGAGTTACCGGCTCATTTCAGAGCCACACTCCTTCTTGAAAGAGAAGTACTACATGGTGTCACCGCAAACCTTTCACTTAGTATTTCCACCATGCAAACCGTCAGGTCTTATCTGAGTTACCGGCTCTTTTCAGAGGTACACTCCTTCTTGAAAGAGAAGTACTACATGGTGTCACCGCAAACCTTTCACTTAGTATTTCCACCATGCAAACCTTCGGGTCTTATCTGAGTTACCGGCTCTTTTCAGAGCTACACTCCTTCTTGAAAGAGAAGTGCTACATGGTGTCACCGCAAACCTTCCACTTAGTATTTCCACCATGCAAACCGTCAGGTCTTATCTGAGTTACCGGCTCTTTCAGAGCTACGTACACTCCTTGGAAGAGAAGTGCTACATGGTGTCACCTCAAACCCTTCCACTTAGTATTTCCACCATGCAAACCGTCGGGTCTTATCTGAGTTACTTGCTCTTTTCAGAGCCACACTCCTTCT
>OX465113.1:17091779-17524279 GCA_949987565.1 Luidia sarsii
CCTTCATGCCACATGCTGCGAGAGCGGGTGCGAGGGGGAAGCTGATCTTGTCCCCGACTCCCCCCGTGGAGTGCTTGTCGACAAGGATACCGCGCCACTCGTCTGGCCACCGCATTACCTCGCCACTGTCACGCATGGCCGTGGTCAGGATGGATGTCTCCAGGCAGGAGAGCCCCTTTAAATAGATAGCCATAAGCATGGCCCCTGCAGGACAGATGGTGAACGCAACACAGTAACTGAATCAACAATAAAAATAAAGATTTCAAACGGATCATACAGTAACATCTGCTTCATTCCCATGGGAGATGGTTGCAGAACTCAGATATTAATTAATTCCCTCCAACGAATCAATGGAATCATCGAATCATAAAATTAATGTTTTCCATTGGTTTGTCTCTTGATCCGAAAAATGTGTGTTGGATTGCACAGAATCCGTTTGTCTTTGGTATTACATAATAAATTCTGTTTCAGGGGAATCAATTAAACGACAGTCTTTTGCAGAATCGAAACAAACGCTGGCTTATCGCGGTTTCTGATGTGCATGTACACGGTGCGTCGTGACATGTTAGCACACACAGGGACTCGGAGGGTGGACACAGTCGTATTCGGTTCCTGGGCCATGGTGGGTGATCATGGGTGGATGAAGCGTTTACCAGGCAGGAGAGCTATTGGCGGTATACCTTTATACGTGCTTGTGCCCTTGAACGGAGAAGAACGTTCATGGCATTGAATTATCTGGACCGAGGAGGTGTCATAGGTTCGCCTGATACCTCCTTGTCATGACGTAGTCTTTGACAGCCTTTGGGGATCACACGTGCAGATACACTATTGCCCGATTGTGTTACACACGGGTGGACGTGTGTATACGTATGAGGTTCGATTTCCTAAACGTTGCTGTGCAGTTGATGGCGCTTTGGGTCTTATAATAAGTTATATGGCTGCTGAAATAGAAAACTGTAACTGTAAGCCCTATACCTGAGTTTGTCGGTTTTTATCATGGAGCTATATAGCTCCATGATTTGTATTCCTCGCTGCCTTGATAAAACAAATTCAAGAATCCCTCATGCTTAACAATAACATGATCAAATAATAAGGTGATATACAAAAATGTTGCAAACTGCTTACTGACTAAAATTACCAAAATGTTAATCTAAAATTTAGTGGGCCTGACGTTTCGATCCTAGCAGGACCTTTCTCTGCCTTTGAGAAAGGTCCTGCTAGGATCGAAACGTCAGGCCCACTAAATTTTAGATCAAATAATAAGTTAAGTCATCGTTCTGGCTTAGCCCTCCTCTACCTCCATGGTACTACGTACCCGACCTTATCACTCAGTGCATGGATCTATAGCTCGTCGGTCTCACAAGCGGATTATACATTAGTTCTTATGCCATAATAATAATAACGCAGTTATACTGGTATCCTGCCGCATGACGGTGCCCGTGCACTCACACGAAGCAGTGGTCTGCTAGTCGATGCACATACACGCTATACTTTTGCATTCCCGCAGCGACATCAGAAATACCGGCACGTGTTAACAATAATATACATGTACTGTACGTTTGTAATGACGCACGGTCCTTCTGTTTCATATGATAACACAGGGCCAGGTCGTACCTCTTGGCACCGATCCACTAGCCACGGTTCCTATCGTTGTACACGTACATGTAGGCCTAGGGGCTATATATGATTCTTAGCGCAGATTTGCGACGCTGCGTGTGATATGCATTCCTGGCTATCACCCAAATTATTCCCTTTAGCAATTCACTGGACTTCGCAACTCATTGACTAAGAAATTCCTTTCTGTATGCTATATGCTATGCCGTAAGAATGTCTATCGTACTACTATAGACCCCGCGTAATTCGGGACTTGAGGCAATTCCGCCTGGTTTCAAATTCAATGCATAGGTCAACGTATAGTCCTTTACCGTATACGGTCATGACCTTGTGAACTATACAGGCAGGCAACACCAAGGGCCCTGGCAAAAAAATTGCTTACTTCGGGAGTTTTCAGTTCAGGTGGCTTTACATTATAATTGTCGGGATCCATGGTGATCGGTTGGGTAACCAGAGTATTTATCCTGCTGTTAGTTTCTCAGGAAGGGCTTCCAACCGCATGAGGTTCAAAAGATCAAATCATGGGGTTCGCCTTTCCACTATCAAAATAACGACGGTATATGTGACGGAAATGTAGACACCGTCATTCGAACGCTAAGTGAATGTCTCGCTGGCTTCAAAGCAGCGCAGTCAGCAATGCAAGGATCGAGGGTCTGTACAATAACCCTATACCTGCGACTTCGGCCGTCTTGCCAATGAGGAAGAGAAAGAGTAGAAAAAAGGAGGGAAAAGGAAAAGGAGGAGGGGACGTGGAGAAGACGAAAAAGGAGACGACGAAGAAGAAAAGGACGAAGAAGAACAAGGAGGAGAAGAAGAAGAAGAAGAAGTAGAAGGAGAAGTAGAAGAAGAAGAAGAAGAAGAAGAAGAAGAAGAAGAGGAAAACTTTATTTTCCAAATGAAACACAAAATACAGTTGACAAATATATACAAGAACAAATAACACAAAATAAAAAAGGGGAAAAACAATCATACAATTGGAAAAACAAAAAACACGGTATATTACTAAAAAACGAAAACATTCAATGGAAGGGAAAGCAACATTTGAAAGACTTTGATGATACGAATGCATTCAATGACAAACATATCATTAATTGATGGTAATGACAATAAATGATAGGGTAAATGATAACAGTCACATTCAATGTGAAAAAATAACGATTCAAATTTCAAAAAATGATAGGGATAACATTCAATGAAAGAGAAGAAGAAGAAGAAGAAGAAGAAGAAGAAGAAGAAGAAGAAGAAGAAGAAGAAGAAAAAGAAACCGATGAAGAATAATTGATAATAGTTTGATGATTTATACTGCGCTCGTTATATAGATATAACGATCAAACGCTCGTGCTTAGCGCAAAGGAGAGACTGCACCTCAATACTGTTATCACGGTAATTCTTAGGGCACCAGAATATTGTCATTGTAAATCTCTTTAATCTTGATTGTTCAATCTACGGGTTGTTAAACCAGGCTATCCTTTAATCCTCAAACATCCATTGCCAGCGAAGGAAACTTGTCGGTAGTGCTACGGGCCTACCGGTACTTCATTGGCATAATAGACCGACTGCGCAACCAATGTTTACATGCCATCACGTAACTTATAGGGGAGTTTTTCTCTCATGGGGGCAGAACAGGAGTGGAAATGAGCAAAGATGTCCACATTCTTGTCCACATTCTTTTTTGTGCATTTCCATCATCGCTGCTCTGTGCCAAATGAGATGCACAAAATAATACGCACTATAAGTCACGTGATGGCATGTAAACTGTGGTCGCGCATTCGGTCTATGCTGACTGCATGATGAATTACTTTGCCAACATCGTTGGAATGACAAAGTTGTGTCGTTAAAAAAAGTGCACCCCAAGATACTATGTAAAATGCAAAACATCGGCTGTCAACGGTCTTCCAAAGACACCAAGTCATGCATGACAACCCATCACACGAAGACACGGTATAAGTATTCTCGATCGTCACTCGTCTAATGCATTACATTCGTTTGAGGCCAAAGAAAACCCGAGAACTCTGGTTTTTGCGGGCCTGTGCTCTTGCCATCTGAGCTATCCGGCCCCTAGATGGTGGCCTCCGCAACAGTCAGAACTCAGAAGCAATTAAACCATTCATTGCCGTGAATATATCTCCAGGAATTACATCCACTGCAGGCAACCAATTGCTGTATAGGTTGAAGTGGCCGTTGGGCAGAATTCGGATGCGATAGTTACACGTCTGCATGGGACTCTAGGTCACCAATTTAGCGTCGGGATAAAAATAATGAACTCACTAATTCACTTGGACTGAGGTAGTGTTATTCTTATTATTATACATGCGTACTGTACAGAGTGCTAGTACACTGAAGCATGGAGGAAGACTGAAGTGAACACCCAAGTTTAGGCCTATGAGTTGAAATGCGCCAGGAAGGTGGTGTTGCTCGGATAGTGGTAGAAGTGGAACTAAGCCGAAAGTATCAACAGATGTTGAGGAACAAACAAGTCAGAGTTGATTTCTAAGAAGGGACGACTAGTCAGGAGAATAAGACTCAAGACAGAGCACTGACCAAACTCAGGGTCATTGGTCAGCCTTGTGGAAAACAATGTTCGAAAGTAATTGCTTGAGGCTATATAATGTCCAGAAGGTAAGGCGAGAACGATTCTCATAAATAGTGCACATGTGGTCAAACAATAATGTGGAAGGCTATAGGGTAAATGATCAACAATGAACGGTCATCGGTCATCAGCTTTATGCGTAGGACAACTGAATCTCATTGACCGATAACTGAAGAAAATAATTACAATGCATGAGTAAACTAGCGTTCATCTGTCCATATCGTACAACCAATGAAATGTATGTAATGAAACGCTACAATAGCATTGAGATTCAGACGGTATGTTTCATGCAACGGTGTCACGCCAAAGATGGAAGGACCAGGCCCCTACTGTATTATTGTGCAGGATCCATCACCGGCGTTCTTCACTCAGAATTCGAGTGACGGAGTGAGGATTGATAAACATGCCGACATAGCTAGCTCCACGCTTCCATCGGCGCGTATCGACCCATCACTGTGGGTGGATTTTTGTGATAAATTATGTCGAGGCAGTTACATGCGCTCTTATGAACCCGCCCTACATGTAGGCTCAGCCAACATCTGTAGAAAGTTATACATGCTGCCAGGCGGCCGTATTTCCGAAGAAGCCGTGTCCGCACTGGACTTATTTTTTACCGAGCCCGTGGGTAACATTCCAATGGGTAAATCTTTCCGGCGTCCGCACTTGGACTTTTCGACTCAGGTAAACTAACCGAGACGACGGACTCATGTACATGTGCATGTACTCTAGGTACACAAACACGTTGTTACCCTGCGCCCGCACGAGTCTTGCATACAGTAACGTAACGTGTGGGGCGCCGGATGTGTTTTTTTTACCGAGTCGTTTACAGAGACGTCGTGTCCGGACTAGACTTATCGACTCGGTTAAACTGACCTGGTCAATTTAACCGGGCAGAAGTTGGTCGATAACCCACTGGAGTCGGGTAAGTTACCTGGGAGGAAAACTTCCTGGGCTGTCCGCACTGGACTTAAAATGGTCAATTTACCCATTTGCTCGGTTAGTTTACCCATTTTAAGTCCAGTGCGGTGCGGTTGGTTTCCAGGGGGCGTCAAGGCGTATAATAGGCGCCGGTGTGATAACTGATATCGAATTGGAATGCAACTGGTGGTCATCTGCCACCGACTCCCTGCCGAGTCTATTGTCCGTTACCTGGTACTACCAAGGAGGTATTAGGCTCACCTAATACCTCCTTGGTACTACTAGGGTGAGGTACAATTATCAAGCCACTTCTTCGAGGAGTATTGATTGATTGTATTCCAGCCATGCTGCGATCGAAAGACTAGTTCGCGTATACGAAGCTTACCCCGAATGACATCTGCTAATAAAATGATTACACAGTAGGCCTACGCATTATATGGATTCCTCGAACACGGATGGTCGAGGTCAAAGAATAGCATCCATACGTTGTCTGATCCAACATATGCATGGAATAGGACGCCTGTGATTATTTCAGCTCAATCCGCCAACCGAGTCTCGAGAAAATCGTGAAAACCGCTTCATTTTGTTTTGCGAAAATGCAGCATTCAACGCCGTACTGTTCCGAAAAATAGTTTATATCTCGGTGAGACGTAAACGATTTATTTTACTCTTTTCTCCCAAAATACAACATTTTAGGCAGAAATATTCCAGGTTTCTTCTATAACCATCTTCAAACTGTATAAGGATGTAAATTTGTGAACATTTCTGTTTTTCGATCTTACCAATGTTGTGTAGGACCTTTAATTAAACCATCGTGTTTTCTATTCGTTGAAGTCCATTCACCCACATGTTTATTTACAGCGACTACACTCCCCACTAAGCCGTGGAAAAATGATGCAAGAGTTCCGAAAAAAAAAAATCTATACACGAAACCAGACATTCATGAATTCGGTTATAACTTCCTGGTCAATATACATAAATGTTAGACCGAGGTATCAGACGTGTACATCTTGCCTGGTTGGTTTTCTCCAAACAGCTGCCTGTGTTAAAAAAAACACTTTCCAGAAAGCCGACATAAGCTTTCCAATTACACCCGGTTGATGATGCTCAATTTCTCCACCACTTCTTTATGTCTTTCCATTCCACCAACTAACCTATAGACCTTTGACATTTGGCCTTTTGAACCTGGGAAAAACACGATCTTTCTCAAAGGTGGAAATTTTTGAAATTTGCAGTTTGAAACATCCGTGTGTCACTTCAATCACCCCCCCCCCAAAAAAGTAAATAAATAAAATAAAATAAAATAAAAATGGCTGGACCGAGACTTGAACCAGAGACCTCTGGTTTTGCTGGGGTGGGGGCACCTTTACTTGGGTGGAGCACCTGCTAGAAGCTTTCAACCATCAGTAGATCAGATGGTGCTAAGACTAACAGCACTGGTACATGGTACGCACAACCAGAGGTCTCGGGTTCAAGTCCCGGTCGAGTGAAGTTTTCTTTGGCATTATATATTCAGAGATTGTTTATAAGTTCCAGTCAGTTTGTTTTGATTTTAAAAAAAGAAGGCGATATACCAATATGTTGCAAACTGCTCACTGACTAAAATTACCAAAATGCAAATCTTAAAATTTAGTGGGCCTGACGTTTCGATCCTAGCAGGTCCTTTCTCAAAGAAAGGTCCTGCTAGGATCGAAACGTCAGGCCCACTAAATTAAAAAAGAAAAAAAAATTAACAATTTGGTCTTTTGGGGGTTATCTGGTTAGGTCGGGCGTGGGTCAGGTGCATCATGACAAGAAAAGTGAATATAATTGCTTGAGTGACTAATTATTTCGTTTCGATCCTAGCAGGACCTTTTTCCGAGGCCTTTGAGAAAGGATCGAAACGTCAGGCCCTCTATTGACTTTGGAGATTGATGTAGGCCTACATCATGTAGTACATCTTAATCAGTTAGCAGTTCGCAACAGGTTCTTTTGTTTGTATAGGCCTAATGGTCATTGTACACAATGGGGAGGATGAGGCTTGACGGAACTCCCTACCGATCTGGCCGTCGTCCACCCCGCCTGCAAGCATCTGCCCGATGAACCACTGGATCTCCCCCTCGCTCAGCTCGCCTCCGTCCCGCTTTTTGGCGATGACTTGGGGCATTCGGTAGGTCGCCCTAGCCGCCGGTGACCTCGCGGCGTTGTCAAGGGTCGATGCCATGGTCGCGGGTGTTGAATGCTGTGGTCAAAGCCCTCAGTGCCTGTGCTTGAACTTGGAGTCCAGTGCCGCGCCGACTAGAGAGAGTTGTGGTGTCTAGTACTAGAAGGCAATGTCGGGGACCTTCCCGTGGTTACGTTACACGGCTTCGATCGCTGGACGGAGACCTTCTACTACTACGTACTAGTATTAGTAATACTCACTAATAGTAGTACTACTAGTATTACTACACACGTACACGCCGCACGAGTCCAGTCAACCTTCGTCGTCATCAAGCAAAAGTAAGAATGAGCCTCTCTCAGGAATTCCCTGCGCGCTCCTGTTGCGTTTGGTTCATATGGTTCATGGGGGGGGGGGGGGGGTGGGGGGAGTCGTGGACGCTCTTTCCAGCCGTTACATCAGCTGCGATCATCTCGCGTGGAGATTAACGGCAATTTGTAGAAGAGGTACTTCGCCAAAAGACTGTGCCGAGCTGTAGCGATGGGCTCAATTTCTAAGAAGGGCAAAATAGTAGTAGGCCTACTACTGGACGAGAATGCCATAGAGGAATCAAAACTGTTCGGAAAAAAATGTTTACGTCTTGAACAAAGACTACGCCAGGGCCAAAGGTCATTTGGGTTCACGGTACATTATGCACAGACATACCGATCGTGTGTAACTACGGACGCTGCTCCGCGTTCATCATCGGTCGACGAATTACTTCGCTGTTTTTGGAGAGAGGAGAGTTCCTCTCAGCTGACACTCATCATGTTCGATGTTGCACTGAATGAAGCAGGCTCTAAGGTGGTCCTGTCGACGTCCAGCGATGAAAATTTCCCGCCAGAAAATATGTTGGATGGGTAAGTACTAATAATTAATATAAGTAACTCTCAAATCTGAGAATCTCATTAATGATTATCACTAGTCTCAGTTCCCCCTCCCTAGTTAGTCCGAGTAACTTGGACCCTTACAATCGCCCTTTTAAAAAAAATTGAGATTTTAAAAAGGGCGATTGTGAGGGTCCAAGTTACTCGGACTACTCCCTAGTCCGACTCCGAGTAACTTGGACCCGGTAAGTCACCCATTTTTTATCGAATTTTGACATTTGGAGGGTCGGGTAAACAAAACAAAAAAGGTGACTTGTCCGTTGTCGGGTCCAAGTTACTCGGAGTCGGACTAGCACTGACTTAGCGTTGGAACAGGAAGCTGAAGTGGGCCTAGTGTACCCCTAGAACTGTGGGGTTCTACGTCGTCCGCTGCTCTCCCGACCAGAACCCCACAGATAACTAGGCTTTTTAACTTTAGGCTTCTGTGTAACATTCTCAAGTGCTGTGGCATAGGGATCAGCAGGTTCAGCATAACTCATAAAATACTGCTTCTTTTGGCCCAAGATTTCTAGAAAATGTGGTTTACATACCACGCACCTGTGTGCAACTGTCCATGTGGCGAAAATGTGTCGATTTCCCCCAAAAAATAGACGAAAACCTCCCGGTTTGGTCGCAAGATCCAAACGGCAGCGCCGCAACTGGCAGTCTGGTCCCTGTACGTCTTCGCAGCAAGGCGCTATACTGTACTACACATGTACAGGGGACCAGACTGCCAGTTAGGGAGCTGCCATTTGAATGTTGCAACCGAACCGGGAGGTTTTCGCCCATTTTTTGGGGGAAATCGACACATTTTCGCCACATGGACAGTTGCACACAGGTGCGTGGTATGTAAACCACATTTGCTAGAAATCTTGGGCCAAATGAAGCAGTATTTTATGAGTTATGCTGAACCTGCTGATCCCTATGCCACAGCACTTGTGAACGTTACACAGAAGCCTATGGGAAAAAAACCTAGTTATCTGTGGGGTTCCGGTCGGGAGAGCAGCGGACGATGTAGAACCCCACAGTTCTGGGGGTACACTAGGCCCACTTCAGCTTCCTGTTCAGCATTGGTAAGATTGAAAAACAGAAATGTTCACAGATTTACATGAAACTTATACAGTTTGAAGATGGTTATAGTAGAAACCTAGCACTGAAATATTTCTGTGTAAAATGTTGTATTTTGGGAGAAATGAGTAAAAGAAATAGTTTACGTCTCACCGAGATCTAAACTGTTTTTTTGAACAGTATGGCGTTGAATGCTGCATTTTTGCGAAACAAATGAAGTGGTTTTCACGATTTCCTCGAGACTTGGTCGGCGGATTGAGCTGAAATTTTCACAGGTGTGCTATTTCATGCATATGTTGGATCAGACAATGTATGAATGCTATTCTTTGACCTCGACCAATGTTGTGTAGGGGCTTTAAATCAAAGTTAAACTCTAGACGACTATTATTAGTATTATTAGTAATGGCAATATTCAGTATCATCAGTGGATTGTTTTATTGATTCTGTTGAAGCATGCTCAATATCTATAAAGATCAAACTGCTACAAAATGAGTATTATTTTAGGAATGATGCATATTTTTGTTTTGATATTCCACATGTGATGACCAAGTCGTTAATTTCTTACAAGTGGATTAGTATAAGCACAACTGGTACTAGTACTTTAGTAGTACTAGTACTAGTAGTAGTACATAGTAGTAGTTTTGTAGTAAATATGTGACCCGGCACAACGACATGAGGAATATCCCACCAAAACACTTTTTGAGTAAACAACGCCTGAAGTTAAAGTATCTTCACAATTGATCACAAATAAAAACAATTTTTTGTATTTTCTGAAATTTTAAATATTAGAGGATATTATATTTTGATATCATTTGAAAGCTAATGGTATACTCTTTCACATCATTAGAAAATCTCAAAATCTCAAAAGTGGGGTTATTCCTCATTATGCTGTGCCGGTCACATATGCTAATCGGTCAGCTACAATGCCATAGACAGGCTGCTAAATCAAACGTGTGTCAATTTTGGTGGAAAAAAACACTGATGCATCGCATGCATTTCTATCATTGATTTTTTACAGGAAAGTGGAGACGTTTTGGATCAGCACCGGAATGTTCCCGCAGGAATTTGTCATCAGCTTCGCTGGCTTGATGGAAGTGAACAACGTCAAGCTCTCATGCTACCACGGTAACTATCCACTTGGTGCAATCGTCCGAATGACGACAATCGGGCTGTTTGAGTGGACATTTCAAAGCTTCAGTTCAAGATTTTCGGTGCGACTTGTGCCAATGAAATATTGCCTATTGTTTGCTATGTCAAAACCTGTGATTTGGACCCTCAGTTGAAACCTTGTTCAATGAAGACGGTTAATTAAGTAATAAGACTTCGAAGTTTGCATGGTCGAATAGAAATGCAGAAGGTTTTCGATGACACCATGCGTAATCTCCTCCGAGAATGAGTATGGCACTTAGATGAACCACAATTTTCAGAGCCAGAATAATTTTGAGAAGAGATTATATATGTGTGCGATTGGTGTCTCCACAAACAGGTTGATAATCTCACGATTCAATTTTGAGAAAGGTCCTTTTGCCTTTGGGAAAGGTCCTGCTAGGATCGAAACGTCAGGCCCACTAAATTTGAAGATTTGCATTTTGGTAATTTTAGTCAGTAAGCAGTTTGCAACACTTTTGTATATCACCTTGATTCAATTTTGAGTTGGGATATTCTTTTTAAAGTTAACGGGGAACACCAGGGACGTGTATGTCAACAACCTAGCTTTCCTCAAATGGTGATACTAGCCCCCTCTCTCCAGTCCGGCACAATCTCCCTGAGGAGGCCCCAAGTGTCTTGGCAAAGTCTTGGCGAGTGTTCACTCGCTTAAATCTCTTCAGAGCCGCAGTTCCTCTTAAAGAAGCAGTCCACTGTCCACATGCTGCATCGGCAAACCTTGCTTAATTCAAAGAGGTTTTGCCCTTACTCGACGTGGTGGTAAACACTGAATGCTCAGTGCTTTGCCCGGTGCCTGATAAAATATTTCAGGCAGCTCAGGCGGGATTCGAACTCGCGACTCCCAAATTCTAGTACGGACGTCTTAACCACTGGACCACCGAGCTGGTCGAGGTCGTGTGGTGGATTCGAATAATATATAGCGGCAGGTACCGCGTTTCATCATAGATATAACATGATGTTTGCGTTGAGGAGAATGTAATTCAAAGAGGTTTTGCCCTTACTCGACGTAATGGTAAACACTGAATGCTCAGTGCTTTGCCCAGTGCCTGATAAAATATTTCAGGCAGCTCGGGCGGGATTCGAACCCGCGACTCACGAATTCTAGTTACCTTACTTACCTTACTTACTTTGTGTTTTTGACGTGCCCTATGCAGTGCGCGGTTTGAGCATACATCGCAGTGTGCACTCGGAACCCTCAGACTTTGAAATCGTGGACGAGAAAGAACTCACACCGTCCGATGCGTCTTTGCAGATGGAAGACTTCAAGGTAACCTCCAAGCCTGTGTCTGGTACACTGTCCGTGGTCAGTTGAAAATACCCGATTAACACTTATGTCATTGGGATATACGTTCAACCAGGGTTCAACCTTCTTTACCAACTGTTGGGTTGGCAGTCTACACCCTGATCCTGAGCAGGTGTGCTGAATACGCCAAACGAGTAGGTCACGCCCACCATAGCAAGCAACTGCGCACATGCACACAACGTGTCACAATCGCCCACAAGCCGTGCGCGTCCACTGCACACCCCCCAACCACCGAAAGCACTTCTCTCTGTTGGACTTTGGTTTTGGAAAAATATACTAGGGTATAGAGTCAGAATTACATTGAAAATAGAAACACTGCTTGACCATGGTTTAGGATAAAACTCGGGTTTGCAAAGGAATTGCCTGGTACATACGAAACAAAAGTAAACACAACAAAAAGTGTGTGGTAAAGAATACAAAAGTTTAAATGTTATGTCGGACAAAATGGTGGCAATTTGTCGGACCTTAAATCGTGCGTTGTGATTGGTCAATTGGTCAAGGGGCGTGGCCTATTGGATGGGTGTATTGCTGGGTACAGGTAAGTAATCGTAGAGGGGTAAGGTCAACCTGTAATTCCTGACAATTCCCCTGAGAAGCAGTTGTCGTGTGGAAAGCCTTTCAAATCTCAACTCATTCAGTGCAAGGAGATCCAGACTGGTGCTTCATTGTGTTTTGAGGATGAAAAACCTGACTTCCATTCTCTCTTTCCCTTGATTGCAGTTTGATTCCATGAAAGCTCGTCACATGAAATTCATCATCAAATCAGGATTCGACCACTTTGTGTCCGTTCACAAACTCAACATTGATGGGTCTGCAGTCAGAGAAAGGGATTAGAGGCTTCAGAGGATTAGAGGATTAGAGGGATTAGAGCCATGCTGGTGGGAGGGGTTGCCAGAACACTGTCAGTGTTGTTCTTAACACTGGCAGTGTTCTTCTTAACACCATCAGTGCTGTTCTTAACACTATCGTAACACTGTCAGTGCTGCTTGAAGCACTGTCAGTGTTGTTCTTAACACTGGCAGTGTTCTTCTTAACACCATCAGTGCTGTTCTTAACACTATCGTAACACCGTCAGTGCTGCTTGAAGCACTGTCAGTGTTGCCATGAAACAGGTTGTAATGTCAAGACAGAAGACACTGTCAATATTGTCTGCTGTCATGACAGTGACACTGAGACACTGTCAGTGTCATAGCAAGACTGTCAATTCAGACACTGTTAATGTTGGGATGAGACTATGAGAAATATGGCTCTGCCAGTATCACAGGGTTTTGTTGCCCTACCATTAAGAAGTATCGTCCGTCGCAGTGGTTTTTGTAGCAATTCCGGTGTGATTGGTCATTGCAATAGTACCCCTTTGTTGTCCTACTTCATTTCTTTATGCTAGTGTGAGAAAAATAAAGTGCAGGCATTGCATTTGCTATTATGTTTGTACTGATTGATATGCCTGGAGAAAGACAAAATGAGTCAGTCTTTCAAAACATCTTCATTTTTTTAAATAAAATTTTCTTTCACCCCAGTCAGAAACACCAAAGCTCGTTGTATAAAGGATTAGTGCACCCTGGACAAGACAAAAGCAACAGCGCCCTCTTTTGGCAACTGAAAGCCATTTTCAGCATATCAAGAGACAATACAACACAAGTGAATTTTAATTGGTTTCTCTCTTCTTGGGATGTCATCAACTAGTTGGTTATTTCTCATTACGTCTCAGGTGTTGTGTCCATAGGGCATCTGGTTTTAGCTGTGGTGTATTCAAGCATTTTGCCTTGTATAAAGATTGTACATACTGATATTTTGCCTTCTATTGTACTGCTGGTTGGAATAAAATGATAAAATATTCAGTTGTCCTGAAATTGTTTCTAGTTTACTGCTCTGTATATTATTCAGCCATTGGGACTGAAGTGATCATACACAAACATAATCTTACCCAAACACAAAACAGGAGCTTTCATTGACTAATGCGTTGTAGAAATTTATTTCAACATACATGTATTCACAAAGATCTCGTTGACACTGGTTCCCAATAAAGTGCTGTTGACACTGTGAACAAGTCGCAGTGTAAAACTTTTTCTTTTTTAAAACTCGCATTCACACGCCAAAATATCTGGACCCAATTGTGGTTAGCAATCGTGGTCAAATAGTGCATGTGTCCCTGAGGGTGGCCCATGCAGATATAAACAAGCACGGCACTTCCTATGATCCCGGGCGCGACTCCAAATCCCATGAAAAATCACATTTATTGTGTCCACGCACGAAAAAGTGGAGCTTGAATCGCAATCCAAATAATCACAATAATACAATTGTATATTCCACTGAAGCTAACAGATGAACACTTTAACTTTCTGTCTACAGGAGATGGGATAATATTTCTGAAGACAAAAGTGCTTCAAACTGCTTACTGTATGGAATAAACTGAAAAATACAAGTCTTGAGGAGTTTCAGGGTTGGACCTTTCTCAAAGGCAGAAAGCTTTGAAGAAAAAAACAGTGTTGCAAACTGCTCACCAATCAAAGTGACCAAAATACTAATCTCCAAAAAAGTAGAGGGCCCGACGTTTCGATCCTAGCAGGACCTTTCTCAAAGGAACAACTTCTGCCTTTGAGAAAGGAAGGTTCTACTAGGAATAGGATCAAAATGTCAAGCTCTGTATCTCTTTCTGTAATTAACCATCCCAAACAATGTGGATAAAAATGTCAGGTCCTCCATATCTTTGTAGTTTGGTCTCTTAAAAAATGAAAGATTAAACAAATCACCAAACTGAACTGCAATTTGATAAATTGGCAGACTGCACTCTCAAATTGTGCAGTCAAACGGTGAAACTGCTTGTCAATGATTCTAACGGTGCACCATGGCTCATTCTGAGGTCGACCGACTGAACTCTTGCCGGAGGCTCGAGACTTGTGAAGAGGGTACAAGCTCAAGTGACCCTAGCTCTCTGCAGCAAATGCCAACCGCACTCATTTGCAGCCATTTACAAAGTTCTTAATAGACATTTCTCTTGCACCAAAAGACGACATGTAAAGAAACAGCGCAGGGATACCGCCTGCCGAACTGACGAACAAGTTCTACGCCATCTTTGCGCTCTCAAACGCCTCGTCGTTGATGTCGTACTCCTCCATGGCCCTCTGCAGATAGAACCAGCGGTTCATGAAGCCGACGTCCAGGACGCGCCGGTCAAAGTCACGCCAGCCGGCCCGCAGGTGCTCGCACTGCGCGTCGTAGCGAGCCAGTGCGGGGCCGTAGTCGTCCCGCCACATGACGGAGCAGACCAGGAGGTTCAGCCGCCGTATCCGCCCCTCCTTCCGCAGACTCATCAGGCGCTGCAGGTGGCGGTCCGACTGCGGGCTGCGCACGGCGTCGCTCAGCAGCAGCAGGTCATTGGCGGCGTCGAGCACCGACTTGTCGAAGGACTTCTCGTCCGGGTTGTTCCAGGCGGCCACCGCCGTGCAGCAGACTGCGGTGAAGTAGACGGCAGCCTTGATGGGACGGTCCCTGGAGTCAGTGAATATGTCCACGGTGGCCACCTTGTAGTCCCGCAGGATGTTCTTCAGATACTCACCTTTACGGGAAGAAAAACAGAATGGAACTCAGTGCATACAGAGAAATTCTCTGCTTGATGGGGAAAATCTAAAACAAATTTTTTAAGAGTAGACAATCTGAAAAATGGCAAATAGTAAATATAGAACTTAGAAATTCAACAGGACTAGGACTAAGTTCGAGTCTTACTACTTTGTAAGGAATATAGTCAACTATCTTTGCCAGGATGGGAATGTCAGTAAGAAGCATTTGAACCACTAAACACTAAATCAGTAAATCTAATCTTTATCAAATACTGCAATTAGAATACCGTAGCGCAGGCGTAAGCCAAGTGTGAAGTGGAACATACAAATTACAATCAATGATAGTCTGAGTAACTTGGACCCTTACAATCGCACTTTTTAAAAAATTTGAGATTTCGGGCGATGTAGGGTCCAAGAAAAAGTGCTCGGAATCCCGTCAAACTAACTATGTGTTCGACTCCATGACTAACCCCGACCAAAACCCCCAGATTTTTCCCCAAAAACACCCGTGAAACCGTCCCACGCACCCATCTTAAAAAAAAAAAAAAAGGGCGATTGTAAGTTAGTAAAGGGTCCAAGTTACTCGGACTAAATCAATGATACATGTCCGATTTCACGAAAAACAGGGGAAGAAAACGGTGCTGCATGTCCATACAAGCGGACAGGAAAAAGGGTGAAGTTCAAAGAAACATTGACCAACCTGCTTTGCCGATCCATCCATCTTTCAAACGCTGCGAGATCGTTACTTTCGACCGTGAAAATGCACTGGCAATCAGAGCGCTCCTTACTCTACGCATGGCTATGGAGGCCGCCATGTTTGCTTGCTTGCTAAGGCTGTGTCAGATATAATTGGCTACGACTTTCCTTAGCACATGAGTCAATGGAAGCCGTTAGTAAGCGACCGCAGGATAATCCCCGTAGACCTGTGCGTTATTTCCAGCCGCAGCAAAACATCAACCACATGAAGTACGCCCTCTCTTGGGCATTTTTTTCAGTAGACTTGTTTCATGCACTAGTTCTTCATAAAATTATTTTGTACAATGTACATGTACATGTACATGTATACTGTATAATCATACGCAATGATTGTAATAATTTTGATATTTGTTTCATCAATCCAAGTGGGACTCACTCTACTCTACCTCAAAGACATTCATGTGGTTTGTGTATCTTTATTGTTTCTTCTTAAAAATAATTTAGTGGGCCTCACGTTTCGATCCTAGCAGGACCTTTCTCAAAATATTTTGCATTTTGGTAATTTTAGTCAGTACGCAGTTTGCAACATTTTTGTATATTATTATTTTTTTCTTGTAAACAAAATGTGTAGGGGTATAAAAGTATACGTGTATTTTAACCCTATGTGCACGCCACATTGATATAAAAAAAGTGGAAGCTTGTCAGATCAATGAACTTCCAAAATAATTCGTGCAGAGTTTCAAGTGCTGAATCTGGCTGCATGATTGGTTTTAATCAATAATAATGCCTTTTCTGAATAATCAGCTAATTAGTTATTCGTAAGTTTGTGCATTGTTGCGATATTTTCATAATTCCAACGTTTAACAAAATTAAATAAAATCTTAAAATTTAGTTGGCCTGACGCCGTTTCGATCCTAGCAGGACCTTTCTCAACGATCGCTCAGTCTCTCTCCGGCACGTTCCGACAGCACTACAACGAATGGGCTAAACCGTGGAGGGCTCATGAAGCCATTTACAAAAACTAAGATCCTTTCAACTGCATTCACCAAATCTCACACTTTCAGAAAGGTCCTGCTAGGATCGAAACGTCAGGCCCATTCAATTTTAAGATTTACATTTTGGTAATTTTAGTCAGTAAGTAGTTTGCAACATTTTTGTATATCACCAAAATTAAATAAAAACACGATCATGAGGAAATTGTTTCAAATTTAGGATAAGGTTATTGATTACTCCAAGAATTATACAGACGCATGAAATCAGTGCAACATCAATTCCTGAGCAAGATTCATGAAGAAATGCAAGCCACCGTCTGACAGTTTCACACAAAATAATTAGAGGGCCTGACGTTTCGATCCTAGCTAGCAGGACCTTTTTTCTCTCAAAGGCAAAGTGACAATTATATTAAGGACAAATTTAGTCAGGGGAAGGAAAGCCCTGACACACATAGCAGAGGAAGGACAAATAAAGGGAACTAAGTGAGTGGGATGCAGATGCATTTTTTTCTTTCCCTTGACTGTATGCTTGTCCTAATTGTCACTTTGCCTTTGAAAATGGTCCTGCTAGGGTCGAAACGTCAGGCCCTCTAAAGTCTAATTTTTGAGATTTATTTATTGCGCGACGTTTTAGTCTGTGAGCAGTTTGCAAAAGTTTTTGTATTAACTTCAAATAAATAGATTGTATATTTTACAGTTTATACAAGCAGACTATGAGAACCCGACCAAAAACAAGGGGCAAGTACACAGCTAGGAATCAAATACAAAAACAACAAATCGAAAGAAGAGAAAAATTATTACAGAAGTGCTTTTCATATTAATGGTGCATTCACTGTACATGTTCATGAAATCCTTACGTTACGTCTATTAGCTCTTTCCTCTTCTGATCCGTGGTCGATGTCATTCGTTTTGAATCACTATACCTTCATGTCTTTGTCGTCATAACTTTTGGAATCATTCTAGCTGTTGTTTCTCTAGCCATCCTTTGGGGGTTTTTTTCAAGGCTTTACATACACTGTATCATCTGGTAAGTCTTGATCTTTTTTTGTGTATTCTCGGTTGTTTTGTTAACCATTTCATGGTATTTTCGCTTATCAGTTAATTCTAAATTATTAAATGTTTTTAGTTAAGGGCATCTTCGCCACAAGCGTAAGCTTTTTGAACGTGCCCCATGCTTTGTTTCTTTTCATACTTATATTGCTGTTATTTCTTCATTTTCGTCTGCTGTTTTTTCCCTTGTAATTTCGTTTAAAGTTATTTAATTGTATACTTTTTCTATACAGAGTTTGAAATAAAATGTGACCCGGCACAACGACATGAGGAATATCCCACAAAACACTTTTTGAGTAAACAACGCCTCAAGTTAAAGTATCATCACAATTCGATTACAAATATTTTTTATTTTTTTTTGTATTTTCGGAAATTTTAAGTATTAGAGGATATTATATTTTGATATCATTTGAAAGCTAATGGTATACTCTTTCACATCATTAGAAAACCTCAAAATCTTAAAAGTCGGGTTATTCCTCATTATGCTGGGCCGGGTCACAAATGTGGATGAATGGATATGGTCAACAGTTGCACACGTTGAATGGCAGAAGCTGACCAAAAACCAAGCACACGGGATCAAACACAACCAATCCAAAGAAGGGATGCATTTACGGTACTATTATTATTTCATGAACCCAAACCTCACTCCATTCACCAATACATGTGTACATGTATGTTGTAACCCCCTTCTTCATCCACGGTTGTATAAACTGAATTGGAATTCTCGTGGTTTCCTTGCTCAGTTTTTTTAGATGGCGCCCAGGAGAGCCACAAACTAATTAATGCCTTGGGCGTTTAGTCTGGTCTCCTTGGTCTGGTTGGCCATAGTTGTTACGTACGTCCTATTATGTAATACTAGGCTGGGTAACTGTCAGTGCACTGTACTACAATCAGCGTGTTTCTACAGAGCACACGCTAACACCCGGTATTTCTTAAACGCCTGTTTCTACTCAGTACGGAAAAGGCTGGTGTCGCCTACAATCGACCTTCGTCGAGGGTAGACCGGACGTGCGGAATGAATCGGGTCACGCCGTAGGTCAAAGCAAGGAATTCACTACTTCTGTTGCATTTCCGGTACACCCGGCAACCAGCAACCGCGTGTGTTTCTACTGCGAGTGTGACTCGAAGACACCCGGCAAGATCCACCTCAATAGGTGGTTGTTGGTGAACGTTTAGTTGCCGGGTGACTTTCGGAAAATTCGACGCCCGGTTGTGTTTCTACTGGACACTCCACCCAGAAACACCCGGAGACGCACGGAGACACCCGGCAACCTTTCGTCAGTAGAAACACGCTGAATGTGCAAGTACTGTACACTGTGATTTGTGTACCCCTATAATCCTGTACTGTACTTTCATTCCGGTTGCCTTATGTGTATCAAATGTTAAAAGTATAATACAGTACTGTACTGTACAGCATGTAGTACATGTACACTGTACTGAACATATGTATACAGGGTGTGTGTACAGGACAGCCTTTCTTTTAGTTATTTCAAGGAGTTTTGATTAACCTATTATCTTGGGTTTCCACAAGGTACTAGATTCGCGCCCAAACCTGTATTAGGCTGGTTCCCGTCCCCTACATGGTCTCCAGACGTCTCACGAGGACGTGAGACGTCTGGAGACCATGTAGGGGACGGGAACCAGCCTAAAACCTGTATAGGCCTATACACATGCAAGGTACGGGTGTGAGATCGGTACACGACGAGCTCATCGGGTTGGAGAATGGCCGGGGCTGCATGTCGAATATCGTTCAAGAGGATAATAATTATTCACTTGCCGCAAAGCACAGCACAGTGTTTCATTCAACGTGCAGGGAATAGAAGGACGACTGGGGTACAACCAATTTCTAAAACGTCGCCCATCAACGACTTGCTCAAGGCTACAGTTCGGGCAGGGTAATTAGGGATGGTCTAGTCTCTATTCGAGTAGGTTTTACCCAGCGAGGATATGCTGTTGGCCTTGCTGTGATGTTATTCGTCTGGCTGGCTGGCTCCACGCCAGAATGGACTCAATAATCAATAATAATTAAGGGATTCGTGTGGGAGCAAATTTCTGTCAATCCCTGAATCGTCTCATATTGGTATTCTCCTGGTGACGGCCAGAGGACACTGGTCGAAACGTCGAGTTACCACGTCAGGTTCTTTTCACTTTCAGAACCACACCTCTTCTTGAACTTGAAGTTATTGTTTAAGAGACTTTATATATATGGTCACCGCAAACCTTTCTATAATTATTGATTCACCCACCATATGCAAAGCCTTCGTCTCATATTGGTCCACTAGCTGGCACGACACTCGCTGTCGATGTCCACGAGAAAAGAAGTGCAAACCCCTCCTCTAGACCACCAGCCTCGATCGCTGGCTTGAGGTTTCGAACGATTCCAAAAATAGTGGCGCCTCCATGAGTTTGCAAAGCTGTGCCCAATCACAATGTGAGAAATCTGTCGACCATTTCCAGATGCGCATTAAAGCCCCTACACAACATTTGGTAAGATCGAAAAACAGAAATGTTCACAGATTTACATGAAACTTATACAGTTTGAAGATGGTCATAGTAGAAACCTAGCTCTCACTGAAATATTTCTGCTTAAAATGTTGTATTTTGGGAGAAATGAGTCAAAGAAATAGTTTACGTCTCATTGCGAGATCTAAACTATTTTTCGGAACAGTACGGCGTTGAATGCTGCATTGATTTTTCGCGAAACAAATGAAGCAGTTTTCACGATTTTCTCGAGACTCGGTTGGCGGATTGAGCTGAAAATGTTCACAGGTGTGCTATTTCATGCACATGTTGGATCAGACAACGTATGGATGCTATTATTGACCTCGTCCAATGTTGTGTAGGGGCTTTAATTACAATCGGCACAATTGATCCTCTCTTGCGAATATTGACGAAGCGTATATGCTCCTAAACGTGCGGCTGCTAATGTTTTGTGAGGTCGTGTTTTTTTGTCCGCACTTCGGCTCGTCTCCGGCAGCTGGGTCCCGAGTCGACCCACCCAGTCTATAGTCCATCGTCAGCCTCGGCGGCTGCAGAAACGGTTCCACTTTGGCGAATGATATCGAAGTCACTCCTCAGCGTGGGGCTGCTGCTGCTGCTGCTGCTGCTGCTGCTGCTGCTGCTTCTGCTGCTGCTGTTGTTTTTCCAGCAAGGCACTTCGGCTTGTCTCCGGCAGTTGGGTCACGGCCCCTGCATCGAGGACTGCAGTGTCGGAGGTGGGAAGAGCGCCCTCGTCGGCGGGCGCAGAACCCGACGACGGCTGCGCTGTTGACGAAAAAGCAAAGCCATTCATTATGTCGAGGTACGTGTGCGGTGACATCGTGCAAAGGGTTGCTCTTTTGTGAGTGAGTGTGGTTTCTGAAAAGAGCCGAGTGTGCTCGGCTCGAAACGTCGAGCGAAACCCTCCGGCTCTTTTCAGAAACCACACTTACAAAAGAGTAACTCTTTTAATGGACATGGTGTCGCCGCAATCCTCGTGATTCTACTACGTGCAGTCTAAAATCTACAAAAAATCATTCATAATAATCATAATACTCCGAGGACATTCACTTTTGTGTGTCCTTCAAATGAAACAAACAGAGGGATGCGACATGTTCCTTCCTTGCAGCGCATGGAACTTATATGTGACCCGGCACAGCATAATGAGGAATGACCCCCAGTTTTGAGATTTTGAGATTTTCTAATGATGTGAAAGAGTATACCATTAGCTTCCAAATGATATCAAATTTATTTCCGTATGAACTTTGTTGTAAATAGTACAAGGGGACTTCGCTCGTTCATTTGGCACCAGACACAATATAGCAGCACCATTCTAACTCTTGAAAGCGGCCATTCAAAAAGGCAGGAACTTTACATTTTCATGACAGCAGTACACAAACACTCCCCGAAATCCTCATTTTTTTTAACATTTAGAGACGGATTTCGGAAAAATCCTTCGGACATAACGTCCTCCAATACATAAACTTTCCGAAAATCAAAAAAAAATCAAAAATCGATTTTTAATCGAATTGAGATGATACTTTGACTTCAGGCGTTGTTTACTGGAAAAGTGTTTTGGTGGGATATTCCTCATGTCGCTGTGCCGGGTCACATATTTTGTTGATATGTTGGCCTATGTAGTTGTACTCGTAACAGAGTTCATGTTTGGTTTGGTTGTAAACATCAATTGAGAAATAATTATAGAGTTATCCTACAAAATTGTTGCAAAACTGCTTTGAAACAATATGGCCCAGTTCCATAACAGAGTGCCTGCATGATGTGTCGATCCTAGCAAGACCTTTCTCAAAAGCAGAATAAAAAAAGAGACGGCCCAATAAGTATTTCATTTTTATAGCCGGACCTTTCTCAAAGCCATTTGGAAGAGCTCCCGCTAAATCTTTACAGTTGGGCAATTCCATGATTAAGAGGATAATTTATGACCCCAAAATTGTGTTTTTCATTAATTCTTTGGTTGTTTATGTATAAAGACACCGCAATTGTATCTGAAAAGGACATTTGTCTTTCTGTATCTTGGCTACAAGTGGATGAAAACCACAAATTCACATTTATATTGCTTTATAACTTACACTTTTCAAAGGACAAATTGTAACGTTACTAACCGTAACTTGAGTAACCATGATTTTTGGTTTCTACTTGTAATTAAAAATAAAGAGTCAAGCTGTTTTAACTATCGGCTGAAATGACTGTCATTAAACTAGAAGTAAATGAATATGGTAATATATTTGAGGTACCTTACGTTTTAGGAACCTTTGTGTCTAAATTCGTGAAATGTTTATCCATGTCCTTTTGTTTTGTAACGTTAGTATAAACCAACATTGAAACTGACCATTGCAACTGAAACATTTCTTGAATTGTTTTCATTCTTTCCAGGGCACGCATAGACCTAGGCATGGTGGACATGTTCTAACATAATGATAACTGCCTTTGAGAAAGGTCCTGCTTGGATCGAAACATCAGGCCCACTAAATGTTTAGATCAAGGTAACTTGAAATTCATTGATGGTTGTGATTATAATTAGTTATGAAAACATGTGAAAAATGTAACATCACTAATCATGGAATTGTCCGGTTGTTAAGATATATCTCTAAAGTTATTGAGAGATATCATTTAAATGATCCACAGATATCTGTAATACACAGACAGGTATCTCTTATTAAAGCGAGTAGGAGATAATCATTATCTGTCATGCCAAGAAAAGATATCCCTAAATCTACATGTGTTTGCGGCAGCTCAAAGGATGTACTGTTAAGATATATAATTAGCTAAACCACTAGCACTCACAGATATCTTTAATCCATCTAAACAAATCTCCAAATCACTCATTTCTTTTAATAGTTTACAGATAGTCTAGCTTTGATTAGAAATATCTTTCGATCATTAAAGATATCTTGAAATAGATCCAAAATATTATCGTGAATTCACCCGTCGGATCCTCATTTAACCGTTGTCTTTTCTGCCGTTGTTTTGCCAAAAACACCAGCAACACTTTAGGAACTCTCTAATCACAACATTTAGTGGACCTGACATTTCGATCCTAGCAGGACCTTTCTCAAGGGCGGAGAGGAAGGTCCTGCCTTTGAGAAAGGTCCTGCTAGGATCGAAACGTCAGGACCGGGTCACTACATTTTGAGATTTGCATTTTGGTGATTTTAGTCAGTAAAGCAGTTTGCAACATTTTTTTGTAGTCACTCTCTTTTCTGTCTGTGTTTAATTACCTTGCTCTTGCTTCTTCCCGTCCCAGAGGGATTTAAGGGCGCAGCAGATTGCGAAGACGCCCATTGAGACAGCTATGACATCCATGGCCCGATGAAGACTCGCTAGCAACCGAGGGCAAGTTCACGGAGCTAGGGCCTATAATCCCCGATGATCAGCAAACGCCGCGAGTGGTCCAACTCAGTGGGGGTGATATCAAGCCATCGCCTAAACTATTGTGACGACAAACAGTGTCAGCCTCTCCCTCGTCTCTCTGTCTGTCTCTCTGGACCTGGGTGTCTGACGAGCCCTTTCTAACACTGGTTTGGAACTATTATTGTGCGGCCTTGAGCATCGGGGGGGGGGGGGGTAACCATGCCAACAGCAAACCCCAGCCACCTGCACTCCCCCCCCCACCCTTGCATGGACAATGTTGCTGCATTCGATGCGTTCACTGGTTTCCTTAACGACGACTGTGGTGCCATTAAATTAAACCTTTCCCGTGTTTTTATGGGAAAGCGCTGAAGGGGATCGAACCGTGTCGCGATCTATAGGGCAGGGATTTTCCCCTCCCTCCCAGCTACCAACAGACAAACAAACACCTGTCCACAAACCCTGCTACAAACGGGGGATCGAACAAAAGCCACGGTCGTCTCGACATCGAAGTCAGTGCTCGGTAACGCCGCCATTGTCCATATAGATGGCGCCAATATTTTGGTGCATTTTGGCGGTTGGGCTTAAGCTTTCCTTACCGTCTGTCAACGGAATGAATCATTTTACCCATTTTCTTTTTATGATAATAACTATGGACATGTGATCCATATTGCTATATTCATCTGTCCGGATGCTCTTGGTAAAATATTTTCCTTTGACATCTTTTGAATGTATGTCTTTTAAAGATTTCCATCAAAACAGAGAGCGATTTCATTTTTTTTTTCATAGCACGATCCAGCACCGGCGATTCATCATCGCAAAAACATAATAAAAGGAAAATAGTCGTTAGAGGGCGCTACGTCCAAACAGAATCGCGTCTCTTGGCCCTGGGTGCAGAACACTAAATCGAGCTCCCATTGAACACTGTACAAAAACAATAACTTTCAAAGCCAATTATCCCATGCCCAAAAGTCTCTCAGTTCTTGTAGCTATACTTAAAATTGTAGTTTTGACCTTCATCTTTCAGATTCTTTTCAATTTTAGTGCTCTTAGCCGATTCGATTTTTTGCTTATTACCCCCAGAAAAAAACCACCCCCAAAATGTGTAGCCGTCCAAGCCGAATTTCTGCAAGGATTTTGGGATGGACCCCTCCACTTCCACAGCCAAATAGGGCCCCATTTAAAGCCAGATATGGTCCAAATTACATACCAAATTGAAGAATGGACCCCTAGGTTGAATTAAGCTTCACTTGTTCTACAATGTATCAGTTAATTAGCCTCCAAAGACCCCTTATTAAAACAAAGTTGTGGGTACACACTTTATGATAATCAGCTCGGCGGAGCCATCTTTGATGGATTTTGTGTGCTGCACCCCCCTGGCTGCAGGTCATGCTAAATCGAGCTCCCATAAAACGCAGTACAAAAACCCTCACTTTCGAGGCGAATCATTCCATACCTAATTGTTTCTCAGTTCTTGTAGCTACACTGAAAATTGTAGATTGGACCTTCATCTGTCAGATTGTTTGAATTTTTTGTGACATTAACCGATTGTATTTTCTGCTAATTACCCCCGAAAAAAAAAACACCCACAAGAATGTGTATAGTGCCGTCCAAGACGAATTTTTGCAAGGATTTTATGAAGCATTTAATTCCTTCACGGCCACAGCCAAATAGGGCCACATTTCAAGCCATAATTATTTGTTCCGAATTACACATGAAATTGAACATTGCACCTCCCTAAGTTGTCTTAAGCTTCACTTATTCTACAGTATATCAGATAATCGGACTCCAAAGGTGACCCGGCACAGCATAATGAAGAATAACCCCCACTTTTGAGATTTTCTAATGATGTGAAAGAGTATACCATTAGCTTTCAAATGATATCAAAATTATTTCTGTGTGAACTTTGTTGTAAATAGTACAATGGCACTTCGCTCGTTCATTTGGTACCAGACACAATATAGCAGCACCATTCTAACTCCTCGAAAGCGGCCATTCAAAAAGGCAGGAACATTACATTTTCATGAAAACAGTACACAAACACTCCCCCAAATTCCTCGTTTTTTCAACATTTGGAGACAGATTTCTGAAAAATCCTTTGCGGGACATTATATCCTCCAATACATTAACTTTCCGAAAATACAAAATAAAAAGTGATTTTTTTTTTATCGAATTGAAAAGATACTGTTTTGGTGGGATATTCCTCATGTCGCTGTGCCAGGTCACAAATGGCCTTTATTCATTAAAGCGCACACAATTTATGCTATTCGGCTCGATGGAACCATCTTGGATGCATGCAGGTCTGTTTTGTTCCAAAGGATTCTCCCAGTTTGAGACCACAAAATAATTATGAATACTTGCATGCCCTTCAAACACCCACTAGTCGAACAAAGTGTTGTTGCATTCACTTTATGATAATCAGCTCGGCGGAGCCATCTCGGTGATTTCAGTCTGTCAATCCCATTGGTCAGATTCAGTACCTCAGGAATTATTATTGGAATACATTTATTTTAACCAACTTCCAAGAAGCGAGTTTTAATTATGCACATATAGAAACATTTTATTTATGCATACACATTTTCCCAGACATTATCCAAAAGTACTATTCAAAATCACATCAACCCTCTTTGTTTTTAATTAAAAAAAGAATGATTACCACCAAAGATCACGCCAAGAGAGAACCCAAAGGATTCAGTTTTTGAAACCACCTCGTGATATACTTTTATTTCGGCTTTTCAAGAAAACTAAACATCACCATTTAACGAAAACAGATAGGCAGGATCGTTTGTATCCAAATTCATGTAAAAAATATTATGTACATTTTTGTTGATAATCAGAACAGCTTATAGGTGTATTAATTTGCACATAGCTCATAAGAATTATGAAGAAAGATTATCAAAAGGATTATTTATACGCAAGGAAAAGATAAGTGGTATCTTCGGACACAAATCTACGAGTCATGAACGCCTAGATGATCCAGTTTGTTAACCACACTCTCGTGAAACTGGGGCCTTTTTACAAAACCTGGCTTAGGCTCAGGCTCCGGCTTTGTCTTTCTTTCTTCCTCGTCCATTTCCAAGTACAAGGCATGAAAATGGGATACCTTTGGCTTCGTATTTGAATGTTATACTACGTTTTGTAAAAAAAAAAAAAAAATAACCAAAGCTTCAACTTCCACAAAGAACTGCAACCTGTGATTTCAGCTTTGGGATAACAGAGACGAAGCCGGAGCCGAAGCCTAAGCCGGGTTTTGGGGGAAAAAATCCCTCGATAAATTGTATCATTAGACCCCAATGTGCGCACGTATACTGCGGTACCGTGCGCCACTCCCAGCGTGCTTTGCGGCATCTCCCAGCATGCTTTGCTAACCAAATTTCCCAGCATGCTTTGCGCCGCACGTGGGGGCTGATCTTCTCTCTAATCGGTTTGTATTCTCTTTCTTAAAAAAAAAAAAACATTTTCTTTGAAAGGGGTCATTTTTCAATGGTTTATACAAAAGGAGTATCAGTGGCAGCATTGACATAAAGTTCAGGGGGAACTTTGTGAGTGTTTTACGATACACAAAACAACAAATTAATCGTGACAGGGAACTACAGTCCGTTCAGGGCTCGTGCATAGGTCTATGCCTGACAGTTGACACCAGTCCAGACAGTGCACTGTGTGGACGTGGCCACGTGCAATTTCGCTGCCACTATTGGCTGACGGGTGGTAACATCTCCAGATGGGCCATCCGTGTGTGGACTGGAGGAGGGGAGGGGCATGCCATGGCATTTGGTGAGGCCGAGGTCGAACTGATTTAGGCCTAGTTCGCCACTGAACACTACATGTACACACAATGTAATACTAAGTACGCTAATAAAGGACTTGACGTAACCCTATTGATGCGCAAATTCCAATGCTACAGAAAGACGTGTCGAAGAAAATTTTAATACAGACGGCAAGTTGGAATTTTTCGAGATTTTTTTTTTTTTTTCAGAAACCGAAGAACGACGGCCATTTCCGGCCTGTTTTCGCAAGAGTGCAAGCACAAGAACCCGGGATTATTAACTGGTTATGGTTATTGCCATGCAGTTATACAGCCGCTCCGAGCCAGAGGATCAGGAGACACGGCGGAAAAGCGTCAGAATGTCACACCCGTCATGCAGGGGAGAGAAGCCGACAGCGAACAGCCGTCGAATCCGAAGGAGACGCGTTGATGATGGACCAGCCTGCATAGGAGGACATAGAATGACTTACTAAACGTGGGTAGAATTGTCAAAGGAGATAATCCTATCGAAAGGACAGGTAATGTTCACCTGTAGTTTTTAGAGTCAAGATTCAGGACAAACAAATTACTCTCGTCGACCTTCGGGAAGCTCATGCAGTTTGAACATTGTCACGGGTGTCTACTTCCTCTTTTACAAGAATTATTTCTTACCTTTTCTTGAAGACGATGGCCTCTCAAGATTTGGACGCCGCCAAAAACTCGTCAAAGGAGAGCAGACCGTCCGCTAAAGAGGCCAGAGGAAGAAGACAAAAGACAAGGTTAGGTTGGACATCTTTCATACTTCCATACCCCCCCCCCATATGTCATGAAGCAACACGGCATATTTATAGGAAAACATCTTAAAGGCCCTATACAACATTGGTAAAAGTCAAAAGATTGCCACAGTTTGTGTGTCAAACCATTAAACATCCCAAAAAAGAAATCCTGCGAAGGTTTTAGCTCAAATGGTAATCTGAGAAAGTAGAAAAAGGCAAAAAACCGTCGCGGTTTTTGCAGCGTTCTGTAGTGTAAAAAAACACCAGTTTATTACTCGCGAGTAATAAACTATTTGTCGATTTTGGAATGAAGATTTCTCGAGAAGTACAGCATCCAAGACCGTAAGAATTCAACATGAGGATTCTATCATGACCATCTACAAACTGTGTAAATTAGAAGGGAAATCTGTGGGCATCGATGTTTTCTGATCTGTTTCTGAGAGGCAAGTTGGTAAAGCGACGTACCGTTGTTGTCGAAGTCGGCCAGGACTTGTCTGTAGTCATCCGCCTTTCCTCGTCGCTTGACCCACTCACTCTCGCTCACGGCCCTGTCGCCATCCGCGTCCAACCCGTCAAATAGCTCCTGCATCATTCTCGAAATGGCCTCCGACTGCTGGTTGAGGGCGCTGTTGTCCCTGTCGTCCCGGCGTCTCCTGTACAGGGGAACCAAGAAAGATTGGCCACAATATTGAAAGAAACATCCTCTGGGCTCTATTGGCAGAACTGCAACAGGAATGACGAATATCAGGGGGGGGGGTGGGGCTTCATGAAGTGGCGGGACAGCTGTAAATAAACCGATACCTCTAAACAGACTTTGACTTGTAATCGTACGTTGTAAACGGCCGCATGGTTTCTGTGCTTCGCGTATAATTGACTACCCTGGTACATTGTATTTGGGAAGAGCGCCACCTAAAGGCTGGATGATTGGGATGGTTAGAGCACTGGATTTAAATCCCGTTCCAGTGAAATCTCCCGAGAGTATCAATATTGATATTTATTTTAAACTCGATGATTTCCCCTAAAAATGTAGAGGGCCTGACGTTTCGTTCAGGACGTTTCTCAAAGGCAGAGAATTCCGTCCTTGAGAAAGATCCTTTTGCAGACAGCAGGCAGTTTTGAACCTTTTCATAAATTGAAAAATTGGCTAAAAATTGACGGGACCTCTGGTTTTGCGTACCAGCGCTCTGACCATCTGAGCTATCCAGCACTTAGATGGTAGCTTTTCTCAATAGTCAACTATGGCCGTTTTCGAAATGAAGGCTTAGTCTCGGGCTCAGGTTTTGTCTCCGTCTGACAGAAACCTGAAAACCAGGTTTTTGTTTCCGAAGTTGGAAGTTTGTTGGATCGATAGGTACAGGGTATTCACCATAATAAACTGGGGCCAAACGCTTGTTTTTAGATGCCTGTGATATTATAATGAGTGAGATCAATATGACCGAAGCCTAAGCCCGAGCCTAAGCCTTCATTTCGAAAACGGCCTATGAACTTACTCATTGCCGGGTGGGGGCGCTAGTCAGAAGCAATTCAACCATTAACTGCCGTATATCTCCAGAGATCACACCCCTGGTTTCATGCAGATGCAAACGACCAGTGGTTGTAAACCTGGCCTGCTACGGGATCACTAGTCAATGGCTCGATGCCATCCCAGCCAAAGGGACCGTCACTCACCTGAAGGGATGCGGTGGGATGGGACCAGAGCCCGGCCTGTAGACGTCGCCCTCACCGCTGTCGGGCAGCTGCGTGTAGCCTGCGCTCGTGCCGCTGCCTGCTGGCTTGTTGCATGCCTCGGACAGGACCAGCAGGCAGACCAGCAGACTCAGACTGATGACGATGCCGCTCATTGTGCGGGTGGGGGTCGGGGCGACTGGTGAGAGAGACTAAGCGTGGGGATCTGTCGTGTGCCGAGGAAATAAAACAAAATGATGAATGAGATTACAATCAAACCAGGACTGCAGATATCGGTGGCGAAAATCCGTACATCCGCAATTAATAATTATTAATAAGCTACGAAAACAAAAGACAATGTCTGGCACAACCACTGGCCGAAAAAAATGGACGCACGGTATTCCCAGAAACATGATTTTGTGACTCGTATGTCAACCGGAAAATTTGACATTCTATGACCCCCCCCCAATCTTCTCTCAATGGAAAGAAAGTAACGAGGAACAGACAAGAAAATGAGGAGGATAAAGGAAGTGAGAAGTAGAGATCAAGGAAGTGAGCCGAAGGAAGTAAGGAGGAGTAGATAAAGAAAGTACGGAGGAGAAAGAAAGAAAGTGAGAAGAAAGAATGGAAGTAAGGAGGAGAAAGAAAGGGAATAATTTGGGAGAACAACGGTACGGTACCTAGAACTTGACGAGGGGAGTAAAAGAAGTAACAGAGGAGAAAGAAAGGAAGTATAGGAGGAGACAGAAAGGAAAAGGGGAGTAAAAGAAGTAACGGAGGAGAAAGAAAGGAAGAGGGGAGTAAAGGAAGTAACGGAGGAGAAAGAAAGGGAATAAGGAGGAGAAAGAAAGGAAGTAAGGAGGAGAAAGAAAGGCAGAGGGGAGTTAAATAAGTAACGGAGGAGAAAGAAAGGAAGTAAGGAGGAGAAAGAAAGGAAAAGGGTAGTAAAAGAAGTAACGGAGGAGAAAGAAAGGAAGTAAGGAGGAGAAAGAAAGGAAGAGGGGAGTAAAGGAAGTAACGGAGGAGAAAGAAAGGGAATAAGGAGGAGAAAGAAAGGAAGTAAGGAGGAGCAAGAAAGGAAGAGGGGAGTAAAGGAAGTAACGGAGGAGAAAGAAAGGGAATAACTGGGGAGAACAACGGTACGGTACCTGTAACTTGACGGTGGGAGCCACGCGTGGAGCTGGCTGGGATGGTCGGCTTGTAAAAAGGAAAGCGCTGGCCCTCCTTGGAATTCCGACGTTTTACGCTCAAATCTGTAAAGGGGAAAACGGTGACGGGTGATGAAGACTGTCCGAGGCCACGTTCGGTGGGATCCGAGGAGCAGACGGACTCCGGGTGACAAGCTGCGGGCTCAGTGGCTGGGGTCGGTCGGTGGCAGGGGGGTGTCTTGCTGCCGGCGCCGCTGCGGTGTGATCTGGCGTGAGTAAGGGATTCCCTCTCGGCTTTTATAGACCCCCGCCATCAAGGGACGCACGGGGGGGAACTCCGTCAGCTGCGCAGGGCTTCCCCTGACCTCCAGCCAGCCAGCAGCTGATCAGCCGATCTCAGGTGATTCTGGGGCCCGGTGACGTCACGGCAAGGGAGTCCCTCCCGGCATGGAGGAATGCTCCCGGAGACGGTCCATCCAGGGTAGTCAGCCCTTGACAACCAACCTCCCCGCCCCCCCCCCCCCAGTGCCCCTCCCCTCCCACATCGCCACCCACCGCCACTCTTCACAATCCCGGTTGACCTCAAATGACCTCCACAGTTCTCCCGGGAAGCTTACTGCTCCATCGAGTGAGAATGAACAGCACCGTTTTGCTCAGTGTCGAACCTTCCCAGCCAAGGACCGCTTCTTTAAGACATAACCCCCCCCCCTTGCACGATCACCCCCACCACTGATAGCCTGGTGCAGGCTGATAGCCTGGTGCACCACTGATAGCCTGGTGTCACCGTTGCCAGCATTTTAACCCTCGGCTCGGGGGGGGGGGAAACCATCACGAAAACCATCTCGTTGAGCGCATTGGCACAACAACGGGTACGGGACAATCGCCAGGCCGGACAAGGGGTGCCGAGCACTCGGCTGCGTCCCGTTGTCACCCTCCTCGGACTTGCGCAACGTCAGGGAGGATGATGAAATCTCCCCCTCCTCCCCCCCCCCTCTCGACAGTAATTTTCCTTCTGCGCGGGGGAGTGAATGGGGGACGTGGGTTAATTCCCTTTGTTGAGTGCCTCCTCTATCGACGGAGTCCTTCCCTGGGGACAGATTACTCAAAAGGAGGACAGGAGAGGAAGACACAAACAGCTCCGAATTCCGATATCGTACGATCCCCGAGAATGTCCCTTGAAGAAAAAAAACTAAATGGGTGGGCGGTCGGTTCACTCCCCCCATGAGCTTACAGCTCGCCTCGTGATTGGTCGATGCTGTATCTGGGGAAAGGGGCATGCGCGTAGGATTGCATCATGTTGGAAGAGCAAGAATAACAGATTTTAAATGGCCTCTGGTTTGATGACCCTCCCCTCCCCTCCCCTCCCCCCCCCCCCACACACACACCCTCTTCCATACCTTCACCTGCTGCAGCATTTCAGAGCATCAACCTCAGCATGAGGCCTGCAAGATGACGGAGGGTTACCTAGCAGTAGCAAGAAGATGGTCAAAATTCGAATTTTTGGAGGAGGGGGAGGCTGAGATGAATCCAGAATGAGACATTGCTCAGAGTCCGATGTTTCAGGATCCTAGCAGGGCCTTTTCTCAAAGGGAAACAAAGCATGGAGATAATAGGACAATGCATTTCGGGTTGTTGTTGTTTTTCAGAGTATCTACTGTCAAAGATGAGCCATGGAGGAACGAGAAGAATTCCTCCATGGAATGATGGATGAGTGTTCCCGAGGTGCCCCCGTGGGTGTGTTATCAAGCAGAAATGTGAACCTTATGTTCTCGTGAATATCTAATGATGACGTCATTGATGACGCGATGCCATTAGCCAATGGGAGGCCGGTGTGACTTTGATTCCGGTCGCGGTTACCATCTCCAACAGCGCCCTCTCTGACACATTGCACTCCTTTCGAGCGCTGCGAAACATTAATTTTCCATTGCGATTCCATTGCGTACAGAGAATGAGTTCTAAAACCTAACGGACTCAAGTGCACGACGATTCTTATTGCGGCAGGACCTCTCTCGAAGCCTTTGTGAGAGCTTCTACTCTGATCGAAACCTGAAGATCCTTTACTATAATAAAACTTGAAGGTTTGCATGATGGAAATAGTATAGAAGGTTTGCGTTGACACCATGTAGCACATCTTTTTGAGAAGGAGTGTGGCTCTGAAAAGAGCCGGTAAAAACTCAACGTTTCGACCAGTGTGTACTCTGCCCGTCTTCGTATAAATTATTGATTATTGATTAAAGGCACTCTGCCTTTGAAAAAGGTCCTGCTAGGATCGAAACGTCAGGCCCACTAAATTTTAAGATTTACATTTTGGTAATTTTAGTCAGTAAGCAGTTTGCAACATTTTTGTATATCACCTTAAATTATTGATTACTTATTTTTTAAAGAAAACTAGCCATAGTATAGCCTATAGGGCATTGTGACATAGGCCTAACATGATCGCCTATGTCAAGCGATATGGCATCTAGATTCTATATGTATTTGAAATGTATATTCAGTTTTAGGACTACCTCAGTATAAAAGGGTGTCAAGAATTCTGACCTACTTTTGTAACTACAGCATTATACTGCGAGTAGAGGGAGAGATTTGCCTGTTTACGATGTCGCGAGCCTTGGACGGGATTCTTGGCGCGCCTCGGTGCTCGACGTCCTACCGGGCAGACTTCGGTATTCTCCGGGGACCTTGCCCGCGGTGCCCGCTGCTCTCTCGCACGGACCGCGCACACAATGCCCTAACAGCTGACGGTGCTGTCACTCCAGCGATAACTCTTTGTAATTGCAAAGCTCGCGGCCAAAACATGATCAAACACATGATGAGCTCCGTCAATTGAAATGATTGATTTCTGCTGAAGAAGACAAACAATGTATATACAGCCAACTCGATAAGTCAGTCGTTCGTATTTCCCCTAAAATGCATTTGTAAGGGAAGACAAAAGATCGATATGCACTTGAAAATCAAAATCATGCTCAGATCTTGACAAATTGTTACCGCCCTCTGTGGTAAGATATTATATACGAATATCAATATAAATTAACGCACACCATTAAAGAAGGTATACCATATTATTCGGTGAATACCAACTCGCTATACGTATTTCCTCTGAACCTATCGAATTTCATTTTTTAATGAAAAAGAGTATATTCTTCACAGGACGAAGGTTACCTTTCTGAGAAACTATTGTTGGATTCGAACATTCGATTGGCTATACGTGCGACCAACAACGATCTGCTTTCTGATCCCCAAGACGGCTTTCGTCTGAAAGGGAGATGGATCGACTTTGAAATATGGTCCGACCCATTCCGGAAATTAATCATCCCTCCATCAACCGATATGGGTCGATGTTCGGGACAATATAGGCCAGATTTGTCTTGTTCTGAGCACAAACACAGGGTTGATTCCCTCTGGTTGATATTGCTTGAGATGAAAGGATGGGAGTGGGGGGGGGGGGGCTCATCGGCTGATCTGGCGTCGCCTGGCGTCGCCTGTATGTAAGGGGAGAGGGCCTATTGTTGAAAAGTCACGTTCAAGCTCAACAGCTGACTCCGGTGACTGGCCTCGATAAAAAGAAATGGCTGAGCCATCCCGCCCCTCCAGCTCCCCCTCAACCTCCCTCCTCTCCCTCCCGCTCCACCTCCTCCCTCCGGCCCCTAGCCCCGAGGGTAACGAAGGAACGCAGTCTGCCTGGGGAAGCGTTCTGATATCTGACCTTGCATTTCTTGGAAGAAAAAAACACCAGCACCTCCAGACTTCCATCCACAACTCCACTATACTTTGTCCTCAAGGATGTTTGAAATGTTAAAATAAAACTTGGAGTAAAACGAATGGCCAGACTTGTAGAGGGCCTGCAGCGTTTCGATCCCAGAGGGTCCTTCCTCGATGGAGGAAGATCCATCCGGCTTTAGGATCGAAACCCCAAGCCCTAGCCCTGCAGATGTCTAAGACTTTAGAAACTCTAGAAAAAAAAACTTGTCATGGTTTCAGACGTAACTCATTCCGTGGCAAAGTTGCATTGTTGTATTATTTTTCAGACGTAGGCCTAAATATCATAATCACAAGATTGCATCAAAATGTCAATTTCAGACAGTATGCCAGAATGTCGCAAACTGCTTCCTGAGTAGTGACTGTAGAGGATATCCTGAAAAATCTAAGTGGAAGATGACGTTCCATCCATCTTGGCAGGACCTTTATTCAAGGGAGCCCTTATTAAAAAGAAGGTACCCTGGTATCAGCAGGATCGAAACGCCAGGCTCTTTGACTCTGTAAAGGATTAAGGTTTCTCATTACCGAGAATGGCTCGCTGAAGTGGCTCTTGTGCGCGTGTTCGTTCCTTTGTATCGTTCGCGATTTCATCATGCAGTATACCCATCCTGCGAGTGCACGTGTTAGTCCTGCCTTCATGGGTAAAAATAACACCAGCACCTCCAGACTTCCATCCACAACTCCACTATACTTTGTCCTCAAGGATGTTTGAAATGTTAAAATAAAACTTGGAGTAAAACGAATGGCCAGACTTGTAGAGGGCCTGCAGCGTTTCGATCCCAGAGGGTCCTTCCTCGATGGAGGAAGATCCATCCGGCTTTAGGATCGAAACCCCAAGCCCTAGCTCCGCAGATGTCTAAGACTTTAAAACAAATAGAGACTGCGGCTGTCTATAACTTATAAGCGTACGGTCCCTCTGGTCAGATAAGACTTGAAGGTTTGCATGGTGGAAATACTAAGTGGAATTAGGTTTGTGGTGACTGTTGTAGCACTTCTCTTTCACGAAGGAGTGTTTTCAAGGAGTTAATACCGGCTCTTTTCAGAGCCATACTCCTTCTTGAAAGAGAAGTGATAATTAGATGGTGTCACCGCAAACCTTCCACTTTAATAGTCCTTCTGGTCGTAAATTGTCGCACGCTTGGGCTCTCGTCTGGATTCGACTCTCATTCTTGTAAATCTAGTAGTTTTTTTATTGATCGACCGTGTTCAGTGGATACGTTGATAAGTAAACCCTTGTCTCGTGGTTCTTTTCACATTCGTCATCTCCAGGTATTGTTTTCTCCGTTTGGAAACTATAATGTCTTCGAGATTTTCCATCCAAATTAGGCTTTGTGGACTCTAGAAAAAAAAACTTGTCATGGTTTCAGACGTAACTCATTTCGTGGCAAAGTTGCATTGTTGTATTATTTTTCAGACGTAGGCCTAAATATATAATCACAAGATTGCATCAAAATGTCAATTTCAGACAGTATGTCGCAAACTGCTTCCTGAGTCGTGACTGTAGAGGATATCCTGAAAAATCTAAGTGGAATTAAGATGACGTTCCATCCATCTTGGCAGGACCTTTATTCAAGGGAGCCCTTATTAAAAAGAAGGTACCCTGGTATCAGCAGGATCGAAACGTCAGGCTCTTTGACTCTGTAAAGGATTAAGGTTTCTCATTACCGAGAATGGCTCGCTGAAGTGGCTCTTGTGCGCGTGTTCGTTCCTTTGTATCGTTCGCGATTTCATCATGCAGTATACCCATCCTGCGAGTGCACGTGTTAGTCCTGCCTTCATGGGTACCCGGTGAGCTGGTTCCCGTCTGGCATTGTTCACGGGTGCAGAACACTAAATAGAGCTCCCATTGAACACTGTACAAAAACACTCACTTTCAAAGCCAATTATCCCATGCCCAAAAGTCTCTCAGTTCTTGTAGCTATACTTAAAATTGTACTTTGGACCTTCATCTCTCAGATTCTTTTAAATTTTAGTGCCCTTAGCCGATTAGATTTTTTGCTAATTACCCCCAGAAAAAACACCCCCAAAATGTCTAGTCGTCCAAGCCGAATTTCTGCAAGGATTTTGAGATGGACCCCTCCACTTCCGCAGCCAAATAGGGCCACATTTAAAGCCAGATATGGTCCAAATTTCATACCAAATTGAAGAGTGAACCCCCAGGTTGTCTTAAGCTTCACTTGTTCTACAATGTATCTTCTCCAAAGACCCCTTATTAAAAACAAGTTGTGGGTACACACTTTATGATAATCAGCTCGGCGGAGCCATCTTGGATGGATTTTGTGTGCTGCACCCTCACTCAACGAGCGGTGTCCAACATTATATAGCCTTAATCCACTCGATCGCCGATCGAACCTACCCGGGCACTCATCGTCCCAGAGGTCTCCTTATCGCCCAAAAAGCTCCGTTGCCCCTCCTCTACCTCCATGGGTTGCACATGCCTTACCTCCCCCACACTATCAATGCATTACATTCACATATTGCACCGACTATCGTAAACATCGGTGCGCATAGCTCAAACAAAATGGTTCCCAGCACAAGGGACACTGGTGAGACTCCACACCAAGGTCAAAGCTATACACACTGTACACTTCTGCCCGATTCAGAGAAAAGATTCACGATGGCAAGATCTCCCTGATAAAGTTTAAAGGCAAAACAACTAAGAGTCAATTTTCAATGGGAATATCACCCACGATATCGTCACAAGATAAGGCAGTGTGATCATGGTGTGTGATTAAGAGCTTGTGCGTGGTGTGTGATCAAGGGTTTTCCTTGAACATCTTGAATACAATCTGTAGAACTCGAGCAGAAAGACTGGAAAGACAACTTCCCATGTTGAGCTCGCGTGGGTTTAAAACCACTTCACGTCGGAACGTCCGGATTCGGACCGATCCGCTGGTATTCCATATGTGCTGGGCACTCCGAATCCGGGCACAATAATTTGTATGTAGCATGACAAAAGCCAAACATAAATGATTACGTGCCAGGTTTGACTGCCTTGTACACAAGTGTAGGCCTATACTCTTATGTAGCTATTCAGTCACATGTTAATCAAGTTCTGAAAGTGGCACATTTTTGTTCTGTTTTTCACCAAAAAAAACGTGTGGTGGTCATGGGCACTACAAAATTACCGGGTGCCAAGTGGCTATCTACGAACGCATACATTAAAGGACCACGCTTGGAGCTTCAAGTTCATCTTTTTCTGGAAGGAAACTGCAGGGGATGAAATACTTGTCGACCTGTTCGCCAGGGTAGTGGTATATTCTGGTTCGCGGACATGAATTTCCCAGGGGTTCGCGATTGGCGGGGCGTCGGGTCCGGGCGGCCCGGGTGCACGTGTGCGTCGTGACGGGCAGTATAACCGTAGTTCCAGCCTCCCCACCGAGCCCGGCACTCGGCTCCCGGTGACTCGCTGGTAAACCGATACACCGCGGTCGTGATAACCCAGTTATAAACGCCATCACTGACTGCCTCGCATGCGCGCGCCGGGAGCAGTGACCGCTCTCCATGATCCAGTGGGAGCCGTCTAACGGAACTCGTTCATAAAGGCAGTATATACAACATTGGTTAAAGTCAAAAGATTGCCACAGTTTTTGTTAAACCATTGAACATTCCAAAAAAGCAATCCTGCGAAGGTTTTAGCAACAAATGGTAATCTGAGAAAGTAGGAAAAGGCAAAAAAGGGTCACGGTTTTTGCACCGTTCTGTAGTGTAAGAAATAGTTTATTACTCGCGAGTAATATATTTGTCGATGTTTGAGTGAAGATTTCTCGAGAAGTACAACATCCCAAACCGTAAGATTTCAACATGCGGATTCTATCATGACCATCTACAAACTGTGTACATCAGAAGGAAATCTGTGGACATCGATGTTTTCCGATCTTCCCAATGCTGTATTGGGCCTTTAAGTTCCCTACCCTCTTGTTTGTTAAACAAATCCGTCGTGGAATGCATTCTTGCATCGGAAATGATAACGTGGAATTGCATCCTAACCTGAGATGAACTCATGTTTAAAACTAAGGTGATATACAAAAATGTTGCAAACTGCTTACTGACTAAAATTACCAAAAAATAAATGTAAATCTTAAAAATTTAGTGGGCTTGACGTTTCGATCCCAGCAGGACCTTTCTCAAAGGCAGAGTGACAAGGACAACACAGCTACATGTACACGAAGGAAGGGGGAAGGGAGTGAATAGGACACGGATGAGAAACAAAGGACAAAGAGTGAAGCTGGTAGGGAGAGTTTAAAACTAGTAAGATCAAACACAACATCTCTGCGATGCAACGTTTTGTGGTGAATATGGGACCTTCTTTTTAGCTTTTCCGCCGCGAAGCGGAAAAGCTATTGTTTTTTGTTCGGATTTTGTTTTCTGACAGTTTATAGGCCTACACTTTTGCTGTCACGGAGAAGACAAAATCCTTGCAGATTAAGTCATTCAAAAGGCCGAAGACCTTCCCTCGATCGTGATGTGGAATTCCCGCGTGAATGTGATCAGCTCTTTGTAACTTCCTCGAAGATCCTCCCCATCCTCTGACTTTGTTTTCCGCCTTCAAGAAAAAGACGAATCAATGTCAACTTTTGCGGACCGAGCCACGAAGCATTTTCTTCTGCCGCGGTCTTCAGTCATGACCCATGTGCAAATCCAGTCCCCTGCACGTGCTGCGCATGTGACAGGGCTGCGACCCCCTTTGTTGGGTATCAGCTGAAGAAAAAAAGGCCAACCATGGTCCAACCATGGAGGAAGAGGAAGGGGGGCGCGTTGGGCCAAGACGTACCCCCTTGGAGAACAACTGTGAAAACACTCGACGCTTATATAAACGGGATGAGGTGTGGCTGATAAGCCAGGTTCAGCGCTCGACAAATCGAGGTTAAGGTCGAAGATTAAATCGCTTGTCCAAAAAAAGAATTCCCGACCGTGGTACCGGAGTCTTAGGCCGGGGTGGCCGGTTTGTTCGTCAGCGGTTGGTTCGTGGCAGATACCGCCTGAGTGGTAAAACCGTTCCCCAGTCTCCGAGTCGAGTGTACTTTTACCGGCGCAGCTGCCACTCCCGCGCGGTCTTGGTCTTGATCCAAGGGGATGGGGCAAATTTCAAAGAGATGCCCCGGCAGCAACCATTGCTCATGATTTGCCTGAGCACAAAATGCCACGGATTATTATTAGGCCGTTCTCGAAATGAAGGCTGATTCGAGGCTCGGGCTCACTCAGGCTTCGTCTCCGCCGTCTGACAAAACCTGAAAGTCAAGGTTGTGGTTTGTTTCCGAATTTAAAGGTTTGTTGGCTTGATAGGTACAGGGTATTCACCAAGAATCTGGGGCCAAACGCTTGTTTCTAGATGCCTGTGATATTATAACGAGTAAGATCAATATGACCGAAGCCTATAAAGCCCGAGTCGTATCCTCCAATAACCGGTTTTCGACGATATAAGGACTTTTCTTCAAACTGAACAATGTTGACGAAAGTATCACACTGAAAGAGGTCTCAGTCACTTTCTCCACACCACAGACTATTAGAACAATCATAGAGAAGGTTGATCAAGCCTGTCACTTCCGTAAGATTACCCGGTTTTGTTGACGTCCGCGGCGCACCGCGCAGTAAGCATCGTCACCTATTTTCGTCAGTGGTGTTTAGTAAGGTGTCCCATTGCAGCCAAACGCAAAATAAATTTTAAAAATAACTCAAAATGCTGTGTGGTACTGTAAAATTCTTCCCTGTATGTTTTTTTTGTGTTCATCTTTGGGGTTTTTTTCGACACTGCTTCTAACACTTTCCTCAAATCATTCATAATTTATGCTTAAAACGTATTGGTCTGGTTGATGTCTTCTTTTGTGACGTTTAAAAAAAAAATCGCAAATCCTCTTTCTCACTGCTTCTTCAGTTATGACCTTTCCCAATGTCACTCCAGAGACACATTTCCTCCTTCTTGGTACTTTCTCTAGCTGCCCTTTTATTTCGTTCATTTTTTATAGAAGCTTATTGGGCCATGTTACTTTTTGTCTTATATAAAAACAAATTATATAAGCGAGACGCCCTATAGGAGCCTCCATAGTTTTTACCCAGAACGGACTGCCTCAAGTTGCGTGATATATTTTTTTCTACGGATGTTGGGGTTTGTTATGGTACACTCAGTTTTTTTTTAGGACCAACAATAAAGAAAACTGGAGCTTCGAAGCAACTGCCAATTTTGTACCTAGGAAAATAGACCCCAAAAGAGCAATTTTTTGAATCACACGAGTTTGGCCTACTGGAAAAGCCTTAACTTTCCACTTTTTCGGTGACGGACAAGAGCAGGAAACCAACTGTAAGATACGAAGTCTCAATTCGTTATACGGAGTTGTTTTCATCGTGCGATGTGAGTTAGAAGGCTAAGCGTCGAAAACGTGTACCGTCGAAAACGGGGGTTCCCACGATATACCTTCCGGGCAGACACATTTAAGGGGGAACAGATTTAACATTCACTCCTGCAACCTTCGTTTTGGAGTGAACATTTGTTTAATTGGCTTAATCAAGACTTTTCTGAAGGTCTGTGAAATTCGGCCAAGGTTCCGATTTCGTAGACAGTCCGCTGAGTATGATAAATCGTTCTTTGATAAGACTTGCATGTCTGCAAAGTGGAGGGTTGCGGGGACACTCCTTCAACTTCAGAAGAGTGTGGCTAATTGAAAGAGAAGTGCTACATGGTGTCCCCGCAAACCTTCCACTAAAATCTGTCTTGGATGGGCAGCATAACTACGGCCGACCGACCACAGATACCCAGTGCTAGTGATGTCTAAGGCTACTGTGATTTGTATTTGACTACAGTATAATGTGACCCGGCACAGCATAATGAGGAATAACCCCACTTTTGAGATTTTCATATTTTCTAATGATGTGAAAGAGTATAACATTAGCTTTCAAATGATATCAAAATATAACATCATACTTAAAATTTCCGAAAATACAAAAATAAATAAAAATATTTGTAACCGATTTATGAAGATACTTTAACTTCAGGCGTTGTTTACTCAAAAGGTGTTTTGGTGGGATATCCCTCATGTCGTTGTGCCGGGTCACATTATATTCTTTGCTTTTTGCTCAGCGTGTAATTAGTTCACAGCTGATTGGGGCGTTCTGCGTCCCTGGTATGGCGCCCTCTGTTGTCCGTCTTATTTTTCTGTCCTTGTTCCGGCATCTACCGGCATCCAAGCAATACCGCCCTCTGCCATCGTTCTCTTTCCAAAGCACGTCCGCCGATGCCCCTAGGGAGAGACTCCAACAGCGAGTCAAATCCACTCGAGGTCAAGGTTCACTGAGCCCTCCGACTCTGCTGGCTTGTAGATCCGTAAACAATGCCTTTACCCACAGAACTACCCAGACATGATTAATGTATTGGAATAATAATTGCGGGGAGACCTCACCAAAATAATAGAAATCGCCGCAGGGAAAGCAATGGCTTTGTAGGGCATAATTATATGTGACCCGGCACAGCATAATGAGGAATAATCCCACTTTTGAGATTTTAAGGTTTTCGATAAAAATGATGTGAAAGAGTAAACCATTAGCTTTCAAATGATATCAAAATATAATATCCTATAATACTTAACATTTCCGAAAATAAAAAAGAAAAGAAAATGGATTTGTAATCGAATTGTGAAGATATACTTTAACTTCAGGCGTTGTTTACTCAAAAAGTGTTTTGGTGGGATTTTACCCAGGGCCCAGATGATAATGTGCGTGTGGAGTGTCGATGTGTTTATCGCTAAAAGTGCACTCAGTATATCCCCATATCAAAACAATGTAGCCCCTAACTCTGTTGTTTTGAAAGAGCATGTTCCCCTATCATAGTTTTCCTAATTAATAGTATATGTAGTCTTTTCTTTGATTCTGTATAATGTTGTTAAGCGCCTTGAGCGTCTTTGCAGACGGATTCTGGTGCTCTAGAAATGTCCGTTATTATTATTGTTATTATTATTATCCGATAGACCAAAATGCCCAATTACCGGACATTACAAATTTGAGAAACCTGCACTTATTCATCAGGAAGTTTCCAATGGTATTGTAAGCCCTAATTCCAGTCCCTACTGTTCAGCCCAGCCATGCCCCTGTGGACCAAGTCCGGTAGTGACCAACCCCATAGGCATTTGAAGGTCCCCTATGACATCATGGGTATGGTCACTGTTCTAAGAAAGAGTGTCCAAGACAAAACATGCCCCTATTAGGAAAACCACATTATCATCCATTATTCATTATTCAGTCGCCTATAGTTTCTCATCCAACCCCGTCCCTTGTTCAACATTTAATAATTTAACTATAATTGCATATTCAGTAAATGATAGAAACAAGTCCTTTTTAGGTATTACCCCAAACCCATTCAGTCTCCATTATCCATGTATAAAAGGAAAGTCCCCATCCCCTTCCAAAGTAGATTGCTCCACCTTGCCTCCTTCTGCTGGCCAACCCTCGAGCATTCAAGTTAGTCTGGGTTTCCAATAAAACACCCATCGACCCAATCTTGATGCTCGGTCTTGTTCTACCGCCAAGTAACACTGCTTCCCAACCTAGGCAAAGAGACCTAGTGGTCTACCCAAACCAAGTGTTACAGTATCAGAGTCGACATTCCGTGAAATTGTACTTGCGCTCGAAAATCTGCCAGAGGCAATTTGTTGAATTTCCAACGATTTGTAAAAGGAACAAAAGAGTTTTATCTGAAAAACGATAGCATTTTTGTTTCCATGGTTGTCTCATGACATGGTTGACAGATTGAGCCGAAACTTACGCAGGTGTCCTATTCTATGTATATACGTTGAGTTTGACAAAGTATGGAAGCGATTCTTTGACCGTCGCAAAAATTTGGTGTGGCCTACCTTCAAATGATATCAATGACGTTGGTCTACAACTGTAGACTTAAATAGGACTTAAGGCTTTGCATGGTGGGTGAATGAATGATATAGGAAGGTTTGCGGTGACACCATGTATCACAGGTCTCTTAACGGAAGAGGTTTGGTTCTGAAAAGAACCTGAGTGGTAACTCGACGTTTCGAGTTTCCTGATGACGGCCAGAGCATACTGGTCGAAACGTCGAGTAACTGTAGACTACCTTATTTAAGACTATACACCTTACTTGAGTTTATTTTTACAAGAATGTACAGTTCATTGTAGATTATTATCGTGTTTAGCTCAAATTTAAGTGATTTTTCCCAAGCACCGTGTTTTTCTCGAGAACCATTATAGGGAAGTCTTTCTGCAAATTCTGCATTGTCGGTGTAATGGATGAGCTAACGTGTCTAAGACTGCTCTGTACGTGTGACAGTTATACCACTCCAACAATGAATGTATGACATGCCATATACACACTCTCACTGATGCCTATAAATTATACATGTATGTTCGTCCAAACATGGATCTGAAACTCCCCCCAAGACGTGTGTAAAAACAAATGTTCTTGAACATATGGTGCTTTAAATGACATATATAATGGGTTTGGGGGGAATAAAAGGGACGATGAGTTTACCTAATGAAAATTGAAAGCATGTCTTTAAATAACCAACAATTAACGTAGCTTAGCTTGTATAGGTTGTAACTTTATATCGTGGCTGTCGTTAGATTGCGAAATATAAGGATATGAGTTGCGACAGAGTCGATAAGGAGGCGGGGAAACTGATGGGGAAAACCCCTTTCCAATCAAGGGTCCTGACCCCAAGAAATCTGCTGGGCCTCCAAACAAAACAAAATTGACGGGAAAGGGGTCGCCTGACATAGTCTGAAGTGCCCGTTGCCACGGCAACCACACCCCCACCCCGCGTTTAGCCCCCCCCACCCCCACCCCTAAATGAGGACACCAGTGGTAAACCTGAAGGGAAAAACCCCATACCATGCGATTCGGTCTCGACCCTGGGTCTGCAGGTCGTTGAAACACAACAAAACGATATTGGAAGGCGAGGAGCTAGGTCACTCGATCAGGTTTCAAAAACATATTTGCTACCACGGCAACTGGCAACGTAGGCGATAAATTGTGGAGGACGGGCAGATGTTTGTGCGGGTAGTATCTCGACCAGACACGGCTCTGGGCACCGACGCACTGGCACAGTCTGAAACTGTGCATTGGCTTCACAGCACTGCTGGTGAACGGCGGTTGCTCAAGAGACCTGGTTAGAAATATCCCCTCCAGCCTCGTGTATCGCAGTGAGCAGATTGTAGCCGAGCTGTATACGCACTGGTTGCTGTCAGTACCAAGAGCCATCTCCGTCCCTCGTTGCAATAGTCGACCAGAACGTTGACCAGAACTGACCGCCTGCCTTTTGCCCGACCGACTAATCGCTGCCCTTTCCCCCAAACCCTCTCTCCCCACTCCCCCTTCCCTCCCTCTATCTCTAACCACTTCTCTCTTCCTCCCTCCGTACCCCCTCTCTTTCTCTCGATCTCCACCTCTCTCAGGCTCCCTCTCCTCTCTCTCCCCCTCTCTCGATCTCCAGCTCTCTCTGTCCATCTCCGCTGTCAACCTCTCCCACTCTCTCCCTCTCCATCTCTTTCTTGTCTCCACCTCTCCCTCTCTCTCCCCCACTCTCCCTAACCCCCTCTCTCCCTAACCCCCTCTCTCCCTCCACCTCTCTCCCTCCACTTCTCTCCCTCCACCTCTCTCTGTCCACCCCTCTCTCTGTCCACCCTCTCTCTCTCTCTCTCTCTTTCTCTCTCTCTCTCTCTCTCTCTTTCCAAATCTGCCTCTCTCGGTCTCTCTGCCTCTCTCAGTCTCTCTGCCTCTCTCGGTCTCTCTGCCTCTCTCAGTCTCTCTGCCTCTCCCAGTCTCTCTGCCTCTCTCGGTCTCTCTCCCTCTCTCAGTCTCTCTGCCTCTCCCAGTCTCTCTGCCTCTCTCAGTCTCTCTGCCTCTCTCGGTCTCTCTGCCTCTCTCAGTCTCTCTGCCTCTTTCGTCTCTACTCCAGTCGCTGTCCAGTCGACTCGGTGGCTGTAGAAGGATGGCGTTACTGCGGACGTTGGGCTTGCTGTTGGTGACTGCCTTGCTGGCCCCCTCGGCCTCCGCTGGGCTGGCTCGTCATCGGAGGGAAAACTCGGCCGCTGCCAGCGACGGTAAGCGAAATCGAGCCTGTAATACGGTCTCTGCCACAGACATTTTGATCACTTATTGCTTCAGAACTGTTTTTTGTTGTTGCTAACAATCAAACTGTTTTTCACACTCAACCTGGAGGTGTATTTGCACGTGTTCATATTCATGAGCAAATAATGTGATCACAGGATCGTGCAACAGAAACCCAATTGGTTGTGTACAAAAGTTTCTGAAACATTCTGGTTTTTCCTGCAGGCTTATTCCTGTTTCTGTTTCTGCAGGCTTATTCCTGTTTCTGTTTCTACTTGCGAATTATATGCTCGTAGTCATTATTTTATTGAAGGAGTTTGTCATTAATTCAAACTTAATCCGGCGGGATTAATTTGCAGTTTGAAAGTTAATGTGTTTCTTCTTTTTTTAAACTGGGTTCCTGACATGACCTTACCATAATATAGCGCCCTCATTTTTATGAGGATATCTTTAAAGGTAAACAGGATGACCAATTTCTGACTCTTGCCAAAATAAAAATGGGTACACTTCAGAGGTGCGCAGCCATCTTGTTCCCTAGGCCTATGTTTCACCTAATTTGTTAGCATTGTGGGACATTGTGTTAGAAGTTCGGGTTATAATAATTTGCAGACGTACTACATTGTACCAGCTTTCCTCTTCCGTCTTCGTCCTTTGTTTCTCATCCGTGTTCTATTCACTCTTTTCAACCCTTCCTTCGTGTACATGTATCTGTTTGGTCCTTGTCACTCTGCCTTTGAGAAAGGTCCTGCTAGGATCGAAACTTCAGGCCCACTAAATTTTGAGGCAATGGTGCGCTTAGAAACAGCCATGTCAATCGCCTTGTAAATAATGTACTATTTTCAATACATGCTTATTCACCGTGAAGATCGAACTCCTATATGACAAACAAGGTCTACCACGACCTACGAGATGTCTTAGGAAACTGTACGACAAGAACCCGCTCCCCTTTTGTTTGCGTTGCTGTGAATATTATGTTCAATGTGTTGACCTTTTAGAACGAGCCCTCATGAAGCTACGCTGAAATTATCTAAGGCCCAAATGATTTAGACCTGCGCGGAAAATAATGATTATTTTTGTTATACCTAGACCTGTATACATGTACATGTAGTTCGCTTTCAGGTCGTTCAGCTGTATACAAGGGAGTTTTTTCCTAGCTGTGAATAGCTTGGAGCATGGATGCTTGGAGCAGCTGAATAAATTATGACTGTAGGCCTGCTTCATTATTTTAACTCAGTTTTGGTTGGATTAAGTTTACTTTACTGGTAGTAAACTTAGTTTACCTTAACTTTATCAATGTTGTCGATATTAGTCAATCAATTTTGTCGATATTTTGTTAGGTTTCGCCCCAATGTAGCTACTCAAGGTTTTAACTAATAATTTATAAGCTTATCTTTGGCTTGAATTTGTCTGGTTTTTTTCATGCCTTTATACAACGAAAAGCGAGCCCTTCGGCTCGGCCGTTTTGAAGAAGACACAGATCTCAAAAAAAGAGGCATCCAAGCCTGAACTACAACAAAAGAATGGAATAGATTTTTTTTCTTTGGGGGGGGGGGGACAAGAACACGAAGACGCGAAGGCAGAGACGAAGCGGAAGTCGGGAAAAGTCCACACACAAAAATCATTAAAAAAAAAAGGATTTTAAATATTATTTTTTCAAAATCATTTTGTCCTGGTTTAGTACGCTTGAGTGGCGGTGCATCGGACACGGAAGGGCGTGTTGAAGTCTTTGTGAACGGTCAGTGGGGTACCGTGTGTGATGACAGCTGGGGAATGAACGAGGCAGCTGTGGTGTGCCAATGGCTAGGCTATGGGGCTGCACAGCGTGCCTCTACACAAGCTGAATTTGGCCAGGGTGTGGGACCCATCCAGCTGGATGACTTGGCATGTAGTGGACAAGAGAGGTCGCTGTTTGAGTGCCCGCACGCTGGTCTCCAACAGCACAACTGTGGACACGGCGAGGATGCTGGGGTCGTCTGCCAGAGCTCAGGTAAATATTGTCAGGGCCTACTTAGGTGAGGTTTGAGGCATTGTGTGAACGGAGGAAGAGTGAGGTGAGGAGTGATCAGATGAACCTTAAGGTTAGATGAGGAATTATCAGGTGAACTTTAAGGTGAGGAGTGATCAGGTGAACCTTAAGGTGAGGAGTGATCAGGTGAACCTTAATGTGAGGAGTGATCAGGTGAACCTTAATGTGAGGTGATGAGGTGTGATCAGGTGAACCTTAAGGTGAGGTGAGGATTGATCAGGTGAACCTTAAGTTGAGGTGAGGAGTGACCAGGTGAAACTTAAGGTGAGGAGTGATCAGGTGAACCTTAATGTGAGGTGTGATCAGGTGAACCTTCAGGTGAGGTGATGAGTGATCAGGTGAACCTTAAGGTGAGGTAAGCAGTGATTATGCAGGTGAGGTTAGGTTTAACAAAATGCAAGGCATTGTGAGGTAAAGGGTAAGGCAAGCAAGAAAAAAATGAATGTTATTGAGTTAAGTTCTGATAAGTTCACTGGGCATCATAGGTGAGACAAATGACAATTTCAGGTGAAGGTTGAGGTTTGGTTAGGTTATCAGTAATGCTGCATGACTGTATTCTGAGATTAACGGTAAGGTTCATGGCGAGGTGAGGGTTTGGGCTAAATGAGTAAATTGAATGATTAGTAAATGAGACAGGAGTGTTTTGATGAGGTGGTAGGATAATGATGTGACGTGAGGCTAAGACTAAGGTGAGGTAAGGTGAGGGTAGCCCTGCTTACTCATGGGTAAGATTGGTTTCATAACAATCCAGCAGTATTGAACAATCTTGTGATGTTTCCAAAACTTGACTTTATTCTACCCAGCTGCTGCAGTGCGCTTGAATGGCGGTGCGTCTGACACGGAAGGGCGTGTTGAAGTCTTAGTGAACGGTCAGTGGGGTACCGTGTGTGATGACAGCTGGGGAATGGACGAGGCAGCTGTGGTGTGCCAATGGCTAGGCTATGGGGCTGCACAGCGTGCCTCTACACAAGCTGAATTTGGCCAGGGTGTGGGACCCATCCAGCTGGATGACTTGGCATGTAGTGGACAAGAGAGGTCGCTGTTTGAGTGCCCGCACGCTGGTCTCCAACAGCACAACTGTGGACACGGCGAGGATGCTGGGGTCGTCTGCCAGAGCTCGGGTAAATATTGTCAGGGCTACTTAGGTGAGGTTTGAGGCATTGTGTGAACGGAGGAAGAGTGAGGTGAGGAGTGATCAGGTGAACCTTAAGGTGAGGTGAGGAGTGATCAGGTGAACCTTAAAGTGAGGAGTGATCAGGTGAACCTTAGGTGATCAGTGATCAAGTGAACCTTAAGGTGAGGTGAGGATTGATCAGATGAACCTTAAGGAGAGGAGTGATCAGCTGGACCTTAATGTGAGGAGTGATCAGGTGAACCTTAATGTGAGGTGAGGAGTGATCAGGTGAACCTTAAGGTGAGGATTGATAAGATGAACCTTAAGGTGAGGAGTGATCAGCTGGACCTTAATGTGAGGAGTGATCAGGTGAACCTTAATGTGAGGAGTGATCAGGTGAACCTTAAGGTGAGGATTGATAAGATGAACCTTAAGGTGAGGAGTGATCAGCTGGACCTTAATGTGAGGAGTGATCAGGTGAACCTTAATGTGAGGTAAGGAGTGATCAGGTGAACCTTAAGGTGAGGAATGATCAGGTGAACCTTAAGGTGAGGAGTGATAAGATGAACCTTAAGGTGAGGAGTGATCAGCTGGACCTTAATGTGAGGAGTGATCAGGTGAACCTTAATGTGAGGAGTGATCAGGTGAACCTTAAGGTGAGGATTGATAAGATGAACCTTAAGGTGAGGAGTGATCAGCTGGACCTTAATGTGAGGAGTGATCAGGTGAACCTTAATGTGAGGTAAGGAGTGATCAGGTGAACCTTAAGGTGAGGAGTGATCAGGTGAACCTTAAGGTGAGGAGTGATCAGATGAACCTTAATGTGAGGAGTGATCAGGTGAACCTTAATGTGAGGAGTGATCAGGTGAACCTTAATGTGAGGAGTGATCAGGTGAACCTTAATGTGAGGTGATGAGGTGTGATCAGGTGAACCTTAAGGTGAGGTGAGAATTGATCAGGTGAACCTTAAGTTGAGGTGAGGAGTGACCAGGTGAAACTTAAGGTGAGGAGTGATCAGGTGAACCTTAATGTGAGGTGTGATCAGGTGAACCTTCAGGTGAGGTGATGAGTGATCAGGTGAACCTTAAGGTGAGGTAAGCAGTGATTATGCAGGTGAGGTTAGGTTTAACAAAATGCAAGGCATTGTGAGGTAAAGGGTAAGGCAAGCAAGAAAAAATGATTGTTATTGAGTTAAGTTCTGATAAGTTCACTGGGCATCATAGGTGAGACAAATGACAATTTCAGGTGAAGGTTGAGGTTTGGTTAGGTTATCAGTAATGCTGCATGACTGTATTCTGAGATTAACGGTAAGGTTCATGGCGAGGTGAGGGTTTGGGCTAAATGAGTAAATTGAATGATTAGTAAATGAGACAGGAGTGTTTTGATGAGGTGGTAGGATAATGATGTGACGTGAGGCTAAGACTAAGGTGAGGTAAGGTGAGGGTAGCCCTGCTTACTCATAGGTAAGATTGGTTTCATAACAATCCAGCAGTATTGAACAATCTTGTGATGTTTCCAAAACTTGACTTTATTCTACCCAGCTGCTGCAGTGCGCTTAACTGGCGGTGCGTCTGACACGGAAGGGCGTGTTGAAGTCTTTGTGAACGGTCAGTGGGGTACCGTGTGTGATGACAGCTGGGGAATGAACGAGGCAGCTGTGGTGTGCCAATGGCTAGGCTATGGGGCTGCACAGCGTGCCTCTACACAAGCTGAATTTGGCCAGGGTGTGGGACCCATCCAGCTGGATGACTTGGCATGTAGTGGACAGGAGAGGTCGCTGTTTGAGTGCCCGCACGCTGGTCTCCAACAGCACAACTGTGGACACGGCGAGGATGCTGGGGTCGTCTGCCAGAGCTCAGGTAAATATTGTAAGGGCCTACTTAGGTAAGGTTTGAGGCATTGTGTGAACGGAGGAAGAGTGAGGTGAGGGGTGATGAGATGAACCTTAAGGTGAGATGAGGAGTGATGAGGTCAACCTTAAGGTGAGGAGAGGAGTGATGAGGTGAACCTTAATGTGATGTGTGATCAGGTGAACCTTAGGTGATGAGTGATCAAGTGAACCTTAAGGTGAGGATTGATCAGGTGAACCTTAAGGTGAGGAGTGATCAGGTGAACCTTAATTTGAGGTGTGATCAGGTGAATCTTAAGGTGAGGTGAGGTTGATCAGGTGAACCTTAAGGTGAGGTGAGGTTGATCAGGTGAACCTTAAGGTGAGGTGAGGAGTGATCAGGTGAACGTTAAGGTGAGGTGAGGAGTGATCTGGTGAACGTTAAGGTGAGGAGTGATCAGGTGAACCTTAATGTGAGGAGTGATCAGGTGAACCTTAAGGTGGGGTGAGGATTGATCAGGTGAACCTTAAGGTGAGGTGAGGAATGATCAGGTGAACTTTAAGGTGAGGAGTGATCATGTGAACCTTAAGGTGAGGAGTGATCATGTGAACCTTAAGGTGAGGAGTGATCATGTGAAGCTTAATGTGAGGTGATGAGGTGTGATCAGGTGAACCTTAAGGTGAGGTGAGGATTGATCAGGTAAACCTTAAGGTGAGGAGTGATCAGGTGAACCTTAAGGTGAGGAGTGATCATGTGAACCTTAAGGTGAGGAGTGATCATGTGAACCTTAAGGTGAGGAGTGATCATGTGAAGCTTAATGTGAGGTGATGAGGTGTGATCAGGTGAACCTTAAGGTGAGGTGAGGATTGATCAGGTAAACCTTAAGGTGAGGAGTGATCAGGTGAACCTTAAGGAGGAGTGATCAGGTGAACCTTAAGGTGAGGAGTGATCATGTGAACCTTAAGGAGGAGTGATCAGGGGAACCTTAAGGTGAGGAGTGATCAGGTGAACCTTAATGTGAGGTGTGATCAGGTGAATCTTAAGGTGAGGTGAGGTTGAACAGGTGAACCTTAAGGTGAGGTGAGGTTGATCAGGTGAACCTTAAGGTGAGGTGAGGAGTGATCAGGTGAACGTTAAGGTGAGGTGAGGAGTGATCAGGTGAACGTTAAGGTGAGGAGTGATCAGGTGAACCTTAATGTGAGGTGTGATCAGGTGAACCTTAAGGTGGGGTGAGGAGTGATCAGGTGAACCTTAAGGTGAGGTGAGGAGTGATCAGGTGAACCTTAAGGTGGGGTGGGGATTGATCAGTTGAACCTTAAGGTTAGGAGTGATCAGGTGAACCTTAATGTGAGGTGTGATCAGGTGAACCTTAAGGTGGGGTGAGGATTGATCAGGTGAACCTTAAGGTGAGGAGTGATCAGGTGAACCTTAATGTGAGGTGTGATCAGGTGAACCTTAAGGTGGGGTGAGGATTGATCAGGTGAACCTTAAGGTGAGGATTGATCAGGTGAACCTTAAGGTGAGGTGATGAGGAGTCATCATCAGGTGAGGTTGGGTTTAACAAAAGGCAATTGGCATTGTGAGGTAAAGGGTATCAGGTGAGCAAAACAAATGAAGCGTATTCAAGATGAGGTGAAGTTAAGTTCAGATAAGTCCACTGGGCATTATAGGTGAGGTAAATGACAATTTTAGGTGAAGGTTGAGGTTTGATTAGGTTATCATTGATGATACATGACTGTGTTCTGAGATTAACGGTAAGGTTCATGGCGAGGTGAGGGTTGGGGCTAAATGAGTAAATTGAATGATTAGTAAATGAGACAGGAGTGTTTTGATGAGGTGGTAGGATAATGATGTGAGGTGAGGCAAAGACTAAGGTGAGGTAAGGTGAGGGTAGCCCTACTTACTCATGGGTAAGATTGGTTTCATAACAATCCAGCAGTATTGAACAATCTTGTGATGTTTCCAAAACTTGACTTTATTCTACCCAGCTGCTGCAGTGCGCTTGACTGGCGGTGCGTCTGACACGGAAGGGCGTGTTGAAGTCTTTGTGAACGGTCAGTGGGGTACCGTGTGTGATGACAGCTGGGGAATGAACGAGGCAGCTGTGGTGTGCCAATGGCTAGGCTATGGGGCTGCACAGCGTGCCTCTACACAAGCTGAATTTGGCCAGGGTGTGGGACCCATCCAGCTGGATGACTTGGCATGTAGTGGACAAGAGAGGTCGCTGTTTGAGTGCCCGCACGCTGGTCTCCAACAGCACAACTGTGGACACGGCGAGGATGCTGGGGTCGTCTGCCAGAGCTCAGGTAAATATTGTCAGGGCCTACTTAGGTGAGGTTTGAGGCATTGTGTGAACGGAGGAAGAGTGAGGTGAGGAGTGATCAGATGAACCTTAAGGTTAGGTGAGGAATTATCAGGTGAACCTTAAGGTGAGGAGTGATCAGGTGAACCTTAAGGTGAGGAGTGATCAGGTGAACCTTAAGGTGAGGAGTGATGGGGTGAACATTAAGGTGAGGTGAGGAGTGATGAGGTGAACCTTAATATGAGGTGTGATCAGGTGAACCTTAAGGTGAGGTGATGAGGTGAACCTTAAGGTGAGGAGTGATCAGGTGAACCTTAAGGTGAGGAGTGATGGGTGAACATTAAGGTGAGGAGTGATCAGGTGAACCTTAAGGTGAGGAGTGATGAGGTGAACCTTAAGGTGAGGAGTGATGGGTGAACATTAAGGTTAGGTGAGGAGCGATGATCAGGTGAACCTTAAGGTGAGGAGTGACGGGGTGAACGTTAATGTGAGGTGAGGAGTAATCAGGTGAACCTTAAGATGATGAGTGATTAGATGAACCTTAAGGTGAAGAGTGATCAGGTGGACCTTAATGTGAGGTGATCAGGTGAACCTTGAGGCGATGAGTGATTGGGTGAACCTTAAGGTGAGGTGATCAGTGATCAGGTGAGGTTAGGTTTAACAAAAGGCAATTGGCATTTTGAGGTAAAGGGTATCAGGTGAGCAAAAATAAATGAAGCGTATTCAAGATGAGGTGAGGTTAAGTTCAGATAAGTCCACTGGGCATTATAGTTGAGACGAATGACAATTTCATGTGAAGGTTGAGGTTTGGTTAGGTTATCAGTGATGCTACATGACTGTGTTCTGAGATTAACGGTAAGGTTCATGGCGAGGTGAGGGTTGGGGCTAAATGAGTAAATTGAATGATTAGTGAATGAGACAGGAGTGTTTTGATGAGGTGGTAGGATAATGATGTGACGTGAGGCAAAGACTAAGGTGAGGTAAGGTTAGGGTAGCCCTGCTTACTCATAGGTAAGATTGGTTTCATAACAATCCAGCAGTATTGAACAATCTTGTGATGTTTCCAAAACTTGACTTTATTCTACCCAGCTGCTGCAGTGCGCTTGAATGGCGGTGCGTCTGACACGGAAGGGCGTGTTGAAGTCTTTGTGAACGGTCAGTGGGGTACCGTGTGTGATGACAGCTGGGGAATGAACGAGGCAGCTGTGGTGTGCCAATGGCTAGGCTATGGGGCTGCACAGCGTGCCTCTACACAAGCTGAATTTGGCCAGGGTGTGGGACCCATCCAGCTGGATGACTTGGCATGTAGTGGACAAGAGAGGTCGCTGTTTGAGTGCCCGCACGCTGGTCTCCAACAGCACAACTGTGGACACGGCGAGGATGCTGGGGTCGTCTGCCAGAGCTCAGGTAAATATTGTCAGGGCCTACTTAGGTGAGGTTTGAGGCATTGTGTGAACGGAGGAAGAGTGAGGTGAGGGGTGATGAGATGAACCTTAAGGTTAGGTGAGGAATGATCAGGTGAACCTCAAGGTGAGGATCGAGTGATCAGGTGAACCTTAAGGTGAGGATTGATCAGGTGAACCTTAATGTGAGGTGATGAGGTGTGATCAGGTGAACCTGAAGGTGAGGTGAAGATTGATCAGGTGAACCTTAAGGTGAGGTGAGGAGTGATCAGGTGAACCTTAATGTGAGGTGTGATCAGGTGAACCTTAAGGTGAGGTCTGATCAGGTGAACCTTAAGGTGAGGAGTGATCAGGTGAACCTTAAGGTGAGGAGTGATCAGGTGAACCTTAAGGTGAGGAGTGATCATGTGAAGCTTAATGTGAGGTGATGAGGTGTGATCAGGTGAACCTTAAGGTGAGGAGTGATCAGGTGAACCTTAAGGTGAAGATTGATCAGGTGAACCTTAAGGTGAGGTGAGGATTGATCAGGTAAACCTTAATGTGAGGTGTGATCAGGTGAACCTTAAGGTGAGGTGAGGATTGATCAGGTGAACCTTAATGTGAGGTGTGATCAGGTGAACCTTAAGGTGAGGTGAGGAGTGATCAGGTGAGGTTGGGTTTAACAAAAGGCTATTGGCATTGTGAGATGGGTAAGGTGAGCAAAAATAATTGAAGCGTATTCAAGATGAGGTGAGTTAGGTTCAGATGAGTCCGCTGGGCATTATAGGTTAGATGAATTACAATTTCAGGTGAAGGTTGAGGTTTGGTTAGGTTATCAGTAATGTTACATGACTGTGTTCTGGGATTAACGGTGAGGGTCATGGCGAGGTGAGGGTTGGGGCTAAATGAGTAAATTGAATGATTAGTGAATAAGACAGGAGTGTTTTGATGAGGTGGTAGGATAATGATGTGAGGTGAGGCAAAGACTAAGGTGAGGTAAGGTGAGGGTAGCCCTGCTTACTCATGGGTAAGATTGGTTTCATAACAATGCAGCAGTATTGAACAATCTTGTGATGTTTCCAAAACTTGACTTTATTCTACCCAGCTGCTGCAGTACGCTTGAGTGGCGGTGCGTCTGCCACGGAAGGGCGTGTTGAAGTCTTTGTGAACGGTCAGTGGGGTACCGTGTGTGATGACAGCTGGGGAATGGACGAGGCAGCTGTGGTGTGCCAATGGCTAGGCTATGGGGCTGCACAGCGTGCCTCTACACAAGCTGAATTTGGCCAGGGTGTGGGACCCATCCAGCTGGATGACCTGGCATGTAGTGGACAAGAGAGGTCGCTGTTTGAGTGCCCGCACGCTGGTCTCCAACAGCACAACTGTGGACACGGCGAGGATGCTGGGGTCGTCTGCCAGAGCTCAGGTGGGCTTGCCTCTTACAAACTAATCAGGTGTGGTGAGATGGAGAGATGCAATGTAGTGAGGTTATAATTGGGCCTGGTGTGCAGTTGAGATTGGAAGTTGAGATCGATCGCGAGTTGCATGAGATGAAGTTTGATGAGGTGTGGGCCTGTCAAGGCAAAGGGAGGAGAGGTGAGTTTTAATGTACATAAGGTGATGAGGTACAATGGCAAGATATGTTATGAGATGGAGAGTGAGATTACCAATCCCTCTCTCCCCTCCCTCTCTCCCCTCCCTCTCTCCCCTCCCTCTCTCCCCTCCCTCTCTCCTCCCTCTCTCCTCTCCCTCTCTCCCCTCCCTCTCTCCTCCCTCTCTCCTCTCCTTCTCTCCCCTCCCTCTCTCCCCTCCCTCTCTCCTCCCTCTCTCCCTTCCTTCTCTCCCCTCCCTCTCTCCCCTCCCTCTCTCCCCTCCCTCTCTCACCTCCCTCTCTCCCCTCCCTCTCTCCCCTCCCTCTCTCCCCTCCCTCTCTCCCCTCCCTCTCTCCCCTCCCTCTCTCCCCTCCCTCTCTCCCCTCCCCCTCTCCCCTCCCTCTCTCCCCTCCCTCTCTCCCCTCCCTCTCTCCCTCCCTCTCTCACCCCCCCCTCTTCCCTCCCTCTCTCCCCTCCCTCTCTCACCCCCCCCCCCCTCTTCCCTCCCTCTCTCCCCTCCCTCTCTCCCCTCCCTCTCTCCCCTCCCTCTCTCCTCTCCCTCTCTCCCCTCCCTCTCTCCCCTCCTTCTCTCCCCTCCCTCTCTCCCTCCCTCTCTCCCCTCCCTCTCTCCCCTCCCTCTCTCCCCTCCCTCTCTCCCCTCCCTCTCTCCCCTCCCTCTCTCCCCTCCATCTCTCCCTTCCATCTCTCCCCTCCATCTGTCCCCTCCCTCTCTCCCCTCCCTTTCTCCCCTCCCTCTTTCCCCTCCCTCTCTCCCCTCCCTCTGTCCCCTCCCTCTCTCCCCTCCCTCTGTCCCCTCCCTCTCTCCCCTCCCTCTCTCCCCTCCCTCTCTCCCTCCATCTCTCACCTCCCTCTCTCCCCTCCCTCCATTTGCAGTCCGTCTGGCCAACGGAGACATATCTAGACCCGACATGGGGCGCGTGGAGCTGTACAGCGCCGGATCCTGGGGCACCGTCTGTGACGACCAGTGGGATCTGAATGATGCCCACGTGGTTTGCCGCCAGCTGGGCTACTACGGGGCAGCGGCGGCTGTGGGTGCAGCCCGCTTCGGGCCGGGCACCGGCCCCGTCCTGCTGGGTAACGCCGCCTGTCAGGGCTCGGAGACAGACCTCTGGGAGTGCCAGCACAGTGGGCAGAGCGGCCACAGCTGCATCGATCACAGCCAAGATGCAGGCGTCATCTGCGATGTCAATGGTAGATGATTCAATTGCCCTTTGCGAAAATAACAAGTGTTTTTTTTAACAAAGGATAGCATTACTTCAATGTGAACACTTGAGCTATTTTTGTGCCCCTGAATTTCATCATCAAACAGGTGATTCACAGAAGTTTTTCGGGGTTTTTTTCTCTCTCTCCATCTACCATCCACCCACCAATCTGCCCACCAATCCACTCCTCCACCTACCAATCCACCCATCCACTCCTCCACCTGCCAATCCACCCATCCACTCCTCCACCTGCCAATCCACCCATCCACTCCTCCACCTGCCAATCCACCCATCCACCCCTCCACCTGCCAATCCACCCATCCACTCCTCCACCTGCAAATCCACCCATCCACTCCTCCACTTATCAATCCACCCATCCACTCCTCCACCTGCCAATCCACCCATCCACTCCTCCACCTGCCAATCCACCCATCCACCCCTCCACCTACCAATCCACCCATCCACCCCTCCACCTGCCAATCCATCCATCCACTCCTCCACCTGCCAATCCACCCATCCACTCCTCCACCTGCCAATCCACCCATCCACTCCTCCATCTGCCAATCCACCCATCCACTCCTCCACCTGCCAATCCACCCATCCACCCCTCCACCTGCCAATCCACCCATCCACTCCTCCATCTGCCAATCCACCCATCCACTCCTCCACCTGCCAATCCACCCATCCACCCCTCCACCTGCCAATCCACCAATGCACTCCTCCACCTGCCAATCCACCCATCCACTCCTCCATCTGCCAATCCACCCATCCACTCCTCCACCTGCCAATCCACCCATTCACTCCTCCACCTGACAATCCACCCATCCACTCCTCCACCTGCCAATCCACCCATCCACTCCTCAACCTGCCAATCCACCCATTCACTCCTCCACCTGCCAATCCACCCATTCACTCCTCCACCTGCCAATCCACCCATCCACTCTTCAACCTGCCAATCCACCCATCCACTCCTCCACCTGCCAATCCACCCATCCACTCCTCCACCTGCCAATCCACCCATCCACTCCTCCACCTGCCAATCCACCCATCCACTCCTCCACCTGCCAATCCACCCATCCCCCAGTCCGCCTCGTGGGCGGCGCAGACCACTACGAGGGTCGGGTCGAGGTCTACTACGACGGCCAGTGGGGCACCGTCTGCGATGACGGCTGGTCCCTGGAGGACGCCGCCGTGGTCTGCCGCCAGCTGGGCCTGGGGGCGGCCCAGGAGGCCACCCAGAACGCCCGCTTTGGACAGGGCACCGGCCCCATCCTCCTGGACGACGTAGGGTGCGATGGGAGCGAGGGAGCCCTGGTGAACTGTGACCATCTTCCCCTGGGCACCCACAACTGTGTGCACAGCGAGGACGCCGGAGTCATCTGCGAGGCTCAAGGTGAGTATCAAGCGTTGGAACCCTTCGCAATTAGCGTCTGGATTCCACAAAGCCATGCAGTCCATTCCTCCTTCAATTTACCCTTGATAATTTGCATTTGTTTACATTTGAAAACTTTTTTTTCTGCCTGTGTTTTCTCGGCAGAGTCGGTCCGACTTAGCGGCGGGGACAGCAATCACGAGGGCCGGGTGGAGGTGCTCTACAACGGCGTCTGGGGCACGGTGTGCGACGACGCCTGGGACATGGCGGACGCCGCGGTGGTCTGTCGCCAGCTGGGCTTCACCGGGGCCAGCGCCGCGCCGGGCGCGGCCCACTTCGGGCCGGGGACGGACCCCGTGTACCTGGACCAGGTGGAGTGCTCGGGCGGCGAGGCAACGCTGATGGGCTGCCCGCACGCCGGCGTGGGACTTCACAACTGCGGCCACGGCGAGGATGCCGGAGCCGTCTGCACCACGCCGAGTACGTGCCGCAGAAGAGGGGGTTAATTCGCTAATTGTCTGGATCAGGGTCTATTGAATGGATCCCAGACCTGGGGTGGATTTCGCAAAGATGCATCGATGCATCTGTAACGAAGTCGAGCCATACCGAAAGAAAAGAAAACTAGAAAATGCAGGAAAATTTAACTTCTGGTGCAAGGGATTATTTATTAAATCTAAGTAATGCAGAGATAACTACGATGACAAAAAAAAGGGACTTCAGTAGAGAAATCAGGCTAGGGATAACGCCCCTAATTTACAGTAGATAAATGGATGTAGCCAGGGTGTATGTTTGGTGTCCGGTACAGAGAGAAAGAAACAAATATTGACCCCAAAATTCCCCTAAAAAGGAACGAACTTACTTTAATTGGGCAAATGAGAAGCAAATGGCAACCCAAGAGAAGGTAAGAAACAGAACATCTCCGACAAGGGACATGCCGAGGGTCCACACCCTCCACCCGATGTTGTTTCCACAGAACCCCAGGACTGACTCAACCCAACATTCCATTCCCTGAGGTTTTTAAACCACCCCGCCAAAAATGCCCAGGTTTACACAAAGGAGGACCCAAAACTCCCTCTGAGGAACACAAAGGCTTCATGAATATGTTGCCCAGAGGATACTGAAGACTGTAGCAGACTAGTCCACATCTTCCCAGAGGGGAGTCCAGTGTTCGCCCGCACCAAGTGGCCTGTGGGGGGGGGTGGTTCTTTACACATCGTAGCTCAATTAACGATGGATAACCCATTGTAAATTGTGATATACTGTATAGTTTCTGTGCATTGCTCATCATCTTCGATTGATCGAACGTTATGATGGGTTTGGTGAAATCCACCACTGGTGGCCAAATTATCTGACGATAAATTATCTATCCAAGATCAGGAGGGCCAAATGTTTGGATCCTAGCAGGACCTTCCTCAAAGGCAGAGAGAAAGGTCCTGCTAGGCTCGAAACTTCAGGGCCTCCTAAATTTTTGATATGTGAATTTTGGTCATTTTAGTCATTAAGCAGTTGCTATATAATTATCTTATCAATTGATATCTAACAAAAGGAAGAACAGAATTGAGTATGTTGGAAACTGCCCACTTACTAAAAACTGACCAAAATACAACTCTCTCAAAACAGAGGGTCCAATGTTTTGATTCCAGCATAACCGTTCTCAAGGCAGAAAGAGAGGTTCTACCTTTGAGTGAGGTCCCGCTAGGGGTTGAACCCACAACCCCCCCCCCCCCCCACTCTGTTGAGAAGCAGCTGAGAAAAAGGAGGAAACTTTTTTAAGAGCTTTTGAAAATAGCGCAGACGTCGGACCTTGGCTGAGACCGCTAGCAGGTTTTTTTTTCTAGGCCATCAGAGCTGGTTGAGTGTTAGACACTATGAACATCTTCACCCCTATTCCATTGCACACAATTAGCCAAGTCATTTTCACGGTGTTTTCACCAGTTGTCTCCAAGGCCACATTCCTGGTGGTAAATGGCTAGAGTCAATTTAGAAGTATCTGGGAGTGACAATTTCAAGGACACCTTACAGTACCTCTATGGGGGCAGGTGGTCCCTACTGGTAATTGAATTCCCTCAAGGCTGAAGCTTGCCACACTAGATAATCACGTTTTTTACGGCCTCTTTAGTGACCTGAAGATGTCCTTATCAGGTCAGAGAGGCGATTTTTTTTTTCACGGTGAATTCACTGTAAAATGCACCGTGAAATCACAGTGACTTTTTAGTTTCACGGCGAAATGACATTTTCACACCTTTTTCACGGTTTAGATGTTCATAGTGAGAGCACTGGTGCATTAATCCGGTGTCATGCCAAATAGTGTCCCTTGCCAAATAGTGTCCACTCATTAGCATACTGATCGCTGATTGGTCCAATACGTATGACATTCAACCACCGTGGTTGGGGTATGGTTGCGCACTACACACGCATTGTGTATGGTTGCTGGCCTAACACACGCAACGATGGGCACTTTGGTACCGTTGGACCCTAACTGTAACCGTTACGCTAACCCTAACCCAAACAACCCTAATCCTAATCCCAATCCTAATTCTAATCCAAACCCTAACCCTAACGACCCTAAGCCTAGTCCTAACGCTAACCAATCAGCGATCAGTATGCTAATGAGCGGACAGTATTTGGCAGGGACACTTTTTGGCAGGACACCGGAGGTCCAGGGTTCAAAACCCGGTCAGGCTGACTATTTCCCGTCTGCTATTGTCATTTCATGCGCAGTGGCAGTACGCCTGGTTGGGGGCCTTGCTCGCAACGAGGGCAGGGTGGAGGTCTTCCTGGGGGGCGAGTGGGGCACGGTGTGCGATGACGGCTGGTCCCTGGTCAACGCCAAAGTGGTCTGTCTGCAGCTGGGCTTCCCCGACGCCATCGCCGCCCTCGGGCAGGCGAGCTACGGTCAGGGCTCCGGTCCCATCCACCTGGACGAGGTGAACTGCATGGGGCACGAGCAAGCCCTTGACTCGTGCCAGACCAACCCGCGGGGCGTGAACGACTGCTCGCACACTGAGGACGCCGGCGTCATCTGCTTTCCGATCGGTAAAACTGTTAGCCATTCGTTTTGCATTTCTCTGGATTTGCGATTTATTTGATCTGCCAATCTTACAGCTTATTGTCCAAGTGATGATCATCGTGGGGAACCTTCAATGAGTTTCATAAATCCTAAAAATAAATCTTTAATTGAACGCACACTCGTTAGCTGCCAAAGTTTACATCCTGTCCTGTCCTGTTCTGTCTTGTGTTCTGTCCTGTCCTGTCCTGTCCTGTCCTGTCCTGTCCTGTCCTGTCCTGCCCTGCCCTGACCTGCCCTGCCCTTCCCTGCCCTGTCCTGTCCTGTCCTTTCCTGTCCTGTCCTGTCCTGTCCTGTCCTGTCCTGTCCTGTCCTGTCCTGTCCTGTCCTGTCCTGCCCTGTCCTGCCCTGCCCTGCCCTGCCCTGACCTGCCCTGCCCTTCCCTGCCCTGCCCTGTCCTGTCCTGCCCTGCCCTGTACATGTCCTGCCCTGCCCTGTCCTCTCCTCTAGATCTCCTCTCCTCTCCTCTCCTCCCCTCCCCTCCCCTCCCCTCCCCTCCCCTCCCCTCCCCTCCCCTCCCCTCGCCTCCCCTCCCCTCCCCTCCCCTCCCCTCACCTCCCCTCCCCTCCCCTCCCCTCCCCTCCCCTCCCCTCCCCTCCCCTCCCCTCCCCTCCCCTCCCCTCCCCTCCCCTCGCCTCTCCTCTTCTCTCCTCTCCTCTCCTCTCCTCTCCTCTCCCCTTTCCTCTCCTCTCCCCTTTACTCTCCTCTGCCCTCCCCTCGCCTCCCCTCGCCTCGCCTCGCCTCGCCTCGCCTCGCCTCGCCTCGCCTCACCTTGCCTACTCCAATTACCCCCTCATCTCATCCTGTATCTGGTCTGCTTGTTTTCCCGAGAGCAGTCCGTCTGAGGGGAGGCGTGGACTCGTCGAGAGAGGGCCGGGTGGAGGTCTTCTCGGCCGGGGCCTGGGGCACGGTGTGTGACGACGGCTGGGACGTGAGCGATGCCAAGGTGGTGTGCCGCGAGCTGGGCTTCCAGGACGCGGACGAGGCCCTTGACGGGGCGGCCTTCCCCGGCGGCTTCGACCTGCCCATCCTCCTGGACGACCTGGCGTGCACTGGGGAGGAGGAGAGCCTGCTCAAATGTCCACACAACGGACTGACGCAACACAACTGCGGCCATGATGAGGATGCCAGCGTACGATGCCGAATGGCAGGTGAGAAAACAGAAATTCTTGTGTTGCTTTCCTGCGATGTCTTCATGGACTCTTCCAAGTAATCTTGTTTGAAACTCACATTCATACGGCTTTTGATTGATTTATGTATATATTTATTTGACTACAGTAATATGCAAAAATATTGCGAACTCCTTACTGATTAAAAGGGAATAACTTATAATAAGGAGGGTCTGACGTTTGGATCATAGCAGGACATTTCTCTGAAAAGGTCTTACTTTTTGGTAATTTTTTAGTCAGTATAAAAAAAATAAGTTTGAAACATTTTTGCTCTCTTTTATTGAGGAAGGTCCTGTTAGGATCGAAACGTCAGGCCCTCTAACTTTTGAGATTTATGTATTGTAGGCCATTTTACACTATGAACATCTAAACCGTGAAAAGGGGTGAAAATGTCATTTTGCCGTGAAACTAAAAAGTCACTGTGATTTCACGGTGCATTTTACATTGAATTCACCGTGAAAATAATCGCCTCTCTGACACGAAAAGGACATCTTCAGGACACTAAAGAGACCGTGAAAAAAACGTGAATATCTAGGGTGGCAAGCTCCAGCCTTGATCGAGGGATGGTTAATTCAATTACCAGTAGGGACCCTCAGCCCCATAGAGGTACTGTATGATATCCTTGTAACTGTAACTCCCAGATACTTCTAAATTGCCTCTAGCCATTTCCACCAGAAATGTGGCCTTGGAGACCACGAGTGAAAACACCGTGAAAATGACGTGGCTAACTGTGTGTCACGAAATAGGGGTGAAAACACGGCTAAAATGACATTTTCACCCCATTTTCACGGTTTAGATGTTCATAGTGTTAGTCAGTGAGCAGTTTGCCACAGTTTTCTGTTTTATTGACTTCGTATTTATTATTTTGTCCATTTATTTCTGGGATGCAGTCCGTCTAGCCGATGGCGCCCGTCCCAGCGAGGGCAGGCTGGAGGTGTTCGCCTTCTGGCGCTGGGGCACGGTGTGCGACGACGGCTGGGACCTAGCCGACGCCGACGTGGTCTGTCGCCAGCTGGGCTTCGGGGCCGGAGCGCTGGAGGCAAGCACTGGGGCGCGCTACGGCCGGGGCAGCGGTCTCATCCTGCTGGACGACACCGACTGTTCGGGCGACGAGGACCTGTTAGCGCAGTGCCGGCACGCAGGCCTGGGCGTGAACAACTGCGTGCACAGCGAGGATGCCGGGGTCATTTGCAACGGCGTGGCCAGTAGGTGGCGCTATTATATTCTCTCAGGCTCAATTCTAGTCAATGCCCCTATACACCATTTTGCACAAATCTTAATTTCGACCTGACAAATGTGACCCTGCACAACGACATGAGGAATATCCCACCAAAACACTTTTTGAGTAAACAACGCCTGAAGTTAAAGTATCTTCACAATTCGATTACAAATATTTTTATTTGTTTGTATTTTCGGAAATGTTAAATCTTATAGGATATTATATTTTGATATCATTTTAAAGCTAATGGTATACTCTTTCACATCATTAGAAAATCTCAAAATCTCAAAAGTGAGGTTATTCCTCATTATGCTGTGCCGGGTCACAAATATAAGTAACTTACTCAAGTGAAAGTAATTATCAGACATGCTGTGAACGTTTAGCGCTTGGAATGCTGCCATTTTTATGAAAAGTGAAAAATTGTGTATGAATTTCCAACGGTCATTTTAAAACGATATGACTCCAAAAAGAGCCGGTAACTCTAAACGTTACCGGCTGTAAGTGTTACTGGCCGGTAACGTCTCTTCAGAGCTGATCGATGTGCATGGTGTCACTGCAAACCTCATTATTGGTATTTCCACCATTCAAAAAAACAAGCAAAGTCAATCTGGTTTCGGGTCAGATATTAATTGCCTTGTGGAGTGTAAAATTGAACCTTTTTACGGGTAATTTTGAATAAAAATCAATTTAAAAATAGCACAGAAAACATTGACTGCACCGGGACTGAAACCCGATACCTCTGGTTTTACGTACCAGCGCTCTTCCATCTGAGCTATCCAGCACTTAGATGGTGGCCTTCCTTAATAGTCAACTAGTCTTTGCCAGGATGGGGGCGCCAGACAGAACCATTCAGCCATTAATTGACGTACATCTCCAGGAATCACGTCTCCCGTTTTCCATTCACAGATGCCAACATCCAGTTGTTGTAAACCTAGCATACCTACTCAGGGATCATCGGGCAAAGTGGATGCAGCTTCGTCAATTCTGAGTCAAATCAATTCGTTTTCCATTTCTCACAACCACAACACTTCTTGAAAAAGTCAATCCACACCGTGAATCCGCAAAGCTCACTCGCGTACAACGTTAACCGTGCCAAAGTTCCAAACCGTTGGCGAGGGTCGGTTTGCTTCTATGAATTTGCATTTCCGTCCGTGTAGATAACATTCGTCTGGTGGGCGGTTCGGGGCCCTACGAGGGCCGCGTGGAGGTCTTCGTCGACGGCGGGTGGGGCACGGTCTGCGACGACGACTGGGACCTGGCGGACGCAGGCGTGGTCTGCCGCCAGCTGGGCTTCGGACTGGGCGCCGAGCAAAGCCACCCGCAGGCCGAGTTTGGCCCCGGCACGGGCAGCATCTGGCTGGACGACGTGGCCTGCAGCGGGTCGGAGGACAAGCTCAGCGACTGCAGCCACAGCTCCAGCCACAACTGCGACCACCTGGAAGATGCCGGTGTCGTCTGCACCTCGCCGAGTGAGTGATCTCATTACCCCCATAGAGCTCTATAAATAAACTAGAGCGCGCACTCATCGCGTGACGCGTGCCGACATGAGGACTGCGACGCCATTTACAAAGAGGTGCAAATGCATGGATCTCTATGGGGCAAACTAATCCCATTTTTTTTTTAAAGAAAGTAGGACATTAAAATTCGTCAATCCCTTGAGGTATTAATGGCCTTTCCTTTCATTACTAAAAAACATTTCTATAACATTTTAGTTTCCGCATTCACAACCTTTTGGCTATACCTTTCCCCATTCATATTACTTGCGATTGCTACAGCTCACATCCGGGCACTTCGAGCTGAAGTTGACCTCTTTGGTAATGGCGGGTGCGCGTCCATGTCGGAACACGTTCGTACCGCGCGTTGATAGGGGAGTGCGCACTCTAGTTTTTTTTTTAAAGAACTCACCCCCACCTCCTTGCCTCCCAATCGCCTCACGTCTATAGCGCGGGAAATCGGGTTTCGTGGGGAATTCCTCTGCCTTTGAGAAAGGTCCTGCTAGGATCGAAACGTCAGGCCCACTAAATTTTGCAATTTAATGTTGCTGTGAAAACTTATCTCCACGGTAATTCTTGCGGATCCTTTTTTAAAAAGATCATTTAAGATCATAAGATCATAAAAAGATCATTTAAGATCATTTAATGCCAAGAAGGTCACCTAGAATGGACCAATGGTGAAATCACTGTAGAAATCCTGAAATGACAGTTGGCTATTACAAAACAAATAAGACATGAAGGATTTTCAGTGCTCATGGTCGCAGTGAGACTCGTCCAAAAAAATGCAAACTTCTTTACTTTTATAATGACTGAAATAGCTGATCATACCTGAGTTTTCAGGGTTTTTTTTTTTTTGCTTTTTATTTTCGATTTGCAGCGCAATTCCGCCTGGTTGGCGGACCAACCTTCAACCAGGGCAGGGTGGAAATGCTCCACAACGGTGTCTGGGGAACCATCTGTGATGACCAGTGGGACATGAACGATGCCCAGGTATAAAAGGCCAAAAATTAAACGTCAACTGGACATATTGCAACTCTTGGTGGCAGCAGACTACACATCATAATGTGTGTGTGGCAACCAGTAGGGGTGCTTTGTTGTTATACTTTTTAACCATTAATTGTTTGGGACGTCAGTCATGAGAACCGTCTAGCATGCATCAGTGGGACACGAACGACAACTAGTTAAAGCCCCTACACAACAATGAATAACATTCATACGTTGTCTTATCCAACATATGCTTGAAATAGCACACCTGTGAAAATTTCAGCTCAATCCGCCAACCGAGTCTCGAGAAAATCGTGAAAACCGCTTCATTTGTTTCGCGAAAATGCAGCATTTAACGCCGTACTGTTCCGAAAAATTGTTTAGATCACGGTGAGACGTAAACTTTTTCTTTACTCTTTTCTCCAAAAATACAGCATTTTAGGCAGAAATATTCCAGTGCGAGGTTACTACTATAACCATCTTCAAACTGTATAAGTTTCATGTAAATCTGTAAAGATTTCTGTTTTTCGTTCTTACCAATGTTGTGTAGGGGCTTTAAACCCTCATTGTTTTCTATTCGTTGTATTTGTCAGTCCATTTACCCACATGTTTATTTACACCGACTACACTCCCCACTGAGCTGTCGAAAATGATGCAAGAGTTCCATAAAATGTTTCTATACACGAAACCAGACATTCATGTTGTGTATATATAGGGGCTTTAAGGCAAGATTGAAACTTCAGCTAGACACATAAAAACACTGTGTGAGAACCAGTGTTGTTTTTGGTTGAATTTTCTTAATGAAAGCACTGTCCAGATTTATTGGCCATGGTCGAAAAAACCTACAATATGTCTCTACTCTCTACGACCTCTGGCAGCAACCAACGGCGGGTGCCTTTGAGTGCTCAAGTTTCAATCAGGGCACACAACTTTTGCTTGGGCTAAGACTAGCTGATGACTACTCCGGGCGCTTTCTCAGCTGTGAACACTTTTTGTGCATTCGTGCAGGCCTCGGATCGGAGAAGCCATGTGAACATCTAAACCGTGAAAATATCATTTCGCCTTGAAACCAAAAAAAATCACTGTGATTTCGCGGCACATTTTTACCGTGGATTCACCCTGAACAAAATCGCCTCTCTGACCGGATAATTTGAGGACATCTTAAGGTCACTTTATAGAGACCATGGAAAAAACAAACCTGAATATCTAGGGTGGCAAGCTCCAGCCTTGAGGGATGACTATTAATTCAATTGCAAGTTGCTGTAGAGGTACTATATAGTGTCCTTGTATGTAGCTGTCACTCCCAGTTACTTCGAAACTGCATGTCTCTTAGTCATTTACCACCAGGAATGTGGCCTTGGAGACCACTGGTGAAAATGCCATACAAATGCCGTGAAAACTATTGGCAAACTATCATGCCGTGAAATAGGGGTGAAAGTAGGGGTTTTCAAGGTTTAGATGTTCATAGCGAGACAAAGCCCTAGCCTTAGCTTGGTTGTTGATTTTTTCGTACGTTATCCCGCACAGGTTGTGTGCCACCAGTTGGGCTACTACGAAGCCACAGCGGTCTTCGAGAAGGCGGGCTACGGGGCCGGGACTGGGCCCATCTTGCTGGACGAGGTCCAGTGCAACGGGGACGAGGTTGACATCATAAAGTGCAGCCACAACGGGATCGGAGAGCACAACTGCGACCACTCGGAAGACGCAGGGGTCTCGTGCTCAGTGCAAAGTAGGTGGTGGGTTTTTTTTTAAGGGAGGGCACACCAATTGCAAAGTGCCCAATTTCCGAACATTCCATATTATTTTGAGAAGTTACCTTCTCATCAGGAAGTTTGTAATGGTAACAGACATTCTGTGAACTTCTTCTCTCCCTCAATGTTTCTCCCCTCTCTCTCCCTCTCTCTTTATCTCTCTGACTCTCCCATTTTCTCTCTTTCTCTCTCCCTCTCTCTCCTCCTTTCTCTCCTCTCTCTGTCTCTCTGTCTCTCTGTCTCTCCCTCTTCCTGTCTCTCCCTCTCTCAATATATCTCTATGTCTCTCCCACTTTCTGTCTTTCTTTCTCTCTCTTTGATCACTCTGATCTCTCTCCTTCTCTCTCTCTGTCTCTCTGTCTCTCCACCTCTCTCTGTCTCTCCCTCTTTTTCCCCTTTTTTCTCTCACTCTTCCCTCTTTCTCTCTCTTTCTCTCTATCCCTCTCCCTCTCCCTCTCCCTCTCCATCTCTCCCTCTCCCTCTCCCTTTCCCTCTCCCTCTCCCTCTCCCTCTCCCTCTCCCTCTCCCTCTCCCTCTCCCTCTCCCTCTCCCACTCCCTCTCCCTCTCCCTCTCCCTCTCCCTCTCCCTCTCCCTCTCCCTCTCACTCTACCTCTCTCTCTCTATATATATATATATATATCCCTTCCTCCCTCTCTCTCTCCATCTCTTTCTTTCTCGCTTCTCAAACAGTTCGTCTCCAGGGAGGCAGGAGCTCTAACGAGGGTCGCGTGGAAGTGTTTGACACGGGTCTGTGGGGCACTGTTTGTGACGATGGCTGGGACTTGCAGGACGGCCTGGTAGCGTGTCGCCAGCTGGGCTACCACGGGGTGCAGGGCGTTTGGAACAGCACGCATTTCGGGCCCGGCACCGGTCGCATCCTCTTGGACGACGTCCAGTGCCAGGGCTCTGAGGTGGCTCTGGCCGACTGCCTCCACTCAGGCTTCGGGATGCACAACTGCGGTCACCAGGAGGATGCCGGTGTGACCTGCAGTAGTTATGGTGGGTTGGCTGGGTTGGTTTGGCCGGCAGGTTGTTTTGGATGTGCTTTGGTTGGTGGGTTGGATCGGTGGGTTGGTTTTTGTGAGTGGTTTGAATCAGTTACCGGTACTTGATAGGTTAGCAGGCTGGTTGGCTGGTTGGTTGGTTGATGGATTGCTTGGTTAATTTTGTTGGTAGGTTGGATGGTTGATGAGTGGGCTGATTGGTGAGTTTGTAGGTTACTTCATTGGTTAGTTTGTTGGATGGTTGATGGGTTGGATTGGTTTGCCAGTGGCTTGGATGGTGTATGGGTTGGTTGGTTGTTTGGTCAGTTATTGTTTTGGTTGGTTGTTGTGTTGGTTGGTTGATGGGACTGTGGTTGCTTGATTGGTAGTTGGAAATGGATGCTAATTGCCTTGGATGGTCAATGATTCAGCAGATAGTGGATCAGATTGAAGGTCCCTGTGTCAGTTGGTTGGTTTAGTGTACTTGTTGTTTGATTGGTTGATGGACCTGTGGGTTGCTTATTTTAGTGGATTAGTAGGTTGGTGGGTTGAAATGGGTGGTACTTGGCAGGGAATGGGATGGTCGGTTGGTTGGTTTAGTGTACTTGTTGTTTGGTTGGTTGATGGACCTGTACTGTGGGTTGCTTAGTGGATTGGTGGGTTGGTGGGTTGAAATGGGTGGTACTTGGCAGGGAATGGGATGGTCGATGGGTTGGTTTGGTTAGTTTGTGGGTTTGTTGGTAGTTTGTGGATCCATGGATTGCTTGGTGGATTGGTAGGTCGGTGGATATTTTCTTGGGTTACAGTAGGTGAGTCAGTATAATCAGTAGATGGTTGGTTGGTTGGTTGGCTGGTTGGTTGGTGGATCCATGGATTGCTTGGTGGATTGGTAGGTCGGTGGATATTTTCTTGGGTTATAGTAGGTGAGTCAGTATAATCAGTAGATGGTTGGTTGGTTGGTTGGTTGGTTGGTTGGTGGATCCATGGATTGCTTGGTGGATTGGTAGGTCGGTGGATATTTTCTTGGGTTATAGTAGGTGAGTCAGTATAATCAGTAGATGGTTGGTTGGTTGGTTGGCTGGTTGGTTGGTGGATCCATGGATTGCTTGGTGGATTGGTAGGTCGGTGGATATTTTCTTGGGTTATAGTAGGTGAGTCAGTATAATCAGTAGATGGTTGGTTGGTTGGTTGGTTGGTTGGTTGGTGGATCCATGGATTGCTTGGTGGATTGGTAGGTCGGTGGATATTTTCTTGGGTTATAGTAGGTGAGTCAGTATAATCAGTAGATGGTTGGTTGGTTGGTTGGCTGGTTGGTTGGTGGATCCATGGATTGCTTGGTGGATTGGTAGGTCGGTGGATATTTTCTTGGGTTATAGTAGGTGAGTCAGTATAATCAGTAGATGGTTGGTTGGTTGGTTGGCTGGTTGGTTGGTGGATCCATGGATTGCTTGGTGGATTGGTAGGTCGGTGGATATTCTCTTGGGTTATAGTAGGTGAGTCAGTATAATCAGTAGATGGTTTGTTGGCTGGTTGGCTGGTTGGTTGGTGGATCCATGGATTGCTTGGTGGATTGGTAGGTCGGTGGATATTTTCTTGGGTTATAGTAGGTGAGTCAGTATAATCAGTAGATGGTTGGTTGGTTGGTTGGCTGGTTGGTTGGTGGATCCATTGATTGCTTGGTGGATTGGTAGGTCGGTGGATATTTTCTTGGGTTATAGTAGGTGAGTCAGTATAATCAGTAGATGGTTGGTGGGATTGGGGTTGATTGGTCAGTGGGCTGGTACGTCTGTTTGTCTGTTGGTCGGCGGGCAGGTTGGTTGATTGTCTGCATGACTGTACCGTGATTGCTCGACCGCTTGTACCGTATCCATCCATAGAGCTCTATAAATAAACTAGAGTGCGCACTCCCCTATCGACGCGCAGTACGAACGTGTGCCGACATGGACGCGCATCCGCCATTACCAAAGAGGGCAACTTCAGCTCGAAGTGCCCGGATGTCAATAGCAATCGTGCGTAATATGAATGGGGAAAGGTATAGCCGAAAGATTGTGAATGCGGAAACTAAAATGTTATAGAAATGGTTTTAAGTAATGAAAGGAAAGGCCATCAATACCTCAAGGGATTGGCGAATTTAAATGTCCTACTTTCTTTTGTCAAAATTGGGATTAGTTTGCCCCATAGAGTTCCATGCAAATGCCCTCTTTGGTAATGGCGTCGCAGTCCCCTTGTCAGCACGCGATGAGTGCGCACTCTAGTTTATTTATAGAGCTCCATGGACCCGTCATGGTTTCTCACCCGCCCCAGGCATTCGCCTGATAGACGGCACCACACACCTGAACGGCCGAGTGGAGATTCTGATCAACAACCAGTGGGGCACAGTCTGCGACGAAGGCTGGGACATGAGCGACGCCGACGTGGTCTGCCGCCAGCTGGGCTTTGAGGGCGCCCTCCAGGCGTCCCTTGGCGGCACCTACGGGACTGGCACCGGTCCCATATCCCTCAGCGACGTGGATTGCAAAGGTGGTGAGGACGATATTCTGAGCTGTCCTCACAGCGGGGTAGGCAGTCACAGCTGCGCTCATTCCAAAGATGCAGGCGCCGTCTGCTCAGGCGGTAAGTATATACTCAGTAATTTCTATAGGCGCTCCCATGTGTTGATCAATGGCTGTTTCGTGTCCTGGAATTTTTGTATTTTTTTTTTTGTATTTTTTTTTTTAATATCTTTCAAAATGTAGTGGGCCTGACGTTTCGATCCTAGCAGTAGCAGGACCTTTTTTTGAGAAAGGTCCTGCTAGGATCGAAACGTCTGGCCCACTAAATTTTCAAATTTGCATTTTGGTAATTTTAGTCAGTAATTAGCAGTTTGCAACATTTTTGTATATCACTTTTTATATCTTTTTTATGTCGAACTGGTATCTCAAACTACTAAATTTCATCCGTTGAAACCCTAAAAACTGAAGGGTGCCTGCACCCGTGTCGTGAATCTTTCGGTCGCCTAAACGCTCACTCTCAATCGCAGGATTCATTGGCCTTCGGTGGTTTTAAGGAAATAACTTTGTCGGTCACTTAGGCCCATCCCTGAATAGACGCTGAGAGATCTAGAACTAAGATTCTTGGTTTTTCTTGTGTGTTTTTTTTGTTCATGTCAGCCGTCCGTCTGACGGGCGGCCACCGGAACAGCGAGGATTGCTTTTAAGGAAATGACTTTGTTGGTCACTTAGGCCTACATCCCTGACACTATGAACATCCAAACCGTGAAAATGGGGTGAAAATGTCATTTAGCCGGGAAAAGAAATTTCTTGTGGAAATGGCTAGAGGCAATTTAGAAGTATCTGGTAGTGACAGTTACAAGGACATCATACAGTACCTCTACGGGGGCTGAGGGTCCCTACTGGTAATTGAATTAGCCATCCCTCAAGGCTGGAGCTTGCCACCCTAGATATTCACGTTTTTTTCACGGTCTATTTAGTGAACTGAAGATGTCCTTTTCAGGTCAGAGAGGCGATTATTTTCACGGTGAATTCACTGTAAAATGCATCGTGAAATCACAGTGACTTTTTAGTTTCACTGCAAAATGACATTTCCACCCCTCTTTCACGGTTTAGATGTTTATAGTGTGAATAGATGCTAAGAGATCTAGAACTAAGATTCTTGGTTTTTCTTGTGTGTTTTTTTGTTCGTGGCAGCCGTCCGTCTGACGGGCGGCCACCGGAACAGCGAGGGTGCTTTTCTTCAGGAAATGACTTTGTCGGTCACTTAGGCCTACAACTCTGAATAGATGCTGAGAGATCTAGAACTAAGATTCTTGGTTTTTCTTGGGTGTTTTTTTGTTCATGGCAGCCGTCCGTCTGGCAGGCGGCCACCGGGCCAGCGAGGGGCGGGTGGAGGTCCGCTACAACGGCCGCTGGGGCACGGTCTGCGACGACAACTGGGGGGAGAGCGAGGCGGCCGTGGTGTGCCGGCAGCTGGGCTACGACGGCGGCGAGGCCGTGGCGGGGGCTGCCCAGCCCTGGGGCGGGGGCGACGGCCCCGTCTGGCTGGACAACGTCGACTGCAGCTCCGCTAGCGGCGGGGATGGGGAAGGCGAGGCGTCCCTGTGGGATTGCCAGCATGAGCCCGTCGGCTCGCACGACTGCGTGCACAGCGAGGACGCCGGCGTCAGATGCAGCCGGAACCTCTGGCAACACTTGAACTCCGCGAAGTAATCTGCTTTTGTTTTTATTTTTTTTAACAATGTGAATCTAAAAACAGTTTCCATCTTCAAACTTTTTCCATTTTCAATCCCAAAAAGTGTTATGGGCCTAGCTAGCTAGCTGGCGTTTCAATCCTAGCAGGATCTTTCTCACAGATGAAGCAAGCATCAATATGAAGCTATATATAAAAGCAGAATCAATTTAAAGCAAATAATGCTCTTGGCGGAGAAATATCCACATATCTTTGTATCTCTTTGTCTAGGTACTCAGTGTAGTACTATGGTTTACTTTCTTTATGCAGAATAGATTTATGTGTCTATGTGTATTTCATAGGCTTTTATATACGAAATGAAGGCTCAGATTGAAGTATGTGCTTCGGATTCATTGCTTTTACACCAGTCACAGGTATGAAAGAAGTTTCTGAGCGCAGTTTCTAGGTGAATGCGCCATTACTGAACGGGACGACATACTATCAGTATCAGATCCATTGGCAGACCTGCATACCAAACGAACGTTCAAAGTCGGCCTGCAAGTTCAGGGTTTGTGTGACGATCATGAAGCCTGCGTAATTTTTCTTTTCACAGGATGACAATTTTGCACACCGACATCTCTAGTAGACGCTTGTGGTGTAGTATACCGGGGTAACTAGTTACATTGTGTAGGCCTACACACATAATGTACATGTACATGTACAACATTCATGTACTCGAATCAAGATTTGGGTGGGTAAGTGGAATGATTTCATGAATAATTAACCACGTGTAGACAAAATGCAACCAATAGTGCGCCTTTATGCTAATGATGGCCTTTCCCGTCCTGGGAAAAAAAAATACGCGAGCCGGACCCTGATCCGGCGGCTCTGTAAAATAACCGAGTCGAGGGAATAGTTTTGGTTGCAACAGATTCCATCCGAAAGAGTGCGCGTGGTTCCCTGGTGGGACATTGTCAGGCGCCATTTGTTTTAACGGACGATGTGGTCCTTAGAACGGGCCGACACTGGCCGCGTCCGAATAATAATTGAGACCCGGCACAACGACATGAGGAATATCCCACCAAAACACTTTTTGAGTAAACAACGCCTGAAGTTAAAGTATCTTCACAATTCGATCACAAATCAATTTTCTTTTTGGGGTATTTTTGGAAATTTTAAGTATTAGAGGATATTATATTTTGATATCATTTGAAAGCTAATTGTATACTCTTTCACATCATTAGAAAACCTCAAAATCTCAAAAGTGGGGTTATTCCTCATGATGCTGTGCTGGTTCACAATTGGCTGCGGCTAGAAGTAACACGCAACCCTGTGGGAACTGGCTGAGTAGCCGCTTGTTGGCGACTTGCATAGATTCGTGCGTACTTTCAAGCCGTAACCAATGAAATCGGACGCAGCCTTATTATATTTTCGAACTGCAACTGATATGAGCTGCACTCTTTGCTCTACTGGCTGGCACGCACAGTCCCGTCCGTCCGTTGGACCCCAACCTCGCTGACTGACCTCTGACCTTTCAGGCCTCGTTATATCCTGTCAGTAAAGCTGAGAGTGGCCCCCAAATTTTCTTGACTACGTTTGATTGAAAGCTTTTGAATTAATCCGTTATACTCAGATTTTCTTATTGTAGAATTGCACAGCTTTTTAATAAAATGTAATTTGTTTGAGCAAAATATATGAAGTGTGTGTATTTTATTTTTGTCAGTAATTATTATTTTTGAGTGGTATTAATCTGATTTTCATTTTTTTTTTAAATGTCCATCATAATCAGAATTACAAGAGCGCCCAAATTTTTGTTCCCTGCTTACTACTTACTTTCTGCGTATGAAACTGCTGTTGCTGCTGTCTCTATCTACTTGTCTTTCGTCTTAACAAGGTCGTATGGATCAATGACCAGCGCTCACCAAAGGTAAATTATTATTCTTGAAATTAAAATGAAATGGCACATTTTGGCATCCGTACAATCTGGTCCACAGAATTAAATCAACCCTTGGGAATCTTAAAATTTAGTGGGCCTGACGTTTCGATCCTAGCAGAACCTTTCTCAAAGGCAGAGTCAAAGGCAGTCCCTGCCTTTGAGAAAGGTCCTGCTAGGATCGAAACGTCAGGCCCACTAAAGTTTTTAGAATTACATTTTGGTAATTTTAGTCAGTAAGCAGTTTGCAACATTTTTGTATATCAACCCTTGGGAATTAAAACTATAGAGGGCAGCGTATTCTGCTTTGTATAAAACCATTTTAAAAAATCCGGGTCCCGCTCAAAACGCAGGTTTTGAGTCATTTAGTCAACTAAAACAACGAGCATCTTCTCCAAAACCGACAGCCAAGGCCTCCCGCAATCATGTACAGAAGCTCAGACCTGCCAAGCATGACATTAAAGGGTGTGTATTTTGGGTTCTTGGCAGGATCCTAATGATGCTGGTATCATTAGCCTTATGAGGACACGCTCTAGACCCCAGACTGTGCCCACTGTGTTATCAGTAAACAATCAGATAAGAAAGTCCCCTGAGGTAATAGTAGTAGGGGGACACTGTTGAGCACAGTTTGACCTTTTGACCTCCAGGACAAAAGGTTAATGAATATGTTAAGCTAGCGAAAATTACCGAAATGCAAATCTTAAAATTTAGTGGGCCTGACGTTTCGATCCTAGCAGGACCTTTCTCAAAGGCAGAGTGACGAGGACAAAACAGATACATGTACACGAAGGAAGGGGGAAGAGAGTGAATAGGACACAGATGAGAAACAGAGGACACGAAAAATCATAATAATTACAAATCAGTTATGAATCAATATTGGGTAACGCATGATTGTGCCCCACACCCATAATATTGATTCTTGGCCCGTAAAAACTTTTTTGGAACATTTACACAAACAAATCATTTCACCCTGTAAAGTAAATAACAACATATAATTTGTTTATGATAGCATATGATAGTATTTTTTCAATACAGATTAAATTGTATTAATAATATCTTCTTTAGGATTTGATTTGAAAGCTATTGTTTTTGTTATTGTGGGGCTTCATTGTGAACGATCGAGGGTCTGCGCGCTACTACGGCAGACAGTGTGCTGGCCTGCCCCACACCCAATGCGCTCACCGGAGAGACTATTGAATGCGCCCACAGTCTTTACCGCAGATTGCACGCTCTGTTGAGGCCGTCCAGCTGGATCCTTTGTCCGCTGCAGTGCAGGAATGTTTGCGGTCAAAGGGTAGCAGCTCGCACAGTTCTCGGAGTCGTGTCGCACAGCCGACGCTCAATTGGACTACACACAAAAAGCCAATCTTTGAGGGCTGATAATCCCTTGACAAAAGCCACGCAGACTTCCTACTGTGCCACCTTTGATTCACTGATACAAATAGTGCACTCTTATGGATTTATTTTGTAGGTTTATTGTTCTCTGATTGTTTAGCGAGCTTTTGAAATGGCACTGTAAAATGTGACGGCCATTGACACTAAAATAATCCCGCAATGAAGGGGTTAAATAATCTATAGACCGACAGCGAAACACAACGCCTATGGAAAACCACGTCAGGACACTATAATGGTGACGGCGCCAGAATAAAATGTGAAACCATGGACGGAAGTAGTATGTGCACAAACATGGAAAAAATCCCGCTATGATGGATTCAAACTGGATTTTGGGGATGAAACCATGCTTTTTTAGATTAAAAGTACTTTTCAGAGATGACTACATACTCCATTACAGATGTGTATTTGCGTGTTTTATTTAAAAAAGATTAATGAATCAAATTTGGCGGTCATTTTTCTCGTGCATGGCGGGCCAGTTATGTAATCTTGCACTGAGTTTGTGTGTACGTCCAGGCCGTCCGTGTGACGTTTGCCCGTGGTTTTTCACGCGTCCTGGTATGACAGTCTAGCGCCCGCTATTGTCCGTCTATAGAGTTATATATAAAAACTAACTCTATGGTGTACACTCAAGTGCGCCCTCAGGTGACCAACACATGAATTGAATTAAATTCAGCAGATCAAAAAGACGAACAAAATACAGCCTAATAATTGTAATTATGAATTGAAAAGAGAAGGGGAAAAGTCAAATACAGTCGAAAACGGAAGAAAACGTGATAGGGAACAGTATTATAACGGAAATGAACCAAACAAAAAGTTGACGAGAAAAAAAAAAAAAGTGCAGAAGTTCCGGCGGTTCGGTATATTGCACCCGCCTTCGTGTTTCCCTGCTCTCCAAGGTAGGTCCGGCGAGACCCTTGTGCCGTGCAAGGGAGGTACACGTGTCGGCCCCTAAGCCATTCGCCGCCGAGCCGGCCAATCGAGACAACGGACCTTTACTTAGGCACAAACCCGAGGATTTTAGCGAGCAGTCCCAGCGCACCCGGCCCAAGCGATCGGGCTAAGTAACGGTGGTGCTCGGAGAGGTGTTTCTAGAAGCTTTATAGTTTCCCCATTCATTATTAGACAAAAAAAGGACAAAATGCCCGGAGCGGGTTCGAACACGGACCGGGTTCGAACACGGACCGATGACTTTCCAGTTAGGCGCTTTAACCACTAGGCTACGCAAACTGCTTTGTTAACGGAGCGTACGTTTTGGCAATTAATTATACCGTTCTTTGTACGGTTGCCAAAGTAATGCTACACGTTTTCGAAGCCGCCCGTGATTTTTTTCCCAGTACACGAGGTCTATGAAGTTAAAATCGACCAATCATAGACCGTCTAACAAAACATGAAAATCCAGGTTTTTGTTTCCGTTTTTGAAGGTTTGTTGATAGGTACAACTACAGGGTATTCACTATAATAAACTGGGGACAAATGCTTTTTTTTTTTTATAGACGCCTGTCATCATACATATAACGAGAAAGATTATGACCGAAGCCTAAGCCCGAGCCTAAGCCTTCATATTTTTTTTTCGAAAATGGCCTATAGTATGGCTCCCTTACATTGAGAGCGGTACCTAGACTTCATTGAGAAATAAAAAAAGTACGTGTACGCAATACGGGCCAACTTGTGTATAATACACTGCATACTGTAGTCTGTACTGTGTACTGTGTACTATGTACTATGTACAAACTGCATTGTTGTGTACAGTTCGTGCTATCCCGATCATGCCATCGCCAAAATTATCATGAAATAACTCATTCTTCTTTTCGTGACAGCTCAAAATCACGGATGGCGATTCCGGAATGAAGTGCTGCTGACACAAACCAGCACGATGGAGTCTGCCTCAAAGGACAAACCTCCCGTCGTAAGTCAGACCAAACTTGTTTTTGTAGTGCACGAAAAAAAATGCATTTGTTTGAAATTGAAGTTCAACTTCAAGTTCAAGATCAAGTGATTCAAGTTCAGTCCACTCCAAGTGATTCCTTTCAGTTTCACTGTCAAGTTTAGATGCTGTGTACACGAAGGATCTGAGCACTGATTGTTTTTCTAAAGTTAGCTACAGTAACTATAGTCCGAGTAACTTGGACCGGACAAGTCACCCTTTTTTTATCGAATTTTGAAATTTTGAGTTTCGGGTGACTATTATTTTGTATTAAGTATTATTAGTATTATTTATTAAGCCATGTTACTTTATGTCTTTAAATGAAAATTAAAAATAAAATACAAACAATTATATAAGCGAGACACACTTTAGGAGCCTCCTACCCCCAGAACTGTGGGGTTCTACGTCGTCCACTGCTCTCCCGACTGGAACCCCACAGATAACTAGGCTTTTTTTCCCATAGGCTTCTGTGTAACGTTCACAAGTGCAGCTGTGGCATAGGGATCAGCAGGTTCAGCATAACTCATAAAATACTGCTTCATTTGGCCCAAGATTTCTAGCAAATGTAGTTTACATACCACGCACCTGTGTGCAACTGTCCATGTGGCGAAAATGTGTCGATTTCCCCCTAAAAATGGGCGAAAACCTCCCGGTTCGGTTGCAACATTCAAACGGCAGCTCCGTAACTGGCAGTCTGGTCCCCTGTAGTACGGTATAGCGGACTGCCTCACACGAGTTTGGCCTACCGGAAAAGCCTTAACTTTCCACATTTTCGGTGACGGACAAGAGCAGGAAACCAACTGGAAGATACGAAGTCTGAGATCATTATACAGAGTTATTTTCATCGTGCGATGTGAGTTAGAAGACCAAGCATCAAAAACGTGTAGCGTCGAAAACGGGGGTTACCACGATACAGTAGTACTAGTATGCACATTTTCCCATAGGGACCAATGATTGAAAGTTGGTTACGGACTGAGTTGACTGACCCCCTGAACGAAAGGGCATGACGTTTCAATCCTAGCAAGAACTTTCTGTGAAAGCTCCGGCTAGGATCAAAATGTCATGCCCTTTTTGGAGATGTGCTCTTTTGGTCATTGTGGTCAGTATGAGAGTTTACATCATCTCGCTTGTAAATTCTCTTCTTGTTGTTCGTCTGACTGCTTTCCTCCCCGTAAACAAGGAGTGCGATGCGGCAGAGGTTTACGTCCTTATGAAGGAGGAATATCGTATCTCCAGAAACATCCGAGCTTCCTGGTTCTTTGGCAACCTGAACAAAGAGATAAAGATCAAATCTAAGGAGGAGCTGGTGAGGAGCGCTTCTCATCTTGAGTAAAATTCTCTCGAACAAGAATCCCTCTTTTGTGTTCACTCCTCCACTTTCTCCCTTTCCCTGTGATGCTTCCCCCCTTCCACTACCTACATGTACCGTACTCCCTACCCAAACCCCTGCCCTTCCCTTTGATCTCACCTTTCCATCTCACCATTTTGTCCTCTGTCTGTCATCCTTGTCCCTGTTACTCTCCCCCTTCCTATTTGTTTTGTCCCTGTCATTCTGCCTTTGGCAAAGATCCTGCAAGGATCAAAAACGTCAGGCCCTCCTAATTTTTGATATCTTGAGAGGACTCGGACATTTGGCTAAACTTACCAGAGGTTGAGAGGTGTCGGATTCACTTGTCATCCCAGGTCCCGTCAATGTACTCTTTGCTCTTTTCAGAATAATCAAACATAAGGAGGGCCTGAAGACATTTTGATCCTAGCAGGACCTTTCTCAAAGGCGGAGTCTTACTCTTTTGCAACTTAATTTAAAAAGAAAAGGCAGTCGTCCATATGGTTCCCTGACGTACTTAACAATGCAATGTATTTGTCAAGATGTTAGCTCTTGGAACCAGACTATCAACGAATAGTCTGGTTCAACGCTGACGAATACTTCAAAGCAGTGCTGACGAATACTTTCAAGTGAGGGAACCACACGGATGTCTGCCGTAACAATAGCCACTGCGAAAAGAAAAATTCCCTTTCAGTTTTCCAGACTTTTCTTCTATGAGGTTTTGCCCTGCTCGATGTGATAAACACTGAGTGCTCAGTGCTTTGCCCGGTGCCTGATAAAAATATTTCAGGCAGCTCGGGCGGGAGTCGAACTGCGGCTCTCGAATTCTAGTACGGACGTGTTTATCACGTTGAGTTAGGGCAAAAGCTCATTAGTTACATTCCCCTCGACGCAAACATCATGTTATATCTATTTCCAGACTTTGTTTGGTTAAAAAAAAATCTTATTTGCATTTAAGACCATAACTTTGTATTCGTCCAAATAGTTCAGCTCAACTCACAGTGGATTGCTTCAATGAGGACAAAGGGTCTAGGGTTGAGGAGTGAGGACAAAGGGTCTAGGGTTGAGGACAAAGGGTCTAGGGTTGAGGACAAAGGGTCTAGGGTTGAGGACAAAGGGTCTAGGGTTGAGGACAAAGGGTCTAGGGTTGAGGACAAAGGGTCTAGGGTTGAGGACAAAGGGTCTAGGGTTGAGGACAAAGGGTCTAGGGTTGAGGACAAAGGGTCTAGGACAATGTGGTAAATGTGCACGTATTTTGGTTGTTGCATTTCAAGGATCGTTTAGCAAATCTTCCATCAATCAATTTGAACAAAATCTCAGTCAGTTTTTCCATACTTTGCCTCAGGACTGAAAATATCTCATTGTACGTCGGAAACCATAACTGTTTGTCTGAGCTGTTCAGCTGAAGTCAGTCATGATTGCTAAGGAAATGGCATTGTTCGGGAGATTTGCGCATCTTGCAGTTTCTATGTATATGTTTTGAGGGACTTTTTGCTTCTCTCCGCAAAAAAAAAATTAAGATCGATTCGAAAGAGGAGCTGGATGTCGTCTCCATCATACCCAAGGGCAATGTCGACCGGTACCCGGCCAACACACCCGTCAGGTACAAGCTGGTGCCCAGCAGTCACGTGACCTTTTTAGCCCGGCGCTACCGGCTGGTCATCGTCATGGATCTGAGTCCCTCCATGGCAACGGTGGTGAGTAGGAGGCGGCCATTTTCTTGTTGTCTCGTTTTCTTGTTTTTTCACTTTCAAAGCCAGACAGAAAAAAAACATCGTCTTTTCACTCATTCATTTGTTTCTTTCCACTTTCTCATTCAATGCAAAACAGTATTTTGTCGTCAGTATTCAAGAAATTGAAAAAAGAAAAAAGAAAATTAGGGTAGTAAAAGTGGTGGTCTCAAAAAAGGAAGCTTCTTGTTTGAAGACCCCTCTTAAGTCATAATAAATTACTTGTTAGTTTGTCAATAAAACAATCAATTGAAATAAATTGATATATTGAAGGAAAGCAAATCCACATGTCTTACATGTTAATTTGTTAATTCTCTTGGTCTTTGTGACATTCTTTTTTAACACACAGGATAGCATTTGTGGTCGAGTGAATCTCCTGGATTTATTTCAGTGCATCAGTAATTGCCTGGAAGGGCTCGTCAAACCGGTGAGTCTTGGACGAATTGAAAAGATTGGCAAAGAAAACTATGACTGGACCGGGATTTGAACCTGAGACCTCTGGATTAACCTACCAGCGGTCATCCATCTGAGCTATCCAGCACTTAGGTGGTGGCCTTCCCTAATAGTCTACTAGTCTTTGCCTGGGTGGGGCTGCCAGTCAGAAGCAGTTCAACCATTAACTGCCGTATATCTCCAGGGATCACACCCCCGCTTTCATTCAGATGCAAACAACCAATTGTTGTAAACCTGGCTACAGCAGCTCGGGGATCACAACAAAGTGGATGCAACTTTTTTTATTCAAGTCAGGATCGAACGAACAGTCCCTCCTAATTTTTGATATTCGCTTTTTTATCATTTTACTCCGTATTCAAAGCAGTTTGCAACATTTTGCATGTTACTGTAGTTCAGAGAAGAGGTTAGAATCCCACCAGTGTAGAAATAATGTGAGGTCGTTTTGTTTCGTTTTCATGTTGAATGACGACAAACGGGCATTGTTTTTTGTTTCAGTTCATCGTTCCTGGCAGCAGCCTTCTCCTCTCGCCCAAGATCTACGTGACCATCATCGCGTATACACCCTTGGCTTCTCTCACAACCCAACAGGTAAACAGGCTTGAAAATCCTCCACCACAACATGTATGTGGTCTAGTCCAGACCTTTTGGACCCGTGTAGATTTTGACACGGATCAGACGTTCATAGTGAGGAAAGACCTAAAGGCCGCCGCACACGAGAGCTATCTGCTGAGCAAAAATTCTCTCAAGGTCGTTAGCTCAGCACGTAGCTCACCGTGTGCGGTGAACTTTTGCTGAGATTTCTGCCTCAAGAGGCCGTGAGACCAATATCTATCCAAGCCTCGCGCTTAAGTTTTTTTTTAACTAGTCCACCGGGCTAGTAAATTGATTTCTTTTACTAGCCCGCAGCAAGTTTTACTAGCCCTGTATAATTAATATTGAATTTAACACAAGGTTATTAGGTCAAGTAAAACAAATTATTAGTTTCTACTTTCTCATCCCCGCCCGCATTGTTTTTTTGCCTCCACACCGCTGCCTACTTTTTACTAGTCCGCCAGGCTAGCAAAGTGGGTCTTACTAGCCCGCAGCTGTTTTTACTAGACAATGATTGTCGGGCTAGTGCTAAGGTCGAGCCCTGCTATCCTGTTTTATTTTGGCAACCACTTGAATATTGTATAGTGGCGGGTACCGCGTAGCACGTGTTGTATCGAGGAGAATGTATTTCATCCACGAGTATTAACGTGCTGGCTGTCTGTCTGAAGTTAACTGATGACTATAATAGGCCTACACATGTTCCGGTTCTACTTTAATGTGGCTGTATAATCAGCCTTTGTGTAATTCAATGAGGTTTTGCCCTTCCTCGACGTGATAAACATGTACTGAATGCTCAGTGCTTTGCCCGGTGCCTGATAAAAAAAGAAATATTTCAGGCAGCTCGGGCGGGATTCGAACCCGCGGCTCCCGAATTCTAGTACGGACGTCTTAACCACTGGACCACCGAGCTGGTCGAGGTCGTGTGGTGGATTCGAATAATGTATAGCGGCGGGTACCGCGTTGCATCATAGATATAACATGATGATATTCACGTGCTGGCTGGCTGTCTGAAGTGAACCGTCTTGTCTTGGCTATCCTCCATCAGGTGCTGTTCCAGGGATGCTTGTTGACCCGCGAGAACCTTCCCGCTTTCCTCAGTCAGCTGCAGAACGAGCTAGAGGACTTTGAGAACAAAGTGGTCGAGAGTGAGTTAAAGAGAAATAATGAACAATCTGGGGTTTTTTTCCCCCAGGCTCAGTGTAACGGTTCTTTAAAGTTTCTCTGCTTTTTTTTTCTTAAGGTGATATACAAAAATGTTGCAAACTGCTTACTGACTAAAATTACCAAAATGTAAATCTAAAATTTAGTGGGCCTGACGTTTCGGTCCTAGCTGGACCTTTCTCAAAGGCAGAGTTTTTCTCATCAAAAAGTCTGGATGAAAAATGGAGTTCACATTTCAGAGGGGAAAATATTTCAATGCCAGCAAAACCTTTCTCAAGGGTAGAGAGCTAAGACGCTTGAATAATTGCTGTCAATTGGGTCAGTAAACAGTTTGGACATTTTTTTGGGTACGACTTGAATATGAAGTTAAAATCTTAAGCGGATAGATTAGATATAGAAATTTGTGATTTGTGCCGAAATTAATTTTTTAAGTACGCACTGTACTAGTTAACATACTGTTAAGCCAGAAGTCTTGTGCGGTTAAAAAATAATTTGTCTGCTTTGTTCCGGTTACTCAGTTATCGGGGAAACAATGATGAAAAAAAAAATCAATGCGTAATTTAAACATATAGATGAAGAATGGCATGATACGTATACCCCATCCACTATAAGGTGTACCGGTGCATGTACAAGTATACATGTATGTAAACCTTTCAATGCATGGATTCTATGTTCATTCGGATCAATTTCGATTGCGTGCTGCCTAAGCTATCGGTGGCGCGGCCAAAATTCTTTCCCAAGATGACTGGACATGTGCTCCAGCAGAAGTCTTTTGTCAGATGTTTTATAATTACCCTTATTTAAGCCTTGACTAGATGCAGCAGATGCCTCCATATGATTGTCCACACAAAAATTTGGCCCCCAAAAAATTCCCTACCTACCTACCCTATTTTCAAATACCATTTTATCAGAAGCAGAAGTATTTTGTTGTTGGCCTTAGCAAGGGTCTACCCCAGGAAAACTCATTGCCTCCGGTCATCCCCTCCCCGCAAACCCTCCCCTCCCCCCTCCCTCCTCCTTCCCAGGCATGTTTGCAAGCGCTCCGGATCCGGACGCGACATTGGACGAGGGCCACCACGGCATCTTTGAGGACATCATCGATGCCAGCGAACGCCCCAATCTGCAGCAGCAGCAGCAGCAGGAGATGGCCAGCCCCGAGGCCTGCTTCGTCAACATGCTGTGGTGCGGCATCCTGGCCCTGCAGCTGCTTCCGGAAAACACAAGTGCAGGTGGGTCGCTGTTAGCAGAGGAGTGACGTCTCAAAGCATTCGGTGGGGTGGGGGCTTGAAGTAGGATCGAAATGTTAAAAAATCATGTCCTGGAACCAGTGTTCAACCAATAGACTAAGAGCCCCTTGCCATATCTAACTAGACTTCTTAATGATGTTTTATAGTTTCCCTCTTCACTCCCCCTATTCCTCCCTCCCCCATTCCCCGTCCCAGCCTCCACTCTTTTTAAATTCTCATTTTTAGTTTGTATTCCTTGTGATATTTGGCTTTTTTAAATATTTATGTTGTTGATGTATTTTTAAGTCTTAAAGGTTTATGTGCAATAGGCCTATATTTGTAAATGTTGAAATTTTGTCCGGTTTTTAATTACCATGTAAATCACTGTGCAATTCAGCCGTTGGCTGCTATATAGTGTTTAATAAACCAGAATTATTATTATTATTATTAAAAGAGAAAATAAATTTGTTAACCTGCTGGGACTGAGTGGCCAAGCTGAGGAGGCGATGTACTCAATTCTCCCGTTGTATTTCCAGGGAAGGGTCATCTGGAAGTCAAAATTAAAAAAACAAAACAATTGAGATCAATCCAAAACTTTGACTGGACCTGGACTTGAACCCGAGACCTCTGGATTAACGTACATTACCAGTGCTCTTCTATCTGAGCTAGCTACCACTTAGATGGTGGCCTTCCCTAGTAGTCAACTAACCTTAGCCAGGTTTACAACAATTAGTTGTTTGCATCTGAATGAAAGCGGGGGAGTGATCCCTGGATATGTATGGCAGTTAATGGTTGAATTGTTTCTGACTGGTGCCCCCTACCCCGGCAAAGACTAGTTGACTATTTGGGAAGGCCACCATCTAAGGGATGCATAGCTCAGATGAAAGAGCACTGGCACGTTAATCCAGAGATCTCGGGTTCAAGTCTTGGCCCAGTCAAAGTTTTCTTGGCCAATCTTTGAGGGCTCACATTTGTTGAAAAGAAATGATTATTCGGGAGGTAAGAAAAAGACCCTTAAAGTAATGGTGCAGGGTTCACTCTCTGGCTGTGCTCGCAGGAATCATTTGCGTGACGGACGGAGTGACGGCCATGCCCGACATCGCCTCCACCAATCACCTGCTGACGCAGATGCGCAACAGCACCTTCGCCTGCTCCTTCCTGCAGGTGGGCCGACGCTTCCACCCCCACTGCAGCTTCGGCTACGTCCCGCACACGGAGATCATGCAGTTCATCGCCACGGCAACCTTTGGCGCCTTCCTGTCCAGGTGCCCGCAAATTGTGAGTGAGGTCCAAAAACCTGAGAAAAGACTTAAACGCAGTCAGTCTGTTTGCCATGCACAGCACCTCGGCTCTGAAGACCAACCGCAAAAAAAAAAGACTCATCTAATTCCATCAAAGCACATCAAATTTAGTAATAGTAGAAATTGGCCAAAAAATTGGCCAAAACAAACCTTAACTGGACTGGGACTTGAACCTCAGACCTCTGGATTAATGTACCAACCATCTGAGCTATCCAGCCCTTAGATGATTAAAAATGGTTAAATTGCTTCTGTCTGGCGCCCCCTTCCCCCACCCTGGCAAAGGCCACATCTGAGGGTTGGATAGCTCCGATGGAAGAGCACTGGTACGTTAATCCAGAGGTCTCAGGTTCAAGTCCCAGTTCAGTCTCCAAAGTTCCGCCAATTTTTTTATTTTTTTTTATTTTTAAGTTCCCAGTCAGTTTTGTTTGACTAGTAATAGTAGACTATACAAATCCAGTTTTGAAAAAAAAAGATAGCCAGGAGGAAATAAATGCTTCTTTCATGCTACTTCGCTTCGCTCATACGCATGAAAAATAGTTTGGTTCTGAGGAACGCCAAAATAAGGAGAAAAGGACACAGTCGCAATATAAGTTCTCATGATTTTTTATACATGATGGGAGGTGGCCTGGCTTAGTACGTGGGCTGAAGTTCCCAGTCAGTTTTGTTTGACTAGTAATAATAGATATAAATCCAGTTTTGAAGAAGAAAAAACGAGGAAATAAATGCTTCATTTCAATGCCGTCTCTGAGCCACCTCTCCTTGCCATCTGTAGCACAGGGTGCATCCCCTCTTCTGCCTTAACTCGAGCCGTTCTAACTCGGGTCTCCTCTCTGCTGCAGAACGCCAGTCAAGTGGAGATGAACCAGTACCACCGAGCCTTTCTGTCCTGGAATTTCCAGAAGGGATTAGACGGCATCAAGATTGACAACCTCAAAGGTGAGTGGAAGTCAGTCGGCAGATTCTTCTCTGGATTACTTAAATGATCTGATTCCAAACATCATACAATTTGTGTCAAGGTCTTACTTGGACTGTAGTACTGGCTTTGCTGATAATTCCCCCTCCCCCCCTTCATTTAGAAAAAAAAATTATTTGGATTACTCCGCATCATACGACTGTTTAGTGTTGCCATGTTCTTACAGCAGGAAACAGCGGTGGAGAGGATACAACTCATAGATGTAACATGATGTTTTGCGTCAAGGAAAATGTAATTCAATGAGGGTTTGTCCTGCTTGACATGATAAGCACTGAGTGCACAGTGCTTTGCCCGATTGCCTGATGAACAAAAAAATGTCAGGCAGCTCGGGTGGGATTCGAACCCACGACTCCAAGTTTCTAGTGCAGACGTCTGAACCACTTGTCCACCGTGCTGGTCACGGTCGTGCGTCGGATTCAAATAATGTATAGGGTACAACTCCCTGCGGTCCACTGGTGGGTTGTGGGGAACCTTTTGTTGTAGGGTCATTCCGATTTGACCCGTGAGGTCAGAGACAATTGACTGCCGTACAACTCAACCCATGTCCACTTCCTCATGTCTGATTTATAGAATCCATCATTTCAATGTGTACTCCATGGTAGTATGTCTCCTCTGCTAGGAGAAAGGTCCTGTCTGAATCCAAGCATTCGGGCCCTCGGCATTTGTGAGTTTTATCTCGCTAGAGGACGCCAGAGCCGCACGGCAAACTGCACGATCACCACTACGACGTCCGCAAACCGGTCCACAGGAACCGGTGAAGCGGATATAAACGGACGCCGCAGCGCACATTCTTCAGTTGCCTGATGACAATTAGCAATTCCAGCAACCGAAACGTCGCTACCAGCAACGATACATCGCGTGACTTTGATCACCTTTCTCCTTACCTATACCACCGCGATGAACAACCCCTTCATTCCTAACCCTAACCCTCATATTAATTTTGCTTTGCTTTGTAGGGAGACAGCACCAAGTCATTTCATCAGATGTTGCTGAATTGACTGAAGGGTATGGGAATTTTTTTCTTTTGAAAGACTCGCTGACCCACATATTTATGAAAAATTCCAGACAGACCCAGACCCAGTGACTGTGATATGTAGATGTGTTGTGTGCCATTTCACCTCCTCAGAGTCTGAAGAAAACACAAAAAAACTATTGCAAACTGCTCACTGACTAAAATGAACTGCAGTTCATCAATCTAAAAAAGTTAGAGGGCCTGAGGTTTTGATCCTAGCAGGACCTTTCTCAAAGGCAAAGAATCTAGTCTTCTCAGAGTTTTGTCCAAAATTCCGTCTGACATTCTCAGGGTATGTTTGTCAACCAAACATGTTTCCAAATCTCTTGAGCGTCCGAGTCTGAAGCATCTAAGCCCGGGAGTTGTTGTCAAGGTTTTAGTCCCTGTAGTTTAGCCGCACGCCGTCCTTACCGCAAGCGTCTGCGATGGTCTTGTCCCCAGGATCCAGCTGCCTGCTCCCTTTGCCGTCAACAAGCAGGGCTTGTGCACCATACCGCTCATCCGCAAGAAGCACAGGGATTACAAGCTCCACACCAGCCTGGCCAACGTGCTGTCCGTAAGACTGAGAGAGGGCTACACCATCAGGGATGTCTCCCTCACCAAGAGTAGGCACTCCTTTCTTGATCTGTTGTGCTCTCTCATTCCTGTAAAAAAAAAAAAAATTATCAGCATTTTAGGAGACCCCTTTATATGTGATTTGATTTCCTTTTTTTTTTTTTTTTTTTTTTTTGGGGGGGGGATGCAGTTTTTTCAGTTTGACTTCAATCGAAAAAGCTGCGTTCACTTTGTGCGTTACCGGAGCTGCTGTAACCAGGTTTACAACAATTAGTTGTTTGCATCTGAATGAAAGCGGGGGTGTGATCCCTGGGATCCATGGAGATATACGGCAGTTAATGGTTAAACTGCTTCTGACTGGCGCCCCCACCCTGACAAAGACTAGTTGAATATTTGGGAAGGCCACCATCTAAAGGCTGGATAGTTTAGATGTACCGGGCACTAGTACTCAAAACCAGGGGTCTCGGGTTCAAAACCCAGTCCAGTCAAAGGTTTCTTTGCCATTTTTTCATTTTTTTTTTTATTTTGTCTTTCAGATGACAAGCAGATTGAGGTGAAGTTGACCCTTCCCTGGAAATACAACGGGAGAATTGAGTACATCGCCTCCTCAGCTTGGCCACTCAGTCCCAGCAGGTTAACAAAGGGTTTCTTGTTCTCTTTTAATTCCAACATTTCGATCCTAAGGGACAGCCACTCAATTGTGATTAAATTTGGCAATCCTTCAGGGTGATACCATGTTCATGTTCTGTTTGGTTCGGTCACTTTCATGTTTGTACTTGCCCTGAGAAATACTAAATGAGATGACATCCCAGCAGGGCCTTTCTCAAAGGCAGAATCTAACCCTGAGAGCAGTGAGAATCGTTTTGAGGATAGTCGTCACCGCAAAGGGGAACCGCCCTTGACTCCCACTGATCGATTGTTGGTGTGGGTTGCTTTTGGCTGAAGGCATTTGACCAATGTGGACGTCATCATGGAGGGGAGCTACGAGTTCCTGCACGATCTGACCTGCCGCATGAAGAAGAGCCCCCACACCGCCTACCGGACCAAGGTGGTCATGAACTTCTGGCAGACACTTCGCAGGTAGGTCTCCAGAGGTTGTATCCAGAGGTCATATCAGAGGTCAAGTCCAGAGGTCATATCCAGAGGTCATATCCAGAGGTCATATCAGAGGTCAAGTCCAGAGGTCATATACAGGTGTCAAGTTTAGAGGTCATATACAAGTGTCAAGTCCAGAGGTCATATACAGGTGTCAAGTCCAGAGGTCATATCCAGGGGTCAATTCCAGAGGTGATATCCACAGGTCATGTCCAGATTTCATGTCCAGAAGTTGTGTGCAGAGGTCAAAGCCAGAGGTCACCAATTCATCAGTGTGCAACGGCTCAGAAAGTTGGAAGCTTCATGGTCTCATAGATATGTTGCAGTCATTCAGAAGTAATACCCAGAGGTCATATCCAGAGGTTGTATTCCGAGGTAGTATCCAGAGGTCATTCTTGGAAAACTAATTCATTCTTGTGCAACCTGCAATGGCTCAGAAAGTTGTAGAATGCTTCATGGTATCACAGATATGTTGCAGTTTGCTAATTATATATTGATTAGGGCAAAACACCCATTGCTTTATGTACGGTATTTCAAAAGTGTGTTGCTTTGTGGTTGGATTGCAGCCTGCAGGAGACAGACCAGCTCCTGGTGCACCTGCAGTCCTTCTCCTCCAACGCCATCTACTACACAGTGCCTGATGGCATCAAGAAGGGTATCCCACTGCTCTACATGCCCCCCTACTCAGAGACACCCGTCCTGGCCCAGAAATTTGACACCAAGTACGTCCACCAACAACTAGGGGTTTCATAGATATAACATGATGTTTTTGTTTTTTTTTGTTTTTTATCAGGCACCGGGCAAAGCACTGAGCATTCAGTGTTTACCACGTCGAGTAAGGGCAAAACCTTAAAATTTAGTGGGCCTGACGTTTCGATCCTAGCAGGACCGTTCTCAAAGGCTTTGAGAATGGTCCTGCTAGGATCGAAACTTCAGGCCCACTAAATTTTAAGATTTACATTTTGGTAATTTTAGTCAGTAAGCAGTTTGAAACATTTTTGTATATCACCTTAAGGGCAAAACCTCTTTGAATAACTAGGGGTTTCTAAAGTCTAGATTGTGTTCTATAGCTGGTCCTTAATTGTGGAACTCTTTCAACCAAGGCGGCCATCTAAGGGCTGGATAGCTCCGATGGAAGAGCACTGGTACGTTAATCCAGTCCCAGTCCAGTCAAAGACCTAGGGGTTTTCTAAAGTCTAGATCGTTCTCCATAGCTGGTCCTAAATTGTTGAACTCTTTCTCCATTGATATCCGGAATGCTTCTTCTGTCATCGGATTTAGGAAATTGAAAAATTGACTGGACCGGGACTTGAACCCGAGACCAAGGCCGCCATCTAAGGGCGGGAAAGCTCAGATGGAAGAGCACTGGTACCGGTAGGTTAATCCAGAGGTCTCGATTTCAAGTCCCGGTACAGTCAAAGTTTTCTTTGCCAATTGTTCAAATTTGTTCAAAAGTTCCCAGTCAGTTTTTCCTGTGTTTCCTTTGTTTGTGTGATTATTTTTAGGAATTGACTCAAAACGTTTTTGTTGTCTCCTTGATTGAAACGCTATTTGTTTTCCAAACAGAGACACAAGCTTGGAGCAGTTTGCCGGGTTCTGGAAGAAAATCTCCTTAATGGAGCCCAAGAAATGGTAAAAACAAAAATGTGCTTTAATTTGACAAACAAAAAATTGAAAAATGTTGCTACACCACGGAAGAATACAATGTTATATACTATTTGATACAATGTTACCTTGTATATACTATTTGATACAATGTTACATTGTATATACTATTTGATACAATGTTACATTGTATATACTATTTGATACAATGTTACATTGTATATACTATTTGATACAATGTTACATTGTACATGTATATACTATTTGATACAATGTTACATTGTATATACTATTTGATACAATGTTACATTGTATATACTATTTGATACAATGTTACATTGTATATACTATTTGATACAATGTTACATTGTATATACTATTTGATACAATGTTACATTGTATATACTATTTGATACAATGTTACATTGTATATACTATTTGATACAATGTTACATCGTATATACTATTTGATACAATGTTACATTGTATATACTATTTGATACAATGTTACATTGTATGCATATACTATTTGATACAATGTTACATTGTATATACTATTTGATACAACGTTATATACTATTACACTATTTCAGTAAATGCAATTGCCCTTTGTGTATAGTGTTGATTTGACCCTAACATTGCCCCACCTTGCCGCAAGTTTTTTCTGAAGTTTAAGGGCTTATAAGTGAAAGGCAATACTGGTTGGTAGCATCTTTGTGTTTCTGCCTGTGAGGAAGTTCAAGCAAGCATAAAAATAGTTGTTTTGTGGGTTTTTTTTATTCCCTTGAAGGCAAAGATGGCTGCACACACACAGGATTGCACTACTTCTCGTCCCAGACATGTGAGTTTGGTCCAATTTTTTATTTTATTTTTGTCGGATCAGAATAGCCGTCGCATCACAGTATTAAGCATACAGAACCGCATGTTCAACAAACAAAGGAAAAACTGGAACTACATGTTGTGAAGTCTTGATGAATTGCCAGTTTGTGCCACACTAAAAATGAATAAATCTTCATGGTAATAACGGCAGAGTTTGGATTAATTCTCATGCATGCATTGTGTACATAGTGTACATGTAAAATACTTGCCATGTGCGAAACTTGCTTAGGGCATAAGTCCACTTAAATACAGTTCAGTTGTAGTAGGATTAAGTGGACGTTTTGAGGAGACACTATGTGACACATCTCTTCTGAGAAGGAGTGTGGCTCTGAAAATAGCCAGTATCTCAACAATTTTGGAAGTGTGTACTCTGTCCGACGTCAGTCTCACTGCCAGAAACGTTGAGATACCGGCTCAGAGCCACACGCTCCTTCTTAGAAGAGATGTGTTTCATGGTGTCACCGCAAAACTATCACTTGGTGCTTCCACCATGCAAACCTTCCAAGTCTTTTCTAGTACATTGTTGTCACCTGAACTGTTGTTCAAATAGTTGTGAATCAAAGCACACCGATGTTATACAATGCGGTATCACACCATCTACTGTAGATCTGTGTGTCCCTCCATCTGTCTGTCCACCCGGCCATCTATCCATCTGTTTGGCTGTCTGTCTGCTCGGCCATCCACATAAAAATGATCACTTTTATTCAGAGAACCTCATCTGATACACTTGATAGATTTATATTCTTATTTCCCCGAGTTTGTCTGGCAATAAATGCCATTTGGTACATTCTTCTATAGCCTATCACTTGTATACAGTGCTCAGTCATAAGTGAGTTAGTTAAGATCTTAAAATCTAGTGGGCCTGACGTTTCGATCCTAGCAGGACCTTTCTCAAAGGCAGAGAAAGGTCCTGCTAGGATCGAAACGTCAGGCCCACTAAATTTTAAGATTTACATTTTGGTAATTTTAGTCAGTAAGCAGTTTGCAACATTTTTGTATATCATCGAGTTTGTGTGATATACAAAAATGTTGCAAACTGCTTACTGACTAAAATTACCAAAAAGTAAATCAAAAAATTTAGTGGGCCTGACGTTTCGATCCTAGCAGGACCTTTCTCAAAGAAAGGTCCTGCTAGGATCGAAACGTCAGGCCCACTAAATTTTTTGATCATCGAGTTTGTTTAGAGTTTAGTTTCCCTCATGTACATGTATGATACTGTCCGGTCTGTTTCCACAAAGGCTGCAGGGAGCAGTGACAGCATAGCTGTTCAAGTTTTTCACGAAATTTGACCCTTTTTCCTCACCTTTCCTACCCCCCCGACCCCGACCCCGACCCCGACCCCACGCCACTCCCCAGGCCTCTGCCCAAGCATCTCTACCTCCCCAACAACAACGGACGCTACAACAACATCCAGAGTCGCGTGGCCCTGAAAGAGCTGAACTCCATGCTGACAGAGTTCAGCACCTTCACGCTGCTGGAGAACCACAGCTACATCACCCTGACCAATACGTAAGCCAGGCCCAACTTGGGGAGACGCGACGAGAGGTTAAGATTGTCGTGGTGATGACAGCGGGTCTAGAGCTTGCCCGGTTCTGTTAAGAGCCGCACACACAAACATTAAGGTTCTGTTTTGTTTTGGATTGTGCTGCCGCAAACAATGCTTGACTTGCTTGATACAAAGATTCAACTCCATCTATCCTTCTGAAATCCTTCCAAACGTTTCCCACAATTGCTAAATTCATCATTCCCAAATCCTTCCAAACTTTTCCACAAGTCTTACGTCCATCATTCCCGAATCCTTCCAAACTTTTCCACTACCAGACTACTCTTACATCCATCCTTCCCAAATCCTTTCAAGTCTTTCGTCTATCATTTCCAAATCCTTCAAATCTTTTTCACAAGTCTTACGTCTGTCATTCCCAAATCCTTCCCATCTTTTCCACTACTCTTTCATCTATCATTTCCAAATCCTTCCAATTTTTTCCACAAGTCTTACATCTATCATTCCCAAACCTTCCAAACTTTTCCACAAGTCTTACATCTATCATTTCCAAATCCTTCCAAACTTATCCACAAGTCTTTCGTCTATCATTTCCAATTCCTTCCAAACTTATCCACAAGTCTTTCGTCTATCATTTCCAAATCCTTCCAAACCTTTCCACAAGTCTTACATCCATAATTCCCTAAAACCTTCCAAACTTTTCCACAAGTCTTACAATACATCTATCATTCCCAAATCCTTCCAAACTTTTTCACAACTCTTTCGTCTATCATTTCCAAATCCTTCTAAACCTTTCCACAAGTCTTACTTCTATTATATCAAAATCCTTCCAAACTTTTCCACAACTCTTTCGTCTATCATTTCCAAATCCTTCTAAACCTTTCCACAAGTCTTACTTCTATTATATCAAAATCCTTCCAAACTTTTCCACAACTCTTTCGTCTATCATTTCCAAATCCTTCTAAACTTTTCCACAAGTCTTACATCTATCATTCCTAAATCCTTCCAAACTTTTCCACAACTCGTTTCGTCTATCTTTCCAAATCCTTCTAAACCTTTCCACAACTCTTTTGTCTATCATTCCCAAATCCTTCCAAACTTTTCCACAAGTCTTACATCTATCATTCCCAAATCCTTCCAAACTTTTCCACAACTCTTTCGTCTATCATTTCCAAATCCTTCTAAACCGTTCCACAAGTCTTACTTCTATTATATCAAAATCCTTCCAAACTTTTCCACAAGTCTTTCGTCTATCATTTCCAAATCCTTCCAAACCTTTCCACAAGTCTTACATCTATCATTCCTAAATCCTTCCAAACTTTTCCACAAGTCTTGCATCTATCATTCCCAAATCCTTCCAAACTTTTCCACAATTCTTTTGTCTATCATTTCCAAATCCTTCTAAACCTTTCCACAAGTCTTACTTCTATTATATCAAAATCCTTCCAAACTTTTCCACAAGTCTTTCGTCTATCATTTCCAAATCCTTTCAAACCTTTCCACAAGTCTTACATCTATCATTCCCAAATCCTTCCAAACCTTTCCACAAGTCTTGCATCTATCATTCCCAAATCCTTCCAAACTTTTCCACAATTCTTTTGTCTATCATTTCCAAATCCTTCTAAACCTTTCCACAAGTCTTACTTCTATTATATCAAAATCCTTCCAAACTTTTCAACAAGTCTTTCGTCTATCATTTCCAAATCCTTCCAAACTTTTCCACAAGTCTTGCATCTATCATTCCCAAATCCTTCCAAACTTTTCCACAACTCTTTCGTCTATCATTTCCAAATCCTTCTAAACCTTTCCACAAGTCTTACTTCTATTATATCAAAGTCCTTCCAAACCTTTCCACAACTATTTTGTCTATCATTTCCAAATCCTTCTAAACCTTTCCACAAGTCTTACTTCTATTATATCAAAATCCTTCCAAACTTGTCCACAAGTCTTTCCTCTATCATTTCCAAATCCTTCCAAACCTTTCCACAAGTTTTACATCAATCATTCCCAAAACCTTCCAAACTTTTCCACTACTCTTACATCTACAATATATCTACAATATATCTTCTAAACCTTTCAAAAACTCTTACATCTATCATTCCTAAATCCTTCCAAACTTTTCCACTAGTCTTACATCTATCATTCCAAAATCCTTCCAAACTCTTCCACAAGTCTTACATCTATCATTCCTAAATCCTTCCAAACTTTTCCACAAGTCTTACATCCATCATTCTCAAATCCTTCCAAACCTTTCCAGAAGTCCTACATCAATCCTTCCCAAATCCTTCTGAATCACCGCAACTCCTCTACCCATTCCTTTTTCCCGATCCACATCACTATATCCATCCCCCTTTCAACCAAATATCCCACAACATCCCTTCATCTATCCATCCCCAATACCATCCCACTTAAATCTGAAGGAATTTCAAGAATCAGGGGGTGTGGGGGAGATCTACGGTAACCCCCTCCCCTAACAGACGTTTTTCAAGATGAGTGGTTTAGGCAGCAATGTCCTTCTCTCTGTCAGGGATGCAAACAGCCCGCCAACGTCCTTCTTCCTGATCCGAGTCCAGTCCAAAGCTCCCTGCGTTGTGATCCGTCTGGCCTTCCTCGGTGGGACACCAGGCCATGAACGCAATAACGTAAGAGCACGTACCCACAGCACGCAGACCCCCCCCCCAAAAAAAAAAAACCTCCTCTCTTTCAAGTGTGGGTCCTGACGTTTCGATCCTAGCAGGACCTTCCGTAAAGGCAGGTGTCAATCTTTTATGAAGGGCATGCTAGGATCTAAACGTCAGGATCTTAATTTGTTTTTAGATTTTTTGGGGGATGGGTCGTTGAATTCAGTAAGCATTTTGCACCATTTTTTAATAATACTTTGATAAGTAAATTGGAAAATTGGCCAAGAAAACTTTGACTGTACCAGACTTGAACCTAATACCTCTGAATTAACGTACCAGTGCTTTTCTGAGCTATCCAGCCCTTAAATAGTGGCCTTCCTTAATAGTCAACTAGTCTTTGCCGGGGTGGGGGGCACCAGCCAGAAGCAATTCAACCATTAACTGCTGTATATCTCCAGGGATTACACCCCCACTTTCATTCAGATGCAATTGTTGTAAACCTGGCTATGGCAGCTCAGGGATCACACAAAGTAGATGCAGCTTTTTTTTCAATTCAAGTCAAATAAACAAAAGGAAAAACTGACTGGGAACTTTTGAACTAATTGAAACATCGACAAGGAAAACTTTGACTGGACCGGGACTTGATCTTGAGAAAGGGCTGGATAGTTGAGATGGTTAGAGTGATGCTACGCAAAAAAGCAGAGTTCTCAGATTCAAGTCCCAGTCCAGTCAAAGATTTCTTTGGCATTTTGTTTGTCTTGATCAGATTGTGAGTGAGCTTAGGGAGAAACTGCAAGGACTCAGCATCCCACTCAAGCAGACCGGGTACCTGAAGGTGCCCACGGCTCGTCACAAGACCCAAGTGTCCAAGATGGCCGCTGCTGCCAAGGGCAAGAGTCCTAAGCAGGATCCTAAGACCAGCGCCAACAAGCCCTGCGTGATCATCCTAGCCAGACCCATCGATATCATCCTGGTCAAGTCAGTCTCTCTGTCTCTCTGTCTCTCTGTCTCTCTCTCTCTATCTGTCTCTATCTGTCTCTCTCTGTCTCTCTGTCTCTCTCTGTCTTTTTCGTCTTTCTCTCTGTCTCTCTGTCTCTCTGTCTCTCTGTGTCTGTCTCTGTCTCTGTCTCTCCCTCTCTCTCTCTATCTGTCTTTCTCTGTCTTTCTCTCTGTCCCTCTCTGTCTTTTTCGTCTTTCTCTCTGTCTCTGTCTCTCTGTCTCTCTCTGTCTCTCTGTCTCTCTGTCTCTCTGTCTCTCTCTCTGTCTCTCTGTCTCTCTGTCTCACTGTCTCTCTGTCTCTCTCTCTGTCTTTCTATGTCTCTCTGTCTCTCTGTCTCTCTCTGTCTATGTCTCTAATAAGCTTCATTCAAACAATGGGCGTAATGCAGTAAACTACAGTCATACAGAGTACAGTCATAGCAAAGAAGAAATAATGGGGTTATCACGTTGAGCAGGGCAAACCCTCATTGAATTACATTTTCCGTGACGCCAAACATCATGTTATATCAAAATCTGTTCCAAAACCCTGACAGGTACGAGCGAATGCCTCCAGGTTTTGGGGACCTCAAGACCTCCATCCAGGTGACGACTGGCTCGGTGCCCGTCTACATGGACAGTCGGGGACCCTGCAAGAACCTGAACAGGCTGGCCTGCTACCTGCACCACCATCGCTGGATCTGGGACGCACAGAGTGACCGCACCGCTCCCATATCCATGGAGGCTGTCGCTCACATCCTCTCCGTCCTCACTGAGTAAGAAATAAGCACGACTTGGCAGGTTTACATTGTGGGGGATGGGCGGGTATTTCCAAGACCACGTCTCTGCCTCTGCCTCTGCCTCTGCCTCTGCCTCTGCCACTGCCTCTGCCTCTGCATCTGTCTCTGCCTCTGCCTCAGCCTCTGCCTTTGCCACTGCCTCAGCCTCTGCCTCTGCCTCTGCCTCTGCCTCTGCCTCTGCCTCTGCCTCTGTCTCTGCCTCTGCCACTGCCTCTGCCTCTGCCTCTGTCTCTGCCTCTGCCTCAGCCTCTGCCTTTGCCACTGCCTCAGCCTCTGCCTCTGCCTCTGCCTCTGCCTCTGCCTCTGCCTCTGCCTCTGTCTCTGCCTCTGCCTCTGTCTCTGCCTCTGCCTCAGCCTCAGCCTCTGCCTATGCCTCTGTCTCTGCCTCTGCCACTGCCTCTGCCTCTGCCTCTGTCTCTGCCTCTGCCTCTGTCTCTGCCTCTGCCTTTGCCTCTGCCTCTGCCTCTGCCTCTGCCTCTGCCTCTGCCTCTGTCTCTGCCTCTGTCTCTGCCTCTGCCTCTGTCTCTGCCTCTGCCTCTGCCCCTGCCTAAGCCTCTGCCTCTGCCTCTGCCTCTGCCTCTGCCTCTGCCACTGCCCCTGCCCCTGCCTTTGCCTCTGCCTCTGCCTCTGCCTCTGCCCCTGCCCCTGCCTCTGCCTCTGCCCCTGCCTCTGCCTCTGCCTCTGCCTCTGCCTCTGCCCCTGCCTCTGGCTCTGGCTCTGCCTCCGCCTCCGCCCCTGCCCCTGCCTCCGCCCCTGTCCCTGCCCCTGCCCCTGCCCCTGCCCCTGCCCCTGCCCCTGCCCCTGCCCCTGCCCCTGCCCCTGCCCCTGCCCCTGCCCCTGCCCCTGCCCCTAATATGGGTTAGTACACCCATATATAGTACAAGTCATATTTTCAGTTCTATTATGTTCGTAAAGTATGTACAAACATTTTTCCGACTACTTCCTGACTTAAATGACCAAGATGCAAATTTCACAAATGTAGAAGGCTAAATTTTGTTAGTAGCAGGATGTTTTCATTCATGGTCGAGTAATTTTTTCATTTCAGTGAAACAATCTCTTTGCCTTGTCATCCTTGTTTTTCATGTTTTGGTTCCAGCTTAAGACTTCAAGAAGGCTTTCACTTCTCGTACTCCAACTCTGGAATCATCAGTTTTGTCACGGAGCTCAAGATGAAGGTAATGCTGGAAGACTGTCGAGACCCTGATATATTCAAATCCTGACGGGACCCTTGCTCGAAGACCGAGACTGGTCCTGCCAGGGTGGGGAAGAGGCGAATTATCCGAGGCATTTAACTGCACCGGGATCTGAACCCGACACCTCTGACTCAAAGTAAAAGATCCCTAACACCTGAGCTATCCAGTCAGGCCTATGACATAGCTTTCTTTTGGGGCACCAGTCAGAGTTCTTTTAAACCATTAACCGCTGAATATCTCCCGTGATCACGCCCCCTGTTTTTTCACTTGGATGTTACCAACAATTTGATGTGAACCTGGTTACCTCGGGGTCGGGGGTTCACCTGAAGTGGATGCAGCTTTTTTCAACTCTGCTTTCAGTCAAAAACAAAGTTATATGCCAAAATGTTACAAAGTGACTAAAATGACCAAAATGCAAGCTCTCAAACATTCGGAGGGCCGGATTTTTCGAGAGTTTGAGAAAGGTTCCTGCTGAGAATTTTTGATTGAAGACAAAGTTTTCGATATCAGATACAGTATGATATGATCATTCGATATCAGATATGAGTGTACTGGGCATAGAATCCCTTGGTGACTGTAGTAATGCTGTCCGTCTTATCCGTGAGAAAATGTGGATGAAGCGTCTTCGGACTATTCAACCACATGGTCTCAACATCCAGGAGGGTAATGACTAACACCATGCAGCTTTCTGATAATCCTTCTTTTGTGTTCACTTCCTCACACTTCTCTCTTTGATCTTTCCCCCTCTTCTCACTAATTCCTACCCTGCTCTTTGCCCTTCCCTTTGATCTCACCCTACCAGCTTTACTCTTTGTCCTTTGTTTCTCATCCGTGTCCTATTCACTCTCTTCCCCCTTCCTTCGTGTACATGTATCTGTGTTGTCCTTGTCACTCTGCCTTTGAAAAAGGTCCTGCTAGGATCGAAACGTCAGGCCCACTAAATTTTAAGAAAACAAAGTTAACTCTTTCACTACAAAGTTATCTGTGACTTCTGACAGAATTTATTTGCGAAAGGTTTACGATGAGTCGTTGCCGGCAGCTCGCCGGCCGGAAGTACACTTAGCTTGAGCCGCTGTGAGCGGCTTGTCGCGGGGAAAGAATGAAGGGAAAAAAACTGGCCGGGAAATTTCTTTCAAGAAATGCTCGTTGTTTTTGACGCCCCCATCCGTTGTTTACAGAATCCAATGAAGTCCGACGGCAGAGATATGTTTACCGTCGTCCAACCGAAGCAGCGCTCTGCCCCGGTGGGGTCGACGGAGACAGATGAAGAGGCAGACCCCTCATCAAATGGGGTGGCACACAGGCGTGCAGATGACGTCTTCCCGTGCCTCGTGCAGTACATTCTGTTTCCTCCCCACGTGGCGACATACTGCATGGACAGGGTCGGCAGGTAAACCAAGAATCATCTGAAACAGTACGATTAGTTGACCGGTGCTGTCTGTCAACGCTACTGAAAAGAGAAATACCAGTGCGTGTATAGACATCAGGCATCATAGCATCATGTCTGTCTCTCTTTCTCTATAACCTTCTCTCTTTCTCTCTCACCCTCTCTCTTTCTCTCTCACCCTCTCTTTTTTTCTCTCACCCTCTCTCTCTCTCTCACCCTCTCTTTTTCTCTCTCACCCTCTGTCTTTCTCTCTCACCATTTCTTTTTCTCTCTCACCCTCTGTCTTTCTCTCTCACCCTCTCTTTTTCTCTCACCCTCTCTTTTTCTCTCTCCCTTCCTCTGTCTGTCTTTCTCTCTTTCTCTCTCCCTTTCTCTCCCTTTCTCCCTGTCCCTGTCCCTCTCCCCCTCTCTCTCCCTCTCATGTCTGTTTGTCTTTCTCTCTCACCCTCTCTCTCTTTCTCTCTCCCTTCCTCTGTCGTTCTCTCTTTCTCTCTCCCTTCCTCTGTCTGTCTTTCTCTCTTTCTCTCTCCCTTCCTCTGTCTGTCTTTCTCTCTTTCTCTCTCCCTTCCTCTGTCTGTCTTTCTCTCTTTCTCTCTCCCTTTCTCTCCCTTTCTCCCTGTCCCTCTCCCTCTCCCCCTCTCTCTTCCTCTCATGTCTGTTTGTCTTTCTCTCTCACCCTCTCTCTCTTTCTCTCTCCCTCCCTCTGTCTGTCTTTCTCTCCTTTCCTCCCTTCCTCTGTCTGTCTTTCTCTCTTTCTCTCTCCCTTCCTCTGTCTGTCTCTCTCTCTTTCTCTCTCCCTTCCTCTGTCTGTCTTTCTCTCTTTCTCTCTCCCTTCCTCTGTCTGTCTCTCTCTCTTTCTCTCTCCCTTCCTCTGTCTGTCTTTCTCTCTTTCTCTCTCCCTTCCTCTGTCTGTCTTTCTCTCTTTCGCTCTCCCTTCCTCTGTCTGTCTTTCTCTCTTTCTCTCTCCCTTTCTCCCTGTCCCTGTCCCTCTCCCCATCTCTCTCCCTTTCATGTCTGTTTGTCTTTCTCTCTCACCCTCTGTCTTTTTCTCACACCCTCTCTTTTCTCTCTCACCCTCTGTCTTTCTCTCTTTCTCTCTCCCTTCCTCTGTCTGTCTTTCTCTCTTTCTCTCTCCCTTCCTCTGTCTGTCTTTCTCTCTCACCCTCTCTCTTTCTCTCTCCCTTTCTCTCCCTTTCTCCCTGTCCCTATGCCTCTCCCCCTCTCTCTCCCTCTCATGTCTGTCTGTCTTTCTCTCTCACCCTCTCTCTTTCTCTCTCCCTTTCTCTCCCTTTCTCCCTGTCCCTCTCCCCCTCCCCTCTCTCTCTTTCACTGACTGTTCTCAGTGGTTCCAACAATGCGGACCAAGGGCCCATAGAGGAGCAGGACACTGCTGAGGCTGATGGGAGACTGCAGTTGGTCACCGAGTGCTGGGTGGAACCCCAGAGTGGCACTGCTTTTGACGTGCCCCAGGAGCGATACTACTTCCAGGACTGCTGCTACAAAGAGGTCCCGCAAGTGGTAAGAGACGCCAGAAACAACTTGGAGAGCAGGGGGGCCGGGCTGGGAACATTGAAAAAAAAATTATGAAAAATAGCAAAGAAAACTTTGACTGGACCGGGACTTGAACCAGAGACCTCTGGTTTTGCATACCAGGGCTCTTGCCATCTGAGCTGTCCCGCCCTTAGATGGCGGTCCATCCAAATACAGTAGTAGACTAGTAGACCTTTCGGGGAAGGATAGTTCAGGGGGTAAGAATGCCAGTATATTAATCAAGAGGTCTTGGGTTCAAGTCCCGGTCCAGTAAAATCTAAATACTAATACTAAAAAAATATATATATATATATAAATGTAAAAAAAAATATTTAAAAAAATGGTAAAAAAAAATTGGAAAAAAAAAAAAAAAAAAAAACCAAGAAAAAATTGTTACCCCCTCCCTTAAACCCCCAACTTTTTAAAAATTGTTTTATTAACTGATTTCTTCTCCAGCTTTTCCCACTGGACCAGGAGGTGATCTCCACGCTGCTGACCTACGAGCACCTGAAGGCTCTCTGCCATGACCATCCCATGCCCTCGGCCGTCCAGCCGGGCTCAGAGGCGGGCGGAGAGGAGCTGCAGCTGAGCGAGTCCATCAGCCACCTCCCCTACTCCCTGGAGGTCCTGAAGCTCCTGCCTCGATGCCAACAAGCCGAGGTCCTGAGCTCCACCTACATCGAGGGTCAGGCTACTCTCCCTGATTCACTCTTCTTCTTTTTTCTTTTTTTTTAAAACTGACGAGGGAAAAACTGACTGTGAACTTTTGAACAAATTGAAAAAATTGGCAATGAAAACTTTGACAGCCGACATCTCGTGCCACCGGACAACTTTTGGTTCTTGTCATATGACCACAACGGAAAAGCTCTTCTCCATTGTCGACAATGCCTTTTTGTTTCTGTGTCTTCCGAATGTCTTCAGAGGTGTTGAACGACAGCGGCCCTGACGATACTTTCCCGAAGCCACAGCTCCAGCGCTTCCCCAAGCCCAACTGCACCCTCTACTGTCTGCTCCTGAGCGCCCTGGGCAAGATGACGGACCACGAGTTCACCCTCTCCGAAGAGGACGGCATCCGGTTCGCCCGGACGGTCCTAACCAGGAACGTCTACGAGGACGGGAACAACGACGACGATGACGGCGACCGCCGGCCAGCTCCCTTCAGAATGTCGGAGGCGGACGTCCGGCGTTTGACGGAGGAGGCCGGTCGCTCGCCGGGGACGGACACCGCGGCCAAGGCGATAGCCGCCCGGCTGTCGGACTCCCTGTCCAGCACTTTGCCGGACGCCTGGCAGCAGGCGCTGAGGGAGGGCCAGGCTCTCCGGTCCAGCGCCATCCCGCGCTGGACCTGCTTCGTCAAGGACGCGGTCCGCACTTGCGACGCGGACAAGGAGGCCAAGGCCAGCTCGCACCTGATCCTGACCATCATGCCGGCCAGCTACGGTGACCTCCAGAAGCTGATGGCGCTGGGGAAGACGGTTGATGGCAGCGGCGGCGGCGGCGAGACGGCCGGGAGCAAACCAGCGGAAGCCGGCAGGCCGGCAACGGGAGATGTGAATATTGAGGAGGATGCAACCCCCGGCGCTGAAACGCTCACTGCAGACTCGGAGCATGAGCTCCCTGGAGACGAGTCTGACGGCGGGCCGGGCGCCTCTGGGAGCAGGCAGGGCCTGACCCTGCCCATCTACGTCTACGACTGCTCCCTCTCCTCCATCAAGCACCAGCTACTGAGGCACGAGGGCCACGCCGTGCCGCCGGACGTCTTCCAGGACCTCACCTTCGCCTCCCTGGAGGCTCAGAACCACGGCTTGGGCGGGTCGGGCCCCGCCCCACCCCGGGGCGGGACCTCCACGCCAAGGGTCTCCCTCTCCAGGCACTCGTCTCGGAGCCACCTGGATGCAGAGTCGACCGGCGGCGGCGGCGGTGCGGGGACCAGGGCCTCGGGCCATCCCGGCAAGACCCTGGCCCACTTCCTCTCCGGCCTGGGCAACCGGATCAGCAAGTACTTCGTCATGGGCATCTTCAAGAGCCTGCAGCGCGGCCAGTTCGTGGACAGCCACGACGTCCAGGTGGCGCTGGACTACATCTGTGTGGAGTCCCTGCATGACATCGACATCACGCACTTCCTGCATGCCGTCTGCGGCCACATCAGGGAGTACAGCGAAAAGGTGAGAACCGCAAGTCCAAGTTTTCTCTTTTTCTCAATGTGTTTGAATCTGATGAATCTGATGCTCGTCAATGTTGCAAACTGCCAACCGACTTAACCACTTCGCACCTGGCGACTGCTCAGTGCCCATGACAGCCATACTGGGTTTTCTGAAAAAATGACGTACCGAGGACAAAGAAGGGATGGCTGTTAGGGTTAGATCAATGTGAAGGGCAGGGGTTTGAGTAGGGATTAGGTAGTGGAAGGGGGAAACACCAAAGGGAAAGAGTGAATTAGAGAAGACCCTTGTAACAGGCATGCAACTTGTCCGCGGATCCGCGGATTTCCGCGTTTTATTTAATTCGGCCATTTAAAAAAAAAAAAAAAAAAAAAAAATTAAATCAAAGTCATAAGTTGTCACAAACTACTCAGAATGCACCACAGAGCATCTAGAATCCAAAATTTTCCTGGGCCCTTAAGCAGGCCCCAAACCACACACCATAAGGGCTTCGTGCTTCACGCTCGCAGTTTCATTCGGACATTTTCCTCTTTTTTTACAATTCAAGAGTTGCATGCCTGTTGTAATTGTTGGTTGGTTTGCAAGTGGCATCACGCTGGCAAAATAAGGCGTCTGTGTTTTTCGGTTCCAGCTGAGCATAGAGCAACAGGCCCGGAACATCCTGTGCAAGAAGATCAAGTTTGCTGACCAGCTTCCACTGGATGCCGACGAAGAAGACAACGACGCAGAGCGGACTAAAACCAGGCAAGTCCAGCCTCAGTCGAGAAGCGAACAAATCCCGGAGTTTGGCCAAAGAAGAGGCTCCTTGGCCTCTCTCAAGATTTCGGGCAATTATCGTTTAGTGTTTAGCATAAGTATCCACAGAGTGAGTGAGAAAAACTTTTTTTTACTCGATGAAAAATAGCGAAGAAAGTTTGACTGCGCAGGGACTTTAACCCGAAACCCTGAGCTTAACGTACCAGGGCTCTTACCCTCTGAGCTGTCCCGCCCTTAGATGGCGGTCCATCCAAATAGTAGGCTAGTAGACCTTTTGGGGAAGGATAGCTCAGGGGGTAAGAATGCCAGTATATTAACCAAGAAGTCTTGGGTTCAAGTCCTGGTCCAGTCAAAATTCTTTCTTTGCTCTTTTTCAAATATTGTTAAAAAAATAATAATTAAAAAAAAAATAGCTCAGTTCGCCTTTCCTATAATTATTTTCTTTTTTGATTGAAACTGTTTTTTGATTTTTTTTTTTTAAATGGCATAGAAAATTTTGACTGGACCGGGATTTGAACCCGAGATCTCTGGTTGTGTGTACATGTACCAGCACTCTTGCCATCTGAGCTATCCAGCCCTTAGATGGTGACCTTCCCAAATGGTCAACTACCTGTAGTCTTTGCTGAAGTGGGGGCACCTGCTGTTTATCTCCAGGGATCACGGCCGTGTTAAAAACTTTTTTCAAAACTGTTAAAAGGTTCCCATAATTTTTGGGGGGGGTCAAGTTGTTTTAGAAAACTCCCTTTTCTTGATTAAAAAAAAATCTTCTTATTTTTTCTATCCAAAATCAGGAGGGCCTGACATTTAGATCCTAGCAGAATACCGGTATTTCTCAAAAGCACATCCTGCCTTTCGCATTTTTGGACATTTTAGTCAGTAAGCAGTTTGCAACATTTTTTGTTTGTCAAATTATAACCCCCCTCAAAAATGGCGTCTTCAACAGGTCGCATTCCAAATCAAGGTCGTCGCCCAAAGCCGGCAAGTCGTCGCTGTCCAGGACCCCGCGCCCCTCGGTCAAGGTGCCACTGTCCGCCCTGACCTCTGACCTGCCCTGCCCGACGGGCACCAGCAATCTCCACGAGCTGATCCAGAGGAAGTTCAACGAGGCCATGGGCTACCACTTTGAGCCGGTGCCCTCCAACCCGGACATCTGGTTCTTCCGTCAGTCCGAATGCCAGGAGCTTGGGGTAAGCTCGCTGCCAACATCCCTCCCTCGGTGGAGTTTCAATACTGACTGCACTTTACGTCTGATGCGCAAGGGTTTGCCCCCTCCACCGAGGTGAAGTCGGCACTTAACGTCAGTCAATTGGTCAAAGCACTGAGTATTTTGTGCCGACTACACTATGTCGGAGAAGGGAAAACCCTCATTGAATTCCGTCTTGACACTCACGGATGCAGTTCATAAGGCGCTATCTGTATGCCCTGTAAGGTAAACACTCATTGAATTCCATTCTGTAAATACAAAAAAAAAAAATTGCAAACTGCTGACTGACTAAAATGACCTGCCATACATGAATCTCAAAAGTTAGAGGGCCTGATGTTTCGATCCTAGCTGGACCTTTTCAAAAGGTCCTGCTAGGATGGAAACGCAAAGCCTTCGAGAAAGGTCTTGCTAGGATCAAAACATCAGGCCCTGTAACTTTTGAATTCCATTTTCACCAATGCAAACAAAACCAACCATACTGCACCTATTAAGACTATGACGCCCACCGTTATACAAATTTGAATCCACTTGTACCTGACCACTATTGAAGCAATTTTTTTCTTTCTCTGATTTCACCTCAGGTCGACGTGGTCTTCCAGGACGATGAGGAGGAAGCAGAGGAGAAAGTCGAGGAAGACTCAGAGCTACCCGCTGAGTTGGACAGACTCCAGGTCGAGACGTTGGAAGAGGAGATTTCTGAACAGCTTAGCGGTATGGGACTTAATTGATAAGATTTTCAATAGGATATGAAATAGGATTGCGGAGACACCATGTAAATTCTCTTTTGTGAGTAAGTGTGGTTCTTTTCAGAACCACACTTTGTCTCCGCAAACCTATTTATCCTGATATTCTCACCATGCAAACCTTCAAATCTCAAGATTTTCAATCAATAAGATTCCGAATTAATAGGATTCTAATTGATATTCTCAATCAATAATGTTCTCAATCAATAATGTTCTCATTTTGCTTTGATTTTGCCTTTTTGCTCATCTAAGTCATAAAACCAGTTTGCAACAAAGTCATTGCTAGGAAAGAAAAGACAGCTATTCAGCATGTCCTTAGCAACCACTTAAGATTGATTTTTGGGTGGTCGTCACAGTGACCAGTTACACCTCCGACAACCGGGACCTCCCGTTGCCGCCGGAGAACAAGATTAACTCCATCGTGGACGTGTACCAGTCTTCCCTGAGGCAGGGCACCAGCTATGAGCAGCAGTCCTTCGTCTACAGCGACGAGGAGCAGAGCACGTCCACGGAGTCCATCATGGGCAGCTACGAGGAGGAGATGTCCCCCCTCTTCGTCCACTTGGTATGCTCCGTCAAGCTGAAGAACAATGTGGGCAACATGTCCAAGCGGACTCTACCAACGTGTCTCGGTGGGTGACTTTTTTTTATTTGGGTGACATTCCTGATCCCTCGTGTTTCGGTTGTATTGTTATTCTGTTTCATATGCTGATTTGTAGCATCATTCTACGTGTATTTGACTTGTACGTCATTTATACATACAATCATTGTACATCTAGGACAAATGTGACCTAAGATGGCATAATGAGGCATCTACTCCTCTTCCAGTAAACGCGTTCGGAAGTCAAAGTATTGTCAAAATGCATGTCAAAACCAATTTTCATTTTGTTGCACTTTCGGAAAATGTATAAGGGAATCATCTGTTTGAATGTCTGAAAATATTGAAAAATCATTTGTCTGAATTGATTACTGTATTAGCTTCAGTTACAGGTACTGTATGTACATCACCCATTTAAAAAACAAATGTCTCGTAACAAATGTCACCTACCTGTAGTCTTTGCTGAAGTGGGGGCACCAGTCAAAAGCATTGAACCATTAGATGCTCTTTATCTCCAGGGATCACGGCCTTGTTAAAAAAAAGGCCTTTTTTCAAAACTGTTCAAAGGTTCCCATAATTTTTTGGGGGGATCAAGTTGTTTTAGAAAACTCCCTTTGTTCGATTGAAAATATCTTCTTATTTTTTCTATCAAAAATTAGGAGGGCCTGACATTTAGATCCTAGCAGAATACTAACTTTTGCGGAGCCAGTCATGTATGAAAGAAAAGTCTTGACTCTCCATCGCCGTTCCCCGAACAGGTCACCTGATTGGCTGCCTGGAGAGCCCGCCGGAGGAGGAGATTAACCCCGCCGACCTCTCAGTGACCCTTGACCTCATCTGCCTCTCCCTGCCCTCGGAGCTGGACGAGGCGGATGGGGAGGAGACGGAGGAGGGGGACGAGGTCTTTGCTGCGAGGCAGCGCGAGGTGTCGGTGACGGAGTCCACACCGCCCACCTCACCCCAGGCTGAGTTGCCGTACATCCTCTCACCGGGCAGGCTGCGGGAGATGTCCGCGCTGGACGAGGTTGACGCCAACGGGTAGATATGCTGCTCCTTGCTTGTCGGACAAATTAATGCAACAAGGAGGGAGCTGAAACCCCCCGTCAAACATCCACCATCTTCGTTTAAAGCCCCTACACAACATTGGTCGAGGTCAAAGAATAGCATCCATACGTTGTCTGATCCAACATATGCATGGAATAGCACACCTGTGAACATTTCAGCTCAATCCGCCGACCAAGTCTCGAGAAAATCGTAAAAACACCTTCATTTGTTTCGCGGAAATGCAGCATTCAATGCCGTACTGTTCCAAAAAATAGTTTAGATCTCGGTGAGACGTAAACGATTTCTTTTACTCATTTCTCCCAAATTACAACATTTTAGGCAGAAATATTTCAGTGCAAGGTTTCTACTATTACCATCTTCAAACTGTATAAGTTTCAAATCTGTGAACATTTCTGTTTTTCGATCTTATCAATGTTGTGTAGGGGCTTTAAAATCTGCAATATCTAGAATGCTAGCCCGTCGTCCATGTGTAAAGCATAGCAACATAAATTTATTTTATTTATTTTTATGAAAATGGCCGAGAAAATTAGATGAACTTGGGACATTTGGGAAGGCTGCCATCTAAGAGCTGGATAGGTCAGGTGGTATGAGCACTGGTACATTACATGAGAGGTCTCAGGCTCAAGTCCTGGTCCTGTCAAATCTTCTCAACGAGACATCGCGTGACTTTGATCACCCTTCTCCTTACCTGTACCACTGCAATGAACAATCCTTTCATCTCTATTGACTTCTCAAATTGTTTATAGCATTGATATAATATGGAAAAAACATCAGATCATATTACATGTAATTGTTTTGTAATTAATGTGTATTGAAGTCACTTATAATATATCAGCAAGGCGTTTTCAATTATTTGTTTTTACTGTGGAACATCGCTATAATGAACATCCCGTGACCAAGAAAATTGTTCGGTATAGCGGTCGTTGGTTATTGCAGTTCTGACCACATGTTTTGTTCACTAAAATCGGGAGCCAAAGGGTATGTTTGTTATAGCCAAATGTTCGGCATATTGGCGTTCGTTACAGCTGCGTTCCACGGTTTTACTTTATAATTTTTACTTTTTTTTTGAAAGGTTTGATCCTGATGCTCTGAGCAGCTTGCCCTATCAGCAGATCAACGCCATCCAAACGACCAAAGATGAGGTTTGTGTGCAATCAAAAACATGTCTGTTATATGATCAGTGATGTAAGACTTCCAGAAATTTCTGGATTTGCGTGATTTTTTTTTTTTTTTTTTTTTTTTTTTATAAATTGTTATTTATTAATTTGTTTTATTCTTTTTTTTTATGTCAAACAGATATCTCAAACTGCTCATTTTAATCTGTTAAAACCCTAAAAACTGACGATTCTCGTCTGAGCTGCCTGAAATTTTTGTCATCAGGCATCAAAGCACAGCATTCAATGTTTATCATGTAGAGCAGGGCAATAAAGCTCATTGAAAGAATTTTTTTTCTTAAAATTTACTGGGCCTGACGTTTCGATCCTAGCAGGACCTTTCTCAAAGGCACTCTTAAGATTCGCATTTTGGTAATTTTAGTCAGTAAGCAGTTTGCAACATTTTTGTATATCACTGAAATAATTTTTATGATTAAAAAACAGAAAGAATAAGAATCCAGAATTTTGTTTTCGTTTCAGATCAAATGGCTCCTAGAGGACGAGATTGCGTCGGCTAAGCATCACATCTTCCCCGTTACCGTGGAGACCCTGGACATGGTTGCTAAGCACGTCAGGCAGTCCTTTCCCAGCAAGCCATCCTGCAAGGTCGCTGACATCCCGCTGCAGTTTGTCTTCGGCCCCGAGCAGAGCCTGTCCCGATTCACCGAGGTATCGGGAAAAAAAAATGTCGCTCTTTCTTGCGGGAGATGGAGTTTGGGTCGTGATTCAAATTAAGGCTGGGTCGGTTCGGTCGGTCACACCGGTTCCCGACCGTCCCGATCGGGACCCGGTTCCGGTTTTCCAAAACCGGTGTCCCGATAAAATAATCGGTCGTCGGAGTCGAACTCTTTATCGTCAATTTGTTGCCCCAGTGATGATGATGGTGATTTTGCTCCTCGTGAAAAAATATAAATCCAAACACAGCTGAACGTCTATCGGGCGTGTGTGGGACATTCCCTCCAAGAATCATGCCTCATGAATATTGATCTTAGTGACGTCACGAAAGTGGAGTGTCATTCAAAGTGTATTTTCGGGAAATAAATGTGAAATAAAAAAAATAAAAATCGTGATCAAAAGGGTGCTGAAGGCTGAAAACAAATTTCAGTGAGGGAATATGTGAGACAAATCACAGCTTGAGTAGTTTATTGAAAACTCACGATATTTATGAGGAAAAAAAGATGTTACAAATTCACAACCATGAATTTGGAGCACACGCTATTCCTTATAGAGTTAGATTTTGCCCAATTATGGTTGGAGAAAATCGGGACACCGGTTCCCGACCGGTTCAGCGACACCGGTTCCCGTTTTTGAAAATAACCGGGATGTCACAACACTAATTCAAATCGTAAACCAAATCATTGCTACATTTATTTTGTGTTGGTTTTGTGCGTATCACTATCTACGTGTGTATGTAAGTCTGTCCGTTCGTTGGTTTGTAAGTCTATGTTCTGTGTTTGTCTCTTGTTTGTACCAGCTTTACTCTTTGTCCTTTGTTTCTCATCCGTGTCCTATTCACTCTCTTCCCCCTTCCTTCGTGTACATGTATCTGTGTTGTCCTTGTCACTCTGCCTTTGAGAAAGGTCCTGCTAGGATCGAAACGTCAGGCCCACTAAATTTTAAGATATGAAACTCGTTGGAGTTGTTTATATTTCTGGCCAATATCCATAACCAGTTTGCAACCCGTCTGGCATTACTTTAAGTAATGACATGGATTTGATAAGATTGATGATTGCATTAGGGTTGGATATTGTGTTGTTTTTGTGGCTACTTTTAGGCAAATGGTTTTCTTATGGTTTTGACAACATTTTGTTCGTTGTTCTGTGTTTTTTATGTTGTTTTGTTGCTTCACAATTTTGTTATATGTTGATTTATTAGTTATATAATGAGGTTTGCATGGTGGAAGTGAAAAGTGTTCGGTGACACTGTTTAAGAAACTCTCGAAACTTGACTTACATGGTGTCACCGCAGGCATTCCACTTTGATTTGTAAATGTTTGTCAATCAAATAAAGAAAAAAACTGACTGGGAACTTATTACACAATTTTGAAAAAAATCGAAACGTCAAGCCCACTAAATATTTAGATTTACATTTTGGTAATTTTAGTCAGTAAGCAGTTTGTAACATTTTTATATATCAATTTTGAAAAATGGCAAATGGCTGTAGTATACCAGAATGTCTTAATTTCTCTTTCCCCTAAGAAATCAAGCAAGCTGTAGTATACCAGTATGTCTTAATTTCTCTTTCCCTATAAAGAAATCAAGCAAGCTGTAGTATACCAGTATGTCTTAAGTTCTCTTTTCCTATAAAGAAATCAAGCAAGCTGTAGTATACCAGTATGTCTTAAGTTCTCTTTCCCTATAAAGAAATCAAGCAAGCTGTAGTATACCAGTATGTCTTAAGTTCTCTTTTCCTATAAAGAAATCAAGCAAGCTGTAGTATACCAGTATGTCTTAATTTCTCTTTCCCTATAAAGAAATCAAGCAAGCTGTAGTATACCAGTATGTCTTAAGTTCTCTTTTCCTATAAAGAAATCAAGCAAGCTGTAGTATACCAGTATGTCTTAATTTCTCTTTCCCTATAAAGAAATCAAGCCCTCGTGATTTGCATCCATTTGTTTTCCCTCTGGTTTGTCACCAAGGAACTGGAGTGGACGGAGATACCAGGCTATGAGTTGTGCAAGGTGGGCCACTATTACCACCTGATGTGTGACAGGACACAGGCAGAGAACACCAAACGCAGCCAGGCCATCCAGACAGCCCTGGAGACCCTCAGTGAGCAACAGCCTCACCGGCTGATGGACGGAGGCACCCTGACCTCCACCTCAATTTCAACCTCAACCTCGATCTCTGCCTCTGCCTTAACCTCAACCTCTGCCTCAACCTTGACCTCTGCCTCTGCTTCAACCTCAACCTCGACCTCTGCCTCAACCTCAACCTCTGCCTCTGCCTCAACCTCTGCCTCTGCCTCTGCTTCTGCCTCTGCCTCAACCTCTGCCTCAATCTCAGCCTTGACCTTAACCTCCACCTCAACTTCCACCTCAACCTCAACCTCAACCCTCGCCTCGGATGAGCGGAGGATGGAGCGGGGCATTTTCCCCTCGACCACCATCATCTGCACGCCGCCGTCCCCCTGCAAAGCCATGCCCTCGGCTGTCGCCGCTGCCACCGATGACGACAACAAGGACAGGAAGGGCGACGATGACGGGACGGCGGGCAACGCCTCCGTGGAGGTCACCAGCATCGGGGAGCGCGGCTACGCCAAGAACCGGCCGGGCGGGAGCGAGGCGACGAGGGACGGCGAGGACGGCGACATCTCCGGCAGCAGCGACAGCTCCATCCAGGTGCTGTCAGAGGAGCGGACGGAGTTTCTCCGCCGTGAGGTCCCCGCAGAGGTGCCCCAAGTCGCTGTCGAGAGCGCAGCAGCCGTCGCAGATCTGAGCCGGGCCGAGGACGGCCAGGAGGTGGACGCCGTGGAGCCGGAGGGCAGCCCGCTGCGACGCAACTCCACCAGCTTCGTCATCCTGTCACAGGAGGGCGCCCTTCAAGCCGAGGCCCCGCTCGATTCAAGTCGCTGGGATCCCGACGGGCAAGGGGCCGCCCCTGACCCACCGGCAGCGAGCCCGTCGGCCCCGGCCAGCGACCGGCCCCCGACCACCCAGGGGCAGGAATCATCCCCGGGCCACAAGGAGCTGGAGCGCACCTCCAGCGTGGAGTCGGAGGTCACCACCAGGGGTCAGAGCAAGCAGGTCGCGCTGGTCTCGGCCGCTTCTAGCGGTCCGCCCAGCTCCCAGATCAGCTACACGGACAGCCTGAACGACAATGATGAAGAGGGTAAGAAGCTATCAGTACAGCCAGTAATCTAGTAAACTTAGCCTTTGAGAAAGGTCCTGCCAGGATGGCAACTTCAGGCCCTCGAACTTTTGAGAGCGAGTTATGTTTAATACGCAGTGACCCGGGCTAGTAGTATCTATTGGCATTTTATATTTCTTTTTTTCTAAGAGAATATCCAAAAAAATTGGTACCATTTTGATACACCGGTAGCATTTGGGTGAATATTTTGAGGAAATTTGAACGGCCAGCAAATTGATTACAATCTTGCTGAGTGGACTGCGGAGCCGTGCGATGCCATCTGCCGGGGCTATCCTGGACCGCTTCAGCCTGAGAATCCACCGTGAATGAGAAGTCTTTCTCGAGTAAACAGAATTACAGACCGCATTGCGAAGCAATGTCAGAGTGGGTTTGGATTGTATTCCACTTTTCGTTGCTTTGCATGAACCAAGAGTGCGGTTTGGGTCAGCAAGGTGATCCTATGAAACGCGACTTTTTGTTCTTGGGCAAATTTTGGCGCTTAAAGCCGCTACACAACATTGGTCGAGGTCAAAGAACAGCATCCATACGTTGTCTGATCCAACATATGCATGAAATGGCACACCTGTGAAAATTTTAGTTCAATCCGCCAACCGAGTCTCGAGAAAATTGTGAAAACCGCTTCATTTGTTTTGCGAAAATGCAGCATTCAACGCCGTACTGTTCCGAAAAATAGTTTATGTAGATCTCGGTGAGATGTAAACTTTAACTCATTTTTCCAAAAATACAACATTTTAGGCAGAAATATTTCAGTGAGAGGTTTCTACTATAACCATCTTCAAACTGTATAAGTTTCATGTAAATCTGTGAACATTTCTGTTTTTCGATCTTACCAATGTTGTGTAGGGGCTTTAATTGGTCCCTGTTAGTAGACACAACGGAGATTGTTTAATTTTTGACATGGGTCATTCCCGCAGGCTATGAGGGAGGCTCCAGCGATCCGGAGCACGAGGACCCCAATGAGGTGATGGCGGAGCAGGCCAGGAGGTTGCAGCTCATGCCCGACTTCTGGCTCATCCTGAGGGTTCGTCCTGACCTGGTGGAGATATTTTACCATTCCAGGTACCGGTAGTCCTGTGACTCCTCCCACCCTCACACTCCCAACCTCAGTCTTCTGAAGACGAACAGAGTACACTGTTCGAAACGCTGAGTTCATCCGATTCTTTTCAGAACCACGCACACTCACAAAAGAGAAATTGCATGGGGTTACCGCAAACCTCCCGGTATCACCTACACATGTATTCACCAGTTCCATTATACATTCTGTTACATGTGTAGCTTGATGCGCTTACACAAACACTCTTAAGATATATTTTATAAATAAGATATATTTATAAATACCACGATCTCAGTATTGCTCACATTCATTTACTTTTCCACTCTGGTTTTTTTTTTTTTTTTTTTTTTATACATTTTTCCCAAAGTGGGATTTTTCTTCCCAAAATTTGACAGCCTTTTTTTGCAACTTTTTTAGCAACATAGCAGCAGATCGTAACGCAACTTACGATCAGTATTCCATCGTAACTTTTCATAGATCATATGGTTTCACTACGTCTCCCATTACCTTGCTATTGATTGTAAGTTATGATGACTTTCATGACAATCGACATCTGGTCTGATACTGGGTTATCTTTTGTGTGTGTGTGTGTGTGTGTGTGTGCAGGGATAGTTGTGAAGCCCAGACTGATGCCGGCAGTGAACTTTACCAGCAAGTAATGGACTGCATTAGGAACTCCTGTAGGATCGTCAACCAGGTGAGTGGGAATATTCAACCCTGCATCTTGCCTCCGAGAAAGGAGGGGTGGGGTGGAAATGTCGGGCCTGTGACAATGTCTGGATCTCGCACGGGGCTCAGACATCATCCCTGTCACATCATACCCGAAAATAAGTCGAAGTTCTAGTCTGCAAGCCGTCTCTTTCAAGGGAGAGTGTGTTGGGCTTTCTGATGACGGGCAGAGTACACACTGCCGGAAACGTTGAGGTACCGGCTCTTCTCAGAGCCACACTCCTTCTCAAAAGTGGTGTCACCTGCAATCTTTCCACTTTGTGCTGCCACCGTGCAAGCCTTCAAATGTTTAATCTGTGTCCGAGTTTGTCTCTGATTGTGAGGGCATTCTGTCCTATTCAGCCCAGAGTTTTTCCTTCTGTAAAAGGGCTTACAACCTCAGAGAACCAGATTCGGGAATGCAGGCTCAGATCTTCAACAAGTAGCGATGTACTGGGCATAGAATCCCTTGGTCACAATAATAATGCTGTCCGTCTAAGCCGTGAGAAAATGTGGATGAAGCGTCTTCAGACTATTCAACCACATGGTCTCAACATCCAGGAGGGTAATGACTAACACATGCAGCTTTCTGATAATCCTTCTTTTGTGTTCAGTCTTTCACACTTCTCTCTTTGATCTTTCCCCCTATTGTCACTAATCCCTACCCCACTCCTTGCCCTTCTCTTTGATCTTTCTCCCTCTTCTCACTAATCCCTACCCTACTCCTTGCCCTTCTCTTTGATCTTACCCTACCAGCTTTACTCGTTGTCCTTTGTTTCTCATCCGTGTCCTATTCACTCTCTTCCCCCTTCCTTCTTGTACATGTATCTGTGTTGTCCTTGTTCCTCTGCCTTTGAGAAAGGTCCTGCTAGGATCGAAACGTCAGGTCCACTAAATTTTAAGTAGCGATGAGATGTACAACTGATATCTCATACATACATGTATGAGTTATAAATCGAGTACATACGAGATATGATTGACTAGCCTTACGTATGACTTACAACTCGTACGAGTTGATGGACATTCTTTTTCGCTATTTCCCTAGTACAGCTTTGTAGGATAGACCTTACCTATAGTGGGTTTCAGACAATACAAAAACATGGCAGCCCCCATAACAAGGTGCCGCTGTTGTAAAGTACACGATGATCGTTGCACTAGTTTGTTTGTTCACGGCTTTTCTTTCTCGAAATCTGTGCAGAATATTCTGGAGTTTGTACCTGAGACCTTACCTGAATACCCACTATACGTCACGTGATGACATCATGCAATCGGTCTGTTTGGAGCAACAGCACACCATACTTTACTTGTTTTAGCCGGAATGTATTTCGTGAATTCAAGTTCTGCCCATTAGTAGCACGTGTTCCCTATGCCTGAGACTGAATGGATACTCTGGCCATTGAATGTCCACAGAGGCTACTGCTGCAAGACCTGAACAAGACCCACTCCTGCAAGTCCATACTCTTTGGAGAGAGCGATGAAGACGTCTGGCAGAGCGACGATCCCGTCAGCTTCAGGGTCAACAAGCCGTCCCTGGATGACGGTGAGCTGGACTTGTTTCAATTCCAGGGTGGGCTCTGTCGTTAAACGCTTCCCGCCGGGAGCTCTGAACTCGGAGCGCTGTCGGTGTTGCTACGTGCCGGGCCCTCTAAGTCCGGGCTCCACTTTTGTCCAATTTTTAAACTAAGACTCTTAACCACTTTGCACCGGGGGGTTTTTCAGCGCCGATGACCGCCATACGAGGGTTGTTGAACAATGCATCATTTTCAAATCTCGCTAAAACAATCGGAACAATATATTTCTGTGAAATGAATCGATAAGGGTATACTATGGGTACAAGTGAGTAAAACCTGGCACAATTTGGACGTCGTTGTGGCTTTTGTCAAGAGATTATCCGTTCGAAAAAGGGCCCATTGTGCATCGTTAATGGACCGTAACGTACTAGTGTGTGCGTGTACGGCGCTGTCAATCCCTGACCGCAGACTCCAGCCTCCACTCCAGGCAGTCAAATCTTTCAGTTGGTCAGCCACAACCGAGCGTACAGATTACGGTAAAGAATGTTGGGGGAATTCCAATGCCAGACCGACGACCGTTGGGCTGTGTGGCATGCAAAGACAGTGTCCCCCGCGTGCTTTCAGCTGCAGCGCGGTATCCCTCAATCCTCCACAGTAAAAGTCCCACAATTGCACAATTACTGCTGCTAATCTTGCAATTCACGTGGCAATTTGCGTCAAAAAGGGTCTTTGTACTGATTCGTATTTCTATGTTCTAAGCTGAAAAGAGTCTTTGTTTAGAATGTGGACAATAGTGGTGCCCGGATTCGGAGGGCCCCGTCGCATAGTCAAGCCAATGGAGCTCCGGATTCGGAGGTCCCGGCGCGAAGTGGTTAAATGAGTTGTTGTTTTTTTGTATTTAATGAGCCGGTGGCGTTTACACTGTGACTAATTTTATCCCTTTTTTTTTTTTCGTGACGGCTCTCTGAAGATGGCGATGATTTTGACCAGGCGCAGAAGGACTACCTTGCTGCCGCTATGGACTTCAACCCCGGCCACTTTGCCTGCAATCTGATGTGGCACACGCAGCTGCACATCCATGCTAGGCTGCACACGGGCCACAGAGGAGCAACAGCCTCACTAGGTACGCAATGCAGGCATCTAAGACTTCCAGAATTTTCCGGAAGTGGCATGATTATTTTTTTTAATTATTTCGAAAACTGCTATAGTCTTGTGTCTTGTTTATTCAAGAATGGTCTGGTACTCTGACTTCATCTGAATGTTTGATACCTAAAGCACAGTCTAATGCCTACTTAAAACTGTCTTGTACCTGGGCTCCATTTGAATTTTGATACCATGGACCATAGATGGTTGACTGCCTAAACAGTCTTGTACCTGGGCTCCATTTGAGTGTTTGATACCATAGACCATAGAGGGTTGACTGCCTAAACAGTCTTGTACCTGTGCTCCATTTGAATGTTTGATACCATGGACCATAGAGGGTTGACTGCCTAAACAGTCTTGTACCTGGGCTCCATTTGAATGTTTGATACCATGGGCCATAGAGGGTTGACTGCCTTAACTGTCTTGTACCTTGGCTCCATTTGAGTGTTTGATACCATGGACCATAGAGGGTTGACTGCCTAAACAGCCTTGTACCTGGGCTCCATTTGAATGTTTGATACCATGGACCATAGAGGGTTGACTGCCTAAACAGTCTTGTACCTGGGCTCCATTTGAGTGTTTAATACCATGGACCATAGAGGGTTGACTGCCTAAACAGTCTTGTACCTGGGCTCCATTTGAGTGTTTAATACCATGGACCATAGAGGGATGACTGCCTAAACAGTCTTGTACCTGGGCTCCATTTGAATGTTTAATACCATGGACCATAGAGGGTTGACTGCCTAAATAGTCTTGTACCTGGGCTCCATTTGAGTGTTTGATACCATGGACCATAGAGGGTTGACTGCCTAAACAGCCTTGTACCCTGACCCCACCAGGATGTTAGGTACTTTGGGCCATAGCATTCCAAGCCAGCCCTGTATGTCAAATGCCTTGCTCCCTGTGCTGTCTAGAATAGCATCCATACGTTGTCTGATCCAACATATGCATGAAATAACACACCTGTGAACATTTCAGCTCAATCCGCCAACCGAGTATTGAGAAAATCTTGAAAACCGCTTCATTTGTTTCGCGAAAAAACTCATTCAGCGAATTGTTCCAAAAAATCGTTTAGATCTAGGTGGTGAGACGTAACAATTTCTTTACTCTTTTCTCAAAAAAATACATCTTTTTAGACAGAAATATTTCAAGTGATATACAAAAATGTTGCAAACTGCTTACTGACTAAAATTACCAAAATGTAAAACTTAAATTTTAGTGGGCCTGACAGAAATATTTCAGTGCAAGGTTTCTACTATAACCATCTTCAAACTATAAGTTTCATTTAAATCTGTGAACATTTCTGTTTTTCAATCTGACCAATGTTGTGTAGGGGCGTTAATAATCTGTGTCCAGGATTGCCATACCTGTACTGACTTTTGTTCACGTTATCGTTCCATTGGATAGCCATGCAGGCTCTGGTCTCTGCCTTGGACGCTTTTGCTGTCTCCAACCGTCGCAACATGTTTGTCTTCCGGGAAGTGTCCGGCGCAGTCTTCTATCTCAGGTAGAATAATTACTACGGCCATTTTCAAAATGAAGGCTTAGGCTCGGGCTCAGGCTTCGTCTTCGTCTTCGTGGTTCGTTTCCAAATTTGAAGGTTTGTTGGCTTGATAGGTACAGGGTATTCACCAAGAGACTGGGGTCCAAACGCTTGTTTTTAGATGCCTGTGATATTATAACGAGTAAGATCAATATGACCGAAGACCATTCCCGAGCCTAAGCCTTCATTTTGAAAACTGCCTATGTTTTCTTTTTAAACTTCTCTGATTGACCAAAATCTAAAAAATGTAGAGGGCTTGATGTTTTGATCCAAGCCAGACTTTTCTCAGAGGCCGAATGATGAGAACAGAACGAGTTAATCCTAAATCAGGATTTGAAACTGATGATAGAAATCATTTTTTTGTTTATACGGGGCTTTTCAGAGGCAAGGTGGCTCACATCACATGGCTAAAAGGTTGACCGTGGTTTCTGTCAGTCTTGACTTTCACTCGTTTCTTTGTATTTGCTCTCGCAGGTTGTTTGAGAGCACAATAGTCAGTCACTCGACCAACCCATCAAGGGTGATCTCCATCGGCGACGTTGGGCACCACACGGAGCCCGGCTCTCAGCCAAGTGAGTTGCGTCCTGCATCTGTCTAGTGTGCTGCAGAATGGAGGCAGCTTTAAGACATGACTGGTGATATCAGCGGGCCTTTGACTCAGCTAGAGGGCCTGGCGTTTTGATCCTAGCAGGACCTTTCTCAGAGGCAGAATGACAAGGCCAGAAACAGATAGGAAGGGGCTGAAGGAGTAAGATAACACAATCCTAGCAGGACCTTTCTCAGAGGCAGAATGACAAGGCCAGAAACAGATAGGAAGGGGTCGGAAGAGTAAAATAACACGATCCTAGCAGGACCTTTCTCAGAGGCAGATTGACAAGAACAGAAACATATAGGAAGGGGTTGGAGGAGTAAGATAACACGATCCTAGCAGGACCTTTCTCAGAGGCAGAATGACAAGGCCAGACACAAGGAAGGGGCTGAAGGAGTAAGATAACACAATCCTAGCAGGACCTTTCTCAGAGGCAGAATGACAAGGCCAGACACAAGGAAGGGGCTGAAGGAGTAAGATAACACAATCCTAGCAGGACCTTTCTCAGAGGCAGAATGACAAGGCCAGAAACATATAGGAAGGGGCTGGAGAAGTAATATAACACGATCCTAGCAGGACCTTTCTCAGAGGCAGATTGACAAGAACAGAAACATATAGGAAGGGGTTGGAGGAGTAAGATAACACGATCCTAGCAGGACCTTTCTCAGAGGCAGAATGACAAGGACAGAAACATATAGGAAGGGGCTGAAGGAGTAAGATAACACAATCCTAGCAGGAGCTTTCTCAGAGGCAGAATGACAAGGCCAGAAACAGATAGGAAGGGGCTGGAGGAGTAAGATAACACGATCCTAGCAGGACCTTTCTCAGAGGCAGAATGACAAGGACAGAAACATATAGGAAGGGGTTGGAGGAGTAAGATAACACGATCCTAGCAGGACCTTTCTCAGAGGCAGAATGACAAGGCCAGAAACAGATAGGAAGGGGCTGAAGGAGTAAGATAACACGATCCTAGCAGGACCTTTCTCAGAGGCAGAATGACAAGGCCAGAAACAGATAGGAAGGGGTCGGAAGAGTAAAATAACACGATCCTAGCAGGACCTTTCTCAGAGGCAGATTGACAAGAACAGAAACATATAGGAAGGGGTTGGAGGAGTAAGATAACACGATCCTAGCAGGACCTTTCTCAGAGGCAGAATGACAAGGCCAGACACAAGGAAGGGGCTGGAGGAGTAAGATAACACGATCCTAGCAGGACCTTTCTCAGAGGCAGAATGACAAGGACAGAAACATATAGGAAGGGGCTGAAGGAGTAAGATAACACAATCCTAGCAGGACCTTTCTCAGAGGCAGAATGACAAGGCCAGAAACAGATAGGAAGGGGTCGGAAGAGTAAAATAACACGATCCTAGCAGGACCTTTCTCAGAGGCAGATTGACAAGAACAGAAACATATAGGAAGGGGTTGGAGGAGTAAGATAACACGATCCTAGCAGGACCTTTCTCAGAGGCAGAATGACAAGGCCAGACACAAGGAAGGGGCTGAAGGAGTAAGATAACACAATCCTAGCAGGACCTTTCTCAGAGGCAGAATGACAAGGCCAGAAACATATAGGAAGGGGCTGGAGAAGTAATATAACACGATCCTAGCAGGACCTTTCTCAGAGGCAGAATGACAAGGCCAGACACAAGGAAGGGGCTGAAGGAGTAAGATAACACAATCCTAGCAGGACCTTTCTCAGAGGCAGAATGACAAGGCCAGAAACATATAGGAAGGGGTTGGAGGAGTAATATAACACAATCCTAGCAGGACCTTTCTCAGAGGCAGAATGACAAGGCCAGAAACATATAGGAAGGGGCTGGAGAAGTAATATAACACGATCCTAGCAGGACCTATCTCAGAGGCAGAATGACAAGGACAGAAACAGATGGGAAGGGGTTGGAAGAGTAAGATAACACAAACCTAGCAGGACCTATCTCAGAGGCAGAATGACAAGGACAGAAACATATAGGAAGGGGTTGGAGGAGTAAGATAACACGATCCTAGCAGGACCTTTCTCAGAGGCAGAATGACAAGGCCAGAAACAGATAGGAAGGGGCTGAAGGAGTAAAATAACACGATCCTAGCAGGACCATTCTCAGAGGCAGAATGACAAGGCCAGAAACAGATAGGAAGGGGTCGGAAGAGTAAAATAACACGATCCTAGCAGGACCTTTCTCAGAGGCAGATTGACAAGAACAGAAACATATAGGAAGGGGTTGGAGGAGTAAGATAACACGATCCTAGCAGGACCTTTCTCAGAGGCAGAATGACAAGGCCAGACACAAGGAAGGGGCTGAAGGAGTAAGATAACACAATCCTAGCAGGACCTTTCTCAGAGGCAGAATGACAAGGCCAGAAACATATAGGAAGGGTCTGGAGAAGTAAGATAACACGATCCTAGCAGGACCTTTCTCAGAGGCAGAATGACAAGGCCAGACACAGATAGGAAGGGGTTGGAGGAGTAAGATAACACGATCCTAGCAGGACCTTTCTCAGAGGCAGAATGACAAGGCCAGAAACAGATAGGAAGGGGTCGGAAGAGTAAAATAACACGATCCTAGCAGGACCTTTCTCAGAGGCAGATTGACAAGAACAGAAACAGATAGGAAGGGCCTGGAGGAGTAAGATAACACGATCCTAGCAGGACCTTTCTCAGAGGCAGATTGACAAGAACAGACACATATAGGAAGGGGTTGGAGGAGTAAGATAACACGATCCTAGCAGGACCTTTTTTTTTTTAGAATAGTTGCTGACCTTTCCGTGGTTGTTTTCGTTCACAGTAAGCCGTGCCACGTCGTTGCAATCACTAAACACTGTCTCTGTCTTTGAAGATGATGTGTCACCACTGGTGAGTACAATTTGAAGTCCGAGACGACCAAAAGTCTATTCATTAATCCCTGTTTTCTTTCATCTTCCCTGTCCCTTTCCCCTTTGATCTCCCACCTCCCTCCTTTCCTTTGATCCTCCCCACCATTTTGTTTGTTTTCCCTTTGATATCCCCTCCCTCGGTGTTCATCTGCATCCCACTCCCTTCCCTTTTGTCCTTCCTCTGTCATGTGTGTCAGGGCTTTCCTTCCCCCCGACTGTCTGTGTATGCCTACTGACCAAAATGACCAAAAAGTGAATATCAAGATTTAGGAAGGCCTGACGTTTCAATCCTAGCAGGACCTTTCTCAAAGGCAGAGAAAGGCCTTGGAGAAAGGTCAGAGGCAATCTTATGTGCCCTTTTTCTCAGAGGCCTTTGAGAAAGGTCCTGCTTGAATCGAAACGTCGGCAAAAAAAAGGCTTGAAAATTGTTTAAAGTAAGATAAGACTTGAAGGTTTGCATGGTGGAAGTTCTAAGTGGAAGGTTTTTGCTGACACCATGTAGCACTTCTCTTTTCGAGAAGGAGTGTGGCTCTGAAGAAAGCCGGTAACTCGAAGTTTTGGGCCGTGTGTACTCAGGTAGTATGTCTGAAACGTTGAATTACCGGCTCTTTTCAGAGCCACACTCCTTCTCGAAAGAGAAGTGGTACATGGTGTCATCGCAAACCTTCCACTTTATTAAAAAAAATAATAATAATAATTAAATCAAGACTCTTATTCTGAACGGACAGTTTCAAGTGCCGGTGGTGCGGAAGATCAGTGCGGCGGATTCAGGGATGGACTCGCTGTCCACTCTGTCCCGGGCTGCTGGGTCGGGTCGCGTGGAGCACACCGTCCGTCTAGACGTCCACGGGGTGGACCCACCGGGACCCGAGATCCGCGAGCATCTGGTGGAGCTGCTGCGCAACCGTCTGGCGGAGGCCACGCTGGACGTCATCTCACTCATGCTGGACCGCAACCCTATGTGCAAGCTGACGCCCAACGACGTCCAGGTAGCGGGCTGGTGAACCCGGGGAGGGGGAGGGCAGTCGGGGGATAATTTATGAATTGTGTAGAAACAAATATACATTGTGTATCCGGCTGACACTTGACCTTCATGAGCCGTTATATTGCCAGCTAGTATTACAGTAACCGTACTTTAATCATCGTCTTGGTTAAATTTGACCCACTCAAAAGTCCAAGTGGGAACGACGGTCAATTTTGACCATTGGAAATTTAATCGTCGTCTCAGTTAAATTTTAGTCCAGTGGAAACGTGGCTAAAGAGAGGGAGAGGGAGAGAGAGAGAGAGAGAGAGGGAGAGGGAGAGGGAGAGAGAGGGAGAGGGAGGGAGAGAGAGAGAGGGAGGAGAGGGAGAGAGAGGAGGGAGAGGGAGAGGGAGGGGGAGAGAGAGAGAGAGAGGGAGAGGGGGGAGAGAGAGAGAGAGAGAGGGGGAGAGAGAGAGAGAGGGAGAGGGGGGAGAGAGAGAGGGAGAGAGAGAGAGAGAGAGAGGGAGAGGGGGGAGAGAGAGAGGGAGAGAGAGGGGGGAGAGAGAGAGAGAGAGGGAGAGGGGGGAGAGAGAGAGGGAGAGAGAGGGGGGAGAGAGAGAGAGAGAGAGAGAGGGGGGGGAGAGAGAGAGAGAGAGAGAGGGGGAGGGGGGGAGAGAGAGAGAGAGAGAGAGAGAGAGAGACGCCTCTCACTGCTTGCCTCCCTTTCCCCCGGATAGTTCCTGCAGCCGCTGGACAAGGAGCCCACGGAGACGGTTCTCTTCACCGTCCCCCAGACGGCACGGCCGCACCTGTTCTCCCTGGCCTTCTACCTGGGCCAGAACCTGCGCCAGTTCCTGCACACGCCCAAGTACAGCCGGCCCCGCCCTGAGGACCACTTCCTGGACTACACCATGGGGCGGGGCGAGCGGGAGAAGGTGCAGGAGCTGCCCGACAACGAGGTCTACCTCTACAACCGGCCCGAGAGGGCGGGACGTGCAGGTAGTCAGACGCAACGCGTGAATCAGAATCAGAGACTTGAGGTTGACCCCAGTCATATTTGCGACGACTCGTACTGGAGGTCAGACTATCATCTTATGTTCAATGACTCAGACTCAGACTCGAGTGACTCCAATGTAATTTCCCATGGCTTAGACTCACCGGCGATATCAGGATTTCCAAATATCGATATATCGACATTAAAATATCGATATTATCGATTATCTAACGACTGCAAAATGTTAAAACGCTGCTTAGATTTTGTGATCGTCAGAGAAACCCGGGAAAACCACAAGTGATGTTATCAATGTTATTTGAAAGTTTAGTGGGCCTGACATTTTTATCCTAGCGGGACCTTTCTCAAAGGCAGAGTGACAAGGACAAAACAGATACATGTACACGAAGGAAGGGGGGAGAGAGTGAATAGGACACGGATGAGAAACAAAGGACAAAGAGTAAAGCTGGTAGGGTGAGATCAAAGGGAAGGGCAAGGAGTAGGGTAGGGATTAGTGAGAGGAGGGGGAAAGATCAAAGAGAGAAGTGTGAAGGAGTGAACACAAAAGAGGGATTATCAGAAAGCTGCATGGTGTTAGTCATTTTATTTGAAATCATTCCTGGATATGGAAAATGTTATGATATATCAATTTAATCAAAAACTGTGTATTGGCAATATCGATATCAACGTGATATCGATATATCAATATTGATGATACCTGGTTGGATGTCACCTCCGTTGATGAGAATTCTTGGTCCCCGCAGGGAATGGCATCACCTGCATCTCCATGGGTCTGGTGGATGGCAGGGGAAATCCAGTCAGTATCCTGAGCTGTCCTAGACCCTCGCCAGTAGCTCACATGGAGCTCCTGGACAGTCTGGACTTTGCCTCGCTCACGGCCACGGAGAGGTACTACGCCACCGCCCAGACGCCTCGCAGACCAGGTCAGTACCGCGCTATCACCCAGCAGCCTGCTTCCTAAACAGTTTGTTGGACAGTGAAACGCCGCGATAACGAACATCCCAGGATCCGTGAAAATTAGTCAGTATAGCGGTCGTTCGTTATAGCATTCCTTAGCAGACTTTGTATTTTTTTCAGCAGGCTGTCAGGGAAAGCACTGAGGATACAGTTATTAATCGTACGTCGAGTAGGGCAAACCTTTGTGGAAAAAAAATAATCATATTTTATCTATGACGTCAGATAACATTGTTATCTTGTACACCGTTAATTAGCCTTGACTTGCTAATGTCACCACTAAGAGCGAGGAGTCTTGTGTTACTCTTAAAATTTAGCGGGCCTGACGTTTCGATCCTAGCAGGACCTTTCTCAAAGGCAGAGTGACAAGGACAAAACAGATACATGTACACGAAGGAAGTGGGGAGAGAGTGAATAGGACACGGATGAGAAACAAAGGACAAAGAGTGAAGCTGGTAGAGAGAGATCAAAGGGAAGGGCAAGGAGTGGGGTAGGGATTAGTGAGAAGAGGGGGAAAGATCAAAGAGAAGGGCAAGGAGTAGGGTAGGGATTAGTGACAAGAGGGGGAAAGATCAAAGAGAGAAGTGTGAAGGACTGAACACAAAAGAAGGATTATCAGAAAGCTGCATGGTGTTAGTCATTACCCTCCTGGATGTTGAGACCATGTGGTTGAATAGTCCGAAGACGCTTCATCCACATTTTCTCACGGCTAAGACGGACAGCATTACTACAGTGAGTCTCGTGTTAAATCGTCGGTGTGTATCGTTTTTGTCGTTGGAATCGCAGGTCCCACCGCACTGATCCAGTTTGCGATTTGGCAGCGGGGCACCGTGGACCTGCCGCAGCTGACGGCCAAACTCCAGAGGGCGGTGCAGCACAGCCTGTGCGACGTGGTCATGGAGTATTGCATCCTGACTGCCCCCATGGGAATCCTACCACAACAGGAGCTGCTCAGGTTAACGCCATACTCATCCCCGGTCAAGGCAGGAGAGAGTGAGTTCAACAATTTTGTCACTTTGAAGAAAAAAATTGGAATTTTGTTGATTAGCTAAAGAGATGATTACTTGGACTGGACTTGTGTTTGAGGTTAAAGCCCCTACACACCAGTGGTAAAGGTCTTAGAAACGTGTTAACCATGCCAGGAGAAAATGTTGAAAAACTGGCTAATTTTGTCATCAAACTGTGTCAGCTTTCAGGATCGTAAGATTGATGCACCTACATGTAGCAGAAATTTCAATAGCGCCACCGTGCTTTTAAACTGGATCATTGCGAGTAAATCTCGAAATAGTCGTCGGTAATTGCAAATGGACCATGTTAAATTTGTGCAAATGGTGTGTAGGGGCTTTAAGGCTGGTAAGCATGTTTTTTTTCTCCAAAAGTAGTTTTAAAATGACCGTCAGAAATTCATACAAAATTCCACTTTTCATGAAAATGGCAGCATTCCAAGCGCTAAAAGTTCACAGCATGTCTGATACTGGTATTTACTTCCACTTGAGTACGTTACTTTAACAAAAATTTGTCGGGTCGAAATTTGAATTTATGCAAATGGTGTGTTGTGGCTTTAAGCTTTTGGTTCGATGACCGCAGAGCTTGGCCGAGGTAGCGCATGCATCAGTGGTTACAAAGGCTGGCAGGCCTGCATGTGTTCAACAGTCCGCAGAATGCATACAAGCTCCATCATCAGTAGGAAGCCAGTAGTCATCTCCATCTTTTGATTGGAGGTCAGTAAACAGTTTGTTTGCAACATCTTTTGTATTACCCTCGGCAATTTCTTTTTCCTTTTTTCGGCTAGAATCTGAGGCTTTGCCATCTAAAGGGATCAGGCAGCTGTTCAAGGAATCAGCGGAGGAAAAGTTCAGGGATGTGGAGAGAACGTCCCCGGTCGGCGTTAAGGTACGAGGGCGACATCTTTTCTGTATTCATTACAGCATTATTTTCTTTCATTTCCAGTCATTTAATCTAACCCAAGAAAAAGATTAATGATTTTCTCGTGCTTAACAATTGTTCATAATGATGTTGATTTGTGGGTCTTTTCTAACCCCATTTTAAATTGTATATTCGATTCTTAGCACACTTATGTTTACACAAATGAAACAAGACATGTTGTGAAAACTATTCTGCATCTAACTCTACATTCTTCATCCAGTTTTGTTCCAGTTACCATTTATCATGCATCCCTTTCGTTTTTCTGTTGGACCACTTCTGATTTCTTTATCTGAGTATCTAGATGTATGAAAATGATTATGATTAACAATTGACAATAATTCAGTGTGTTTGCCGTACTTGATGTGTAGTTAGCTCTGTGTGCTCAGTGCTTTGCCTGGTTACCTGCTGAGAATTCTTACGGGCAGCTCAGGCGGGATTCAAACCTGCAAACTCCTTCTTTCTAGAACAAATGTCTTAACCATTTTGCACAAGGACCTCCACATTTGATGAACCAATGGTGTTGCTATGCGCCGGGCCCTTCAAATCCATGGCCCTTTATTGTCCAAGTTTTAAGCAAAGACTTTCTCTTTGGCATTGAGGTCCTGTTCTTTCACATTGAGGTCTCGGTCTTGGGCATTGAGGTCTCAGTCTTGGGCATTGAGGTTTCGGTCTTGGGCATTGAGGTCTCGGTCTTGGGCATCAAGGTCTCGGTCTTGGGCATCAAGGTCTCGGTCTTGGGCATTGAGGTCTCGGTCTTGGGCATTGAGGTCTCGGTCTTGGGCATTGAGGTCTCGGTCTTGGGCATTGAGGTCTCGGTCTTGGGCATTGAGGTCTCGGTCTTGGGCATTGAGGTCTCGGTCTTGGGCATCAAGGTCTCGGTCTTGGGCATTGAGGTCTCGGTCTTGGGCATTGAGGTCTCGGTCTTGGGCATTGAGGTCTCGGTCTTGGGCATTGAGGTCTCGGTCTTGGGCATTGAGGTCTCGGTCTGGGCATTGAGGTCTCGGTCTTGGGCATTGAGGTCTCGGTCTTGGGCATTGAGGTCTCGGTCTTGGGCATCAAGGTCTCGGTCTTGGGCATTGAGGTCTCGGTCTTGGGCATTGAGGTCTCGGTCTTGGGCATTGAGGTCTCGGTCTTGGGCATTGAGGTCTCGGTCTTGGGCATTGAGGTCTCGGTCTGGGCATTGAGGTCTCGGTCTTGGGCATTGAGGTCTCGGTCTTGGGCATTGAGGTCTCAGTCTTGGGCATTGAGGTCTCGGTCTTGGGCATTAAGATCTCGGTCTTGCCTTTCTCGTCTACAAGAAGTACAAGAGGTACAAGCAGGGTCTAGTCGTCTTCAGCCAAAGTGGTCAGGCTCCCTATAGTAGTGCACAGAAAACATGCCTCTACCAGCTCCACCTGTTTGCATGTAGTATGAGTACCGGTAGTTCTCTGCCATTTTTCTCTTGAGGGCGCTTTGATCAGGATAGACTGCACTGTTTTTTTGTTTGTACTTTGTTTCATTCCTCCACTCACAGAGATCCCTGTCTATGGGCGAAACCCCTTTGTATTTTGCCAGCGACATTAGACAATTCATGCGGCGTATGCAAAAGGTTTGATCGCTACGTTTCCATTGCTGGCTTCCCAAAATGCAAATTTAATCCTTTTTTTTGTTTTTTGTTATCAAACAAAGTGAAGAAAGACTGACTGGGAAATTTCTTAAACAATTTGGAAAATGGCAAGAAAATTTGACATTAAATCCTTTTTTTTTTCTTTTTTTTTCATCAAACAAAGTGAAGAAAAACTGACTGGGAAATTTCTTGAACAATTTGGAAAATGGCAAGAAAATTTGACCGCACCCCGACTTGAACCTGAGATTTCTGTCTTAAGGTGCCACTTCTCTCACCCCATGAGCATTCCAGCCATTGAGGTGGGTGGCCTTCCTAAACAGTCAACCATCTTCAAAAAGCTTGCATCCACTTTGTGTGATGACCAAGCTGCTGTAGTCCCGGTTGACAATATCTGGGATATCTGGGATGTGATCCCAGGAGATATGGGGATATATTTGGCAGTCAATGGTGAAATGCTTCTGCCACCTGCCCCCCACCCCAGCAAAGATACATGTAGTTGACAATTTTAGGAGGGTGCTAGCTTCGGTAAGGTTCTGCATAGCTCGGGTACATGTAGTGAGAGCGCTGGTACGCTAAGCCAAACGTCTCCGGTTCATGTCCCAGTCCAGTCAAATTTTCTTTGCCACTTTTAATTTATTTTTGAGACTGGAAAAAAAAAAAAAAAAATCTTTGCTACTTTTAATTTATTTTTGAGACTGAAAAAGAAAGAATGTTTTTACGGGATGACAGTTGGGCTAAACAGAATGGATTCTTTTTTTCTCCAGAGCTCTGAGATTGTCATTTGTGCATGCACTGCACACGCACGCATTTTTAGCAATTTGGAACGTGTTTGTATTTCCTCACACATTGGTGTAGATTTGCAAATGGTAGTAATGATTTGTGTGAGCACATTTGTGCAATTGGTAATCTATTCAAAACTTGATTTGATCCGACTATTCTGTGCACTTTTAACTAACCATTAACTATCCCTAACAGACACTTCTTTTTTAATCTGAAAAATGAAAATACTAATGAAAACTGAGCGCGATTGTTTTCAACAATTTTGAAAAATTGTCAGCTTTTGAATCTTTGGCTGGATTGCCTGAGCTTTCCAGTTGGCTGAATTTTATTTCAAGGTGTCCTTACTGTACAATCTGAATTTGAATTTTATTTTCACATTTGTTTTGTTTTTGGAATGCCTCCATAATCTTTGCTTTTGCTTAGTAATTTTCTTGAACCAATGCTAACTGACTACTGTAATCATAATTATACAATCAACAGCGCATAATTTTCCAATGTGGACTGAACACTTCTCTCTTTGATCTTCCCCCTCTTGTCACTAATCCCTTCACACTTCTCTCTTTGATCTTTCCCCCTCTTCTCACTAATCCCTACCCCACTCCTTGCCCTTCCTTTTGATCTCTCCCTACCAGCTTCACTCTTTGTCCTTTGTTTCTCATCCGTGTCCTATCCACTCTCCCCCCTTCCTTCGTGTACATGTATCTGTTTGTCCTTGTCACTCTGCCTTTGAGAAAGGTCCTGCTAGGATCGAAAAGTCAGGCCCACTAAATTTTAAGATTTACATTTTGGTAATTTTAGTCAGTAAGCAGTTTGCAACATTTTTGTATATCACCTTAAATTTTCCAATGTGTCGGTTTTTTAAATTGCATCGCATGTAATCCTTCATTCTGGTTACTGCCTTGCATGTGGGACTTTGCTTCAGCAATGCCTGCAAAGCATTTCTTTCTGCTTTTAATAATGTATAAGCATTTTTCTTGATTTATTTGCGTCAAGGCTTGCCTATTATGCTGTTTAAGTCGGACATCACCTCCTACCAAGGTCACAATCCGTTCCTTAGCACTGGTTCATGCTACATGTACAGGTTCATGGACTTTGAGCATAGTGGTAAATCGTCATGAATTTGTCAAAATATAACAAATTGCAAAATGGTAAAGAAAACTGGACCGGGATTTGAACCCGAGACCTCTGTTTTTGTATACCGGCACTCTTCCCATCTGAGCTATCCAGCCCTGAGATGGTGGGCATCGCAAATAGTCAACTAGTCTTTGCCGGTGTAGGGGCGCCAGTCAGAAGCAGTCCAACCATTAACTGCCGTATATCTCCAGGGATCACGCCCCTGCTTTCATTCAGATGCAAACAACCAATTGTTGTAAACCTGGCTACGGCAGCTCGGGGATCACACAAAGTGGATGAAGCTAAGATAAAACAAAGATAGGAAGTTAGAAGGGTGTGTTGTCTTGCAGCATCATGCACTGATGCACTGCTCAAACCCTAAATCTGATGACTTAAAAAAAAAAAAATGGAGATGGTCGGTAGCAAAGTGCCCATGAAGCATGAACCGGTTGCTATGGTTATGCCAGTTTATCCACAGCACGATGTAATGACTTTGACAGCACAAAGCTCGTATGTACTAGCACGTCTGTGAAAATGGCTCAATGCTTAATAGCAAGGACAGAATTCTGCAGTTGAAGGTCAACACTGAATGAAAACAAATTCTCACAAAATGTGAAGATTCATCACAAAAGTTCAAAAAAAAATATATATATTTTGGTGGGTTAATAATCCCTCACTTTCCACATTTCATTCCAACTTTCAGAAACCGAATGGATTTTTGGGAATCCTTCACACACTTTGGGGAAAAACATGTTTTCACAACCCTTGAAGAAATTTGAAAATTCAAACTCAAGCAATTTGAACGGCCTGAATTGGGCTCTGAGGAGAACTATTCTACAAAGGTCCCACTAGAATTGAAAGCTAGCCTTTTTTCAAGCCGCAAAAACTAGTTTCTAATGTTAGAACTTGTCCACGCCTATCCCCATTGGAATCATGAGCAGTCTTTCCCCTGCTGGAAAACGAGGCAGGGGAATTTCAAACGAGGGCGTGAAAATGTCTGCCGACATTTCGCCACTTTCGGCAGTCACCTTGAAGCGCAGAGTGCTGTTCGCAGCTTGGACTGACCCCATAAACTCTCTTGTATTTTATCGGTGAAGGATTGAGTAACATCCAAAAGCACCAAATCTCCCTTAACTTTTTGTTTCTGGGTTTTTTTGCAAGGATATTGTCATATTTTGGACGGTTATTAATCCAATTCCACCATTGGTCACCCTTAATGTACAATGTCTTGGGGTTTGTTGTTGTTGTTGTTTATTTTGTTGACTCTTTTCTGTTCTGCACCGTAGCATCACCCCAAGTCTGCCAATATTCCTCCTAGTCAGTCTGCTGCTTTCCAAAGCCCTGGCCTAAGCCATGGAAAGGTAAACAAATTAACAAAACATTCATGCTTAGCAGCAAAACCGGTTTTTGTTTGCGCCTTGAGCTTTGGGGTGCTTTGTTTTATTGTTCTGGCAATGTGAATTTTTTTAACACTGTACCACAACGGTGGAATGTTTGCGGTGACACCATGTAACGGATCTCTTTTGAGGAGGAGTGTGGCTCTGAAAAGAGCCGGTTAACTCAACGTTACGTGTGGCTCTTTTCAGGGATTTTTTTTCTCCCGTTTGAACCATTCTCACATTTTTCTGTAAACAAATCTGTCGTAAACAAATCTGTCAAATCTCTCCCAACGTGTGAGAAGGGGGGAAAATTGTTTCTTCCATCGGTGGGGGAAAAAAATCACTGTATGCAGAAAAAATCACAATTTTTGCCATTCAGTTGCACACTAATGTATCGCACTTTTGGGATATTTCCCAGATTTTGATATGAATGCTACAACTTGATTTCAGTTATTTTTTTTCACAATTTTGCATTTTGTTGATTCTTTTCTGAGGTTTTTGTATTTTCTGCTCATTAACACAGTAGTGCTTTTCTTCTCTTTTGGTTGCATTCTTGCAGTCTCCTCACTCCTTCTCCCCACCTAGTATAAAGAAATGGCTGCAGGTACCTATTTCCCAGAATGCAATTACTTTCCCACAATGCAGCTGCTTACCCACAATACTTTGCCATCACCCACTAAATGCTTTGTGCTTACTAAATACTGATCATTCCATGACTTTCTTTATTAATTTTGTTTAACTCACAGGTGAACATCACATTGTCACACATTTAATACCCAATCTTAATAAACCAATGTTGGAAAAATGACAACAAAAAAGCATAGACTGTCCTGGGATTTGAACGCGAGATCTCTTGTCTGCCAAAACCAGAGGTCTCAGGTTCAAGTCCTGATCCAGTCAATTTTTTTTGTTTTAATTCCCAGTCAGTTTTTCCTGTAATTGTTTGATTTCAGTAAATAATCAATTATCTGGTCGCCATTTCATATATTTGTTCAATATTTTGGGGGGTTCAATACAAATTTATGAAGTCTACTTTGTCCCACTTTGTTTTATCAGGTCCGCTTCCGTTCCGTTTCATTAAATTGATTTTAGCTTTGCTTCGTTTCAGTTTGGTTCAGCTTACGTCATGAATTCGGTCTCCCCTCCCCTCCCCTCCCCTCCCCTCCCCTCCCCTCCCCTCCCCTCCCCTCCCCTCCCCTCCCCTCCCCTCCCTCCCCTCCCCTCCCCTCCCCTCCCCTCCCCTCCCCTCACATTGTCATTGAAATTTCAAGTCCCCATTGATTCATTTCAAGATTGATTTCTAAAGGATTAACAGCTGGATGCATCCATTCATGTACATCAATCTCTCTAGGCTTCATAAAGGACCTTGTGAAGATCATGGTTCACATTATAACAATCAAGGAGGTTCACCTTTCCACCTCAGGATAAGGACGCCATGCATGCTGCAAGTGTAGTCTCCTCTCCAGCCTGTCCAAGGTTCCTTTTGGTTTTGCATGCCAATTAAGTTCAACCGTCGAGAGAAAACCAGTCAAAACAAACTATGCGTCCGTATTTTTTGTGTGTAACTTATCCTCAGAGGGTTTCACCAGGCCCCAATCCTGAAAGTCCCTTCACTGGGATCTTCTCTTTCTGGTCTTCCCATCAGGTAAATTGTTTTTATTAGAGGGAGAGGTACCGGTAATGTACCTCTCCTTTTCGCATGCGCACGGACTTTTGGGAAAGTGCATTCTTGATGTGGCCTGCCCTTCACCGGTATCACGCATGTGGGCTGGTACCCAGCAGCAGAGCACCAGACCGGGTAGTTTGTGCTTGAATTGCATGCAGTCTGTCTTTGTATTTGGGGAACGTTCGGCTGTCTTCACATCTTGAACTAACGCCGTAATCGGATGACCTCACTTCAGAGCATTGATCATCAATGGGAGTTATAGTTTCATTTTGGTGGCTCTTAATTTTTTTCTTTCTTGATTTATTTTTCTAATCTTGCCTTGGTTCCACCCTAGAAATAAACCATTTGGCCTTGTTTTCTTGTATCCTGATGAAGAGCATGCTTTTTCAAATACTGAAGCTTTTGGTTCTTCCCAGACTTAAGAGAGATGGGAAACTTGTCTTGAGTTGCTACCGGTACGTGTGGCTTCACCATAAATAGCTTGAAACTGGATTAGATTATATTGGACGTGGCCTACAGTTTACCTTCGCCTCATTTAGATGTGAAATGATTGTAGATATCATAATGAAACTACGACTTCAATCAGGGTTTGCCCTTCCCTGATGTGTAGTAAGCAGCACTGTATGCTCAGATTTGCATCGGTGAGAATGGATTTGAAGAGGTTTTGCCCTGCCCAGTGTGTAGTCAGCACCCATTGTGTGAACTATATATACTTGCATACGTATGAAGCTCAATCCCCGAATAGAATCCCACACGTTTCAATGGGCGATTTTTGTTGGCCACGGCGGAGGTAACTGTTTCCCTGCAAAATGAACGAAACGCTGTAAGACTGTCGCCTACCCCTACCCCCTACCCCTACCCCCTACCCCTACCCCCTATCCCTACCCCTACCCTACCCCCTACCCCCTACCCCCTACCCCTACCCCCTACCCCCTACCCCCTACCCCTACCCACTACCCCCTACCCCTACCCCCTACCCCTTACCCCTAATTGAAGATACAATGAAATATTGAGCTTCATACATCGGTCTGCATATATATCTCCATTGTGTAGTCGATTGCCTGATGTTGTTCATCGATGAGAACATAATTCAAAGAGGGTTGGCCTTTCTCCACGTTGTCAGCACTGGATGCTCATTGCAATAGTGCTTTGCTCAATTGTCTGGTCAACCTACAGTGCAAGCTACAAATTCCCAAACCCCCCTACTCTTGATTTATACTCCTCAAAAGTTTCATTAGGTTAGTGGGGTCTGTTCTGTTTAAATGCCAGTTTGAAGTCCTGTGCAAAGTCCACTTCCAAAATGAGCCTCGTTCACGCTCTCATCAAGATCCACATCCATCCACTGTGTTCATCATCAGAGCAGACTTGAGCCAGTCAGTCCAGTTGTTTCCATCCGGATCGTCGCAGCTTTGTCCATTGGTCCTGGTATAGTGTTTTCGGTATCTTACCGGGTTCCTGGTTGGGTGACTGGTGGGTGAGTCTTGGACGCAACGGGGCACAAACACAATCAATAGATGTTGATGCATTGGTGGCGCCATTTGCAAGACTGGCTCACGGCCGGCTGGGCAGCTGCAAAGATGCCCAGCTACACCTTGCTCCAGTGACTTTATTGTCATGCTTACTACACTGATACCAGTTTTTTTCAGCCACATTTGCGTACCGTCTTTCACGTGCTTGCTTGCCCATCGAGACAGATTGCTTCTCATCGCGATGCACGGTCTTTGATGAATTATCAAAATTATCAAGAGAGCCTGATGTTTCAATGCTTAGCATGGCTTCTCACAAAAGGGTCAATTTGGGGAAAAGTACTGCTCAGATTAAAACGTCAAACTTTTGAGATTAAAAAAAAAAATTACTTCAATCCTAGCGGGACCTTTCATGAAACACAGTGGCTGTTGTTACGGCAGTCGTCCGTGTGGTTCCCTGACTTGGTTGTATTTCGTCAGCATTGCAGGCTGGTTGAACCAGTCTATTAGCTGATAGTCTGGTTCCAAGAGCTAAACATCCTGACAAATACTGTGAAGTCCGGGAACCATACGGACGACTGCCGTAACAACAGCCACTGCGTTCATGAAAAGGTTTGATTCTGCCTTTGGGGAAAGTCCTGCGAGGATTGAAACTTCAAATTTTTGAGATTTTTTTTTTAAAAATTGCTTGAATGACCTTTCATGTAAGGTACAATTCTTCTGCCTTTAGGAAAAGGTTGGATTCAGCCTTTGAGGAAGGTTCTGCTAGGATAGAAACTGCAGTTTGGTCATTTACATCCGTAAGAAGTTTAGAGCATTTTGTGGACTGCTTTATTTGATAAAAGGGTATCTTGAGGAGCTGCTCGGTTATCTTAGGTTTTTTTCTCAAAGTGGGAGCTCAAAGTTTGCAAAGTCTGTACTACAACTTTCCCTAGAAATGTGTTTCTCCACAATCGTTGACAGAAATATTCATGAGATTATTTTCATTTACTCTTTCCGTTGGCTGATAACGCAGGACTACAGGACAGGAATCAGTTACCATGGTTTCAGCATGAAAATAAATATCCCACTGCAAATGAACTCATTAACCATTTTCCATCCTATCTTTATCAATCTAACCAGGTGTTGATTTAATTTGTGTCACCTGTCAATGTGCTCATCCGGAGATTGATTCATTCAGAATGTACTATTTTGCTTTTCATTTGGTTTGAGTGAAAGGGAGAAGAGAGAAGGGTTGGTGATTGGTTGGTGATGGAATTCTAGTTTGAAATGCCCCTAAAAATGTTGACAAGGACTGTGCCATCTGATCCCATCTGAAGAAAATTCCATCTGAAGACAATCAAATTTGCAGAAAATCACATTTGAAGAAATTTACATTTGAAGAAAATCACATTTGAAGAAAATCACATTTGAAGAAAATCACATCTGAAGAAAATCATGTTTGAAAAAAATCACATTTGAAGAAAATCACATTTGAAGAAAATCACATCTGAAGAAAATCACGTTTGAAGAAAATCACGTTTGAAGAAAATCACATTTGAAGAAAATCACATCTGAAGAAAATCACGTTTGAAGAAAATCACATTTGAAGAAAATCACATCTGAAGAAAATCACACTTTACAGACATAATGCAAAGACTGAGAGACAGAGACAGTCAAAGAGAGAGGAATGGTTAACATCCCTTGAGACTTCAAGCATTGGACCTACGGTTTGCTCTCCTCATGGCCAAGGTCTGCTTTTTTCCTGTCTTCCTTCCACCAGCGATCACAGTCTGTCTCCTCGGGTACCGGTGCAACCAGCGACGGCATGAGCCGCGTCAGGAAGCAGCCGAGCTTTGAGCAGAAAGACGAGCGGAACTGTTCGTCTGGCTCCCAGCCCTCCACTCCAGTCCGCATCAAGAGCAAAGATCCTAGCCCAAAGGTCTGTCAACTCTAAAATCACATTTGAAGAAAATCACATTGGAAGAAAATCACATCTGAAGAAAATCACGTTTGAAGAAAATCACGTTTGAAGAAATCATATCTGAAGAAAATCACGTTTGAAGAAAATCACATTTGAAGAAAATCACATTTGAAGAAAATCACATCTGAAGAAAATCACATCTGAAGAAAATCACTTTTTTTTTACTTTTTAGATTCATCGTAAGTTGTGGTTTCTGTGCATTGCTCATTGCCTTGCAGTTGAGCAATGATGATGAAGTTATGATGAGAGGGATGATATCGACTGCTTGGATCACTTCCCCATTGTCATTTAGATGCAAAACAGCAATAAGTTGTAAACGTGGCTCAGTATCAAGCTGGTCATGCAATTTTTGGTTGTTGTTTTTGTTCCTTCTACCGAGCAGGTTAAGGATTTGAACAACCTGCCGGGATGGCAGGTCCATGAATTGGAGCGACGTCAGGACGAGGCTAAGAGGCAGCGACAACGTGACGCGGAGGAAGGCAAGACAGGCGTGCTGCATCCCTTCCACAGGGAGGTCGCTATTACATGGATGGACTTTGAGCACAGCTCGGGTACGTTCTGAATTTCACCCCTCCCCCCCAAAAAAAATAAAATAAAATAAAATAAAATTCAAAAAAATTAAAAAAAATCTAAAAAAAATTAAAGCCATGAGTCTTTGGTCAAATTCCCATGACTTAACTGGAGAATGACAAATTGAAATCCAATTTTGAAAAATGGCAAAGAAAATTTGACTGTACCGGGACTTGAACCTGAGACTTCTGGTTAGTGTACAGGAGATCTTGCCATCTGAGCTACCCAGCCCGTAGAAGGCAGCCTTTCCAAATAGTCAACCGGTCTTTGCCATGTGTATCTCTGATGATCGCTCTCCCTTATCCATTCAGATACAAATAAGCAACAGTTGTAGACCTAACTAGATTTTCTCGTTATTTGTTTGATCAAAATTAAATCCAATAAAAGATAACAAAATAACTTCCATGTTACATGTACAGAGTCACCATGAGCATGGTGTAAAATTTAAAGGTCGGAGATGGTTGCTGAAATTTTAATGCACGGCCATAGCACTTCTGCCTTTGAGAAAGGTCCTGCTGGGATTGTAGCGTCATTGTGATTTGCTCTTTTGTCTTGTAAGTCGGTGAGAACATTGCCACTTTGTCTGTTAATTGTGTTGGACTCAGATGTAGTTCTGACAAAAACCCGAGTGGTTGTTCAAAGTTCTGGCTGGTATAATCTGGCTGTCTGCTCCCAATGAACCTTTCCAGTTCTTTTCAGAACCACACATACTCACAAACATGAACTTTATATGGTGTCACCGCAAACCTTTCTTTTGTTGAATCTTGTCTGCTTGGTTTGGTTGTTTTTCTCAGAGGTTCCTACGGTCCACAAACAAACGGAGACGTTATGCAGTCGTTTCTCCGTGGAGCCCGTCATTAACGAGCTGCTGGGCAAGCTACGGACCGTCTGCCCGGATATCACCACCAAGGTCTACCGGGAGAGCGGGACGCAGTACAAGCTGTGGACGGGTGCCGACCCCAAGGTCAGTCTCTGAGTCGTAGCGTCTCAGAGAGCCATCTTTGTGACTCTGCATCCGTGTGATGAAAAGCAAACGCTTGCTCGAGGTGCGATCGTGTATGATTTTATTTAGAGGGAGGTCTTGCTTCAACTTGGTGCAAGGGTCTGTCATCCTTCCAAGGGGACGGTCTCTGTGTGATTCAGTTCTTGTCCTCACTTCTTGACAAAAGTGAAGCCAGCAGATAGCACACACTCACAATAGATTAGACTTGAGAGGGCAAGGGGCAATGTGTGCTTGCTTCAGTGCCATCCTGGTCCACTCTTGGGGAGTAGGGTCTCCTTCAAGAGGAACCACCTTTTTCTTTTCTTCAGTAGCCACCTCAGGATCCAGCACCTTCATATCCCCAGCGAGCTCATACCATCCATGCCATCCACCTCCAGTATCCATATCGATGCTCCAATGCATCAGGTTCCCTTCATATACCAGCTCCTCACTTGAGTCCGCCACACTTAACTGAGGAAGACTACCATCCTGACCGAAGCGTTGAGTTACACTCACCGGTTTTTCCCAAAATCTAGTGGGCCCGACGTTTTAATCCTAGCAGGATCTTTCTCAAAGGCAGAGTGACAAGGACAAATAGATACAAGAAGGAAGGGGGGAGCAAGTGAATAAGACACGGATGAGAAACAAAGGACAAAGAGGAAAGCTGGTAGGGTGAGATCAAAGGGAAGGGCAAGGAGTAGGGTAGGGATTAGTGAGAAGAGGGGGAAGATCAAAGAGAGAAATGTGAAGGAGTGAACACAAAAGAAGGATTATCAGAAAGCTGCATGGTGTTAGTCATTACCCTCCTGGATGTTGAGACCATGTGGTTGAATAGTCCAAAGACGCTTCATCCACATTTTCTCATGGCTAAGACGGACAGCATTACTATGGTGACCAAGGGATTCTATGCCCAGTACACTCATATCTGATATCGAATGATCACCAGTTCTTCCTCGGACCATGCCTCTTTTAGAGAAACCTACAGCTTACGGTCTACATCCACCATGCAAAGAATCAAGTCCCAACTTGTAAGGTTTTGTGAATTCAAGTCCTTTTATCCCCGATTTCTCTTTGCTAGGAGAGCAAATCCCAAGAGAAAGTTTCTCAAGACCACAGCGCCTCTGCCAAGCCGAGCCAGCGCAAACTGCTGCCAGGAAAATCAGAGAACTACTTCCTGATTGGCCGGAATATCCACCAATGGCGGTACAGCTTAGACAGCCCCTCTCCTGAGGATATAGTAGAGGTGCCGTCATTGGTCAACCCAGCCTGTAAGTATTTTTTACAATCCACCGTCCACTAACATCGGGTTCTAGCCAGGCATATCAAATATTGTCATCAACTACATGTTCAAAAATATTACAAAATTATTATCGAACGTGTAGTTATGACTTTTTTTAATGTGTATTTGGGGATATTGTTGACAATTTCTTTTTCTAATGTGTAGCAAATGATTTTTTTCCTGAACATCTACTTTCAAGGATTTTTTTTCTTCTGAACATAGAGTTGATACATTTTTTTAACATGTTGACGCTTGTACTGAACATCTACTTGACAATTTTGTTTTTAAACGTGTAGTTATGGGTGTGTTTTTTAGAACGTGTAGTTGACCATTTTTTCAAAACATGTAGTTGACGATCTTTTTCCCCCTGGGCATGCTTCAGTGCACACATGACTTGGCAAGTCATTGATAGGTTCCCCCCACCAGTCTCCCCTTAGGGTTTTCCCGCCTTTCCGCCTCAGTGACCACCGGTACATAAGGAGTTCCAACACCGAGCCCAAGACATTCTCCTGATGACGGCCAGAGCATACTGGTCGAAACATCGAGTTACCCTCAGGTTCTTTTCAGAACCATACCTCTTCCTTTAAGAGACCTGATACATGGTGTTCACCGCAAACCTTCCTATATTGATTCACCCACCATGCAAAAGCCTTAAGTCTCATTTAAGTCATGGATAGTTTGCAGTGACACCATGTGGGAATATTTCTCTGTGGGTCATGTGTGCTTCATCATCTCCCTTCGGCACCACACCTACCGGTACCGTACTCACAAAAAGAGCTATCACCACACGGTGTTGCCGCAGACCACCCTCGACTTACCACCTCCGCCATCCTGAAAATTTATCTCTCCAGCTCACAAGAGTTACCAGAGGTTCAAGCCTCTGGACCTGAACAATTACGGCGGGGCGGAGAGGCTCGGTGATCGGGAGACGATACCCCTGACCTCGTTAGCCGGACGATCCCAGGGACTTCATCTGACTCCCAGGCAGAGGCTGCTCCTCATTCAAGTCATAGACAAGAAGGTAGTCCATTCGGGGGAATACTCTCACATCTGTCCTTGGAATACAATCCAGATTTCTTCTCTTTCGTCTCTTTTTTTCTTCTAAAGGGATAGTGTCGCAGTGTGGTATCAATGTGATTTCCATTGGCAACCAGTTTGATATCCCTGTGCTCATTCATGCTGTGTTACCATTAATACTTCCACTCCTCTCTTGGATCTTTTCATTTATATCTTTCCTCCTTTTATGTCTTCCCTACTGCTTGTCCTTCTCTATGATCTCACCCTGGTCTGTCTACCAGCTTGTCTCCTTTGATCCCTTCCCTACTCCCTGCCCTTCCCTTTGATCTCACCCTGGTCTGTCTACCAGCTTTTCTCCTTTGATCCCTTCCCTACTCCCTGACCTTCCCTATGATCTCACCCTGGTCTGTCTACCAGCTTGCCTTCTTTGATTCCTTCCCTACTCCCTACCCTTCCCTCTGATCTCACCCTGGTCTGTCTACCAGCTTGCCTCCTTTGATCCCTTCCCTACTCCCTGCCCTTCCCTCTGATCTCACCCTGGTCTGTCTACCAGCTTGCCTCCTTGGATCCCTTCCCTACTCCCTGCCCTTCCCTTTGATCTCACCCTGGTCTGTCTGCCAGCTTTCCTCCTTTGATCCCTTCCCTACTCCATGCCCTTCCCTCTGATCTCACACTGGTCTGTCTACCAGCTTCCCTCCTTTGATCCCTTCCCTACTACTTGCCCTTCCCTTTGCTCTCACCCTGGTCTGTCTACCAGCTTTCCTCCTTTGATCCCTTCCCTACTCCCTGCCCTTCCCTCTGATCTCACCCTGGTCTGTCTCCCATCTCCTGTATTCCTTTAATAATAAGATGATATTAGATTGATTTTAAAATGAAAAGAGAAATTCCCAGCGACTATTTCTTTCGCTTTGATTGAATGTAACCCTGCAAGGTCGTTGGTCGTTTTTACAGATCACCATGTTTGTGTACAACTGGTCCGGTGAGCTATCGGAGAGCCTGAGGACTCTTCTCCATCGTCTGGTCATGTGGCACAACTCGCGCTCCCATCTCCTAGACTGCCTGGTCACACAGAAGCTGGGTCTCTTCAACCACACCTACTTCGGCAAGAACAACCTGGTGCGTTCTCGAAATAAGAAGAGCCACTAACGTCTCCCCCCCTCCCTCACACTGATCTACGCTGGCTGAGAATCCCTTTCCAAAGACAATTTCAGATCATAATCTTAGCAAAGAAAATTTCAATCTTAAAATTTAGTGGGCCTGACGTTTCGATCCTAGCAGGACCTTTCTCAATGGCAGAGTGATAAGGACAACACAGATACATGTACACGAAGGAAGGGGGAAGAGAGTGAATAGGACACGGATGAGAAGCAAAGGACAAAGAGTAAAGCTGGTAGGGTTTGGTAGGGTAGGGTAGAAAATTTAACCGGATCTAGAAAATTTAACCGGATCTGTATCTGAACAAACTTGTGACCTTTGGTTGAATGTACCGGCGCTCTTACAACACAAGCTATCCAGTCCTAAGATAGTAGCCTTCCGAAATCATCAGCTATCGTTGCAAAGCTGCATCCACTTTGTGCGATCCCCAAACTGCTGTAGCTGTATAAAGCGAATATCAAGAAATAGAAGGGCGTGACATTTCCATGCTAGCAGGATCTTTTTCAGAGGCAGAATGAGAGCACATTCTGCCTTTGAGAAAGGTCCTGCTAGGATCATTCTGCCTTTGGGAAAGGTCCTGCTAGGATCGAAACTTCAAAGAAACTTTGAGAAAGGTTATGCTAGGATCAAAATGTAGGGTCCTCTTTTATCTTCTGAGAGTTGTATTTTGGTCAGTTTTTACTTAGTGAGCAGTTTCAAACACATTCTGCCTTTGAGAATGGTCCTGCTAGGATGGAAACATCAGGCCCTCCTAATTCTTAACAATTTAAGTGAGATTGAAATTCTTTTTTTTCTTGTCCATGACTCAGCGGAACAACCCTTTCTGCCGCTCGCTGGGCGAGATCGAGTCACTGGTCAAGTACACGGTGCCGCCCCAGCGTGACATCTCAGTCCGGGTACCGGTCAGCCTGCGCAAGTCTGACCGTCGTCTCCACCGGGACCTGCCGCCCTTTGACGAGACGCTGCGCAACGCCAAGATTCGGCAGACCATGCGCAGCAGCCAGTACGCCGCGGCCAGAGACCCCATCGTCAGGCACGGCGCTCAGTTACTGGACGTCTGCATCATCAAAAAGAAAGGTGAGCATTGGTTTACTGGTCGTGTAATTCCCAGTTTTTCCTTAATTTGTTTGACTTTAATTTTTTAAAATCTATATGAAATGAAAAAGAATAATTCTATTTGAATTGAAACAGAATAATTTAATTTGAATTGAAACAGAATAATTTAATTTGAATTGAAATAGAATAATTTAATTTGAATTGAAAGAGAATAATTTAATTTGAATTGAAAAATAATAATTTAATTTGAATTGAAAAATAATAATTTAATTTGAATTGAAAAAAAAAATATTTGAATTGAAAAAAAAAAATTGAATTGAAAAAGAATAATTTAATTTGAATTGAAAAAGAATAATTCTATTTGAATTGAAAAAGAATAATTCTATTTGAATTGAAAAAGAATAATTCTATTTGAATTCAAAAATAATAATTTAATTTGAATTGAAAAAGAATCATTATATTTGAATTGAAAAAGAATAATTCTATTTGAATTGAAAAAGAATAATTCTATTTGAATTGAAAAAGAATAATTCTATCAGAATTGAAAAAGAATAATTCTATCTGAATTGAAAAAGAACAATTCTATTTGCATTGAAAAAGAATCATTCTATTTGAATTGAAAAAGAATCATTCTATTTGAATTGAAAAAGAATTATTCTATTTTAATTGAAAAAGAATAAGTCTATTTGAATTAAAAAAGAATCATTCTATTCGAATTCAAAAAGAAAAATTCTATTTTAATTCAAAAAGAATAATTCTATTTTAATTCAAAAAGAATGATTTTATTTTAATTGAAAAAAAAATTATTCTATTTGAATTGAAAAAGAATTATTCTATTTGAATTGAAAAAGAATAATTCTGCATCAGCTTTCTTTCATTCTGATTCATCTGCATTCATGAAAAATGTATCTTTAAACAAATGTACCTAAGATGAAGCTTTTGGGTTTTGTCCTCACAGAAAAGGCCAAGCTTGACGAACTTGAGAATCTCTACAAGACCTGGCAGAATCGCGGTGGCCTGAATACATCTGTGTCGGTAAGCAGCTGGTCTGGCCTGGTTCCCTGCCTCTCAGTCTTAGTAGCCTGTTAATACTTTTAGTGGCCAGATATCAGTTTTACTGGTAACATACCAATTTTAGTTACCCCGTGCCAATTTGTGATGGCTGAATTCCATTTCTCGGTGGTTGAATAACAGTTCAGTGGCCCATTGCCAGTTTTCTTGGCCGGTAGCCCGGTTTACTGGCCAAATGCCAGTAATAGCGGCCACCGTAGTAAAGCTCCCATTGTCCTTTTCTCCATCCCTCCCCCTCCCCCTCCCCCCTCGGGTACCCTCCAGGGAGAGACGCTGGAGTTCCTGAAGCAGTCCTCCCGCATGATGCACTACTGCGCCACGCCCCTGCTCTTCAGCCCCGCCTGGCGGAGGGTGGTGATGGCCGAGGGGCCGGAGGACCGCGCCCGGGCCGCCCGCCTGGCCGGTGACGGGCAGGTGGCCGAGGAGGCTTGGCACATGGACCTGCGCTCCTCCTTCCTGCAGCAGTACGTGCAGTTCCTGCAGAAGCTGGGACTGACCACCATCGAGACCAAGCTCTCCTCTCCCGGACAGATGTGAGTGAGAAACAAAATAAAGAGGGCCTGACGTTTGGATCCTAGCAGGACCTTCCTCAAAGGCAGAGAGGAAGGTCCTTCTTGGATCGAAACGTCAGGCTCTCCTTATCTTTGATATTTTGGTCATTTTTGTCAGTAAGCAAGTTACACATTTTCTACAGTTTTTGTACATGTAATTAATTATTTCCAACCTAAGGAAGAAGAAAAAATGAGTATTTTGTAAAAACTGACCAAAATACAACTCTCAGAAGAAGGGAGCCTTTTTTAAAACATTGTTGCTCACTCGGTTGTCTCAGTGCACACATACTCATGAAAGAGGTATCTTCACATCGTGTCATTGCAAACCAACCTCGACTGGGCCTACTCCTTTGTCCATCTGTCATCTGTATCGTCTCACTTCTCCCATTGTCCTGGTTTGTTTTCGATTAACTGTCGACAGTGATATACAAAAATGTTGCAAACTCCTTACTGACTAAAATTACCAAAATGCAAATCTTAAAATTGAGTGGGCCTGACGTTTCGATCCTAGCAGGACCTTTCTCAAAGGCAGAGTAACAAGGACAAACAGATACATGTACACGAAGTAAGGGGGAGAGTGGATAGGACACGGATGAGAAACAAAGGACAAAGAGTGAAGCTGGTAGGGAGAGATCAAAGGGAAGGGAAAGGAGTGGGGTAGGGATTAGTGAGAAGAGAGGGAAAGATCAAAGAGAAGGGCAAGGAGTAGGGTAGGGAGGTAGGGGGAAAGATCAAAGAGAGAAGTGTAAAGGGATTAGTGACAAGAGGGGGAAAGATCAAAGAGGGAAGTGTTCAGTCCACATTGGAAAATTATGCGCTGTTGATTGTATAATTATGATTACAGTAGTCAGTTAGCATTGGTTCAAGAAAATTACTAAGCAAAAGCAAATATTACGGAGGCATTCCAAAAACAAACAAAAATGTGGAAAAAAAAATCGAATTCAGATTGTAAGGACACCTTGAAATAAAATTCAGCCAACTGGACAGCTCAGGCAATCCAGCCAAAGATTCAAAAGCTGACAAAGGCTCTGCCTTTGAGAAAGGTCCTGCTAGGATAGAAAACGTCAGGCCCACTCAATTTGAAGATTGACTCTGTCGGCCTTCAACTGGTCGCTCTTGACTGGCTTCTGTGTCTTGTCTGTCGTAGCATCAAGGCCAGCAGGCACAAGGACTCCATCCGCAGCCAGGCTCAGGCTCATCGCAAGTCCCTCTCCACCTCGTCCTCTCAGCACCTGCAGATCACCATGGCAGGCGGCATCATGCTGATTGAGCTGTCCTTCCAGGTGGGGGTCCCCCGATTGCATTCTGTCAAACTGAAGCTGATTGCCCGTCGGGCGTTTTCTCCCGAGCATCGAAGCAGTCACTCACTCTGACACTCTGGAGAGTCATTCTACTTGGCGTTCCCACTTGGTCTCTTTTCTGTTCAGCAGCCGATTTCACGAAACTTCAAATGTTGCGTACGCAACATTTTGTTGCGTAACTTACGCAACATTTTGCTGCCTCTGCTAATTACTGCCGAATAGAGCCATCGAGGCGCAAGACTTACGCAACATTTTTACGTTGCATAACTTACGCAACTTTTCTTTAAATCGGCTGCTGTACTTTCCGTGAAGGGCTTGTGAGATATCAGGCATTGTGGGGTGCTGTTAAGTTTACTGTGGCTGAGCAAATAGTTTCTTCAGCTTTCCGACTTCATTGAAACTTTCAGACAGAAAAAAATGGCAAAGAAAACTTTGACTGGACCGGGATTTGAACCTGAGACTTCTGGTTTTGCGTATCAGTGCTCTTCCCATCTGAGCTATCCAGACCTTATATGGTGGCCTTCCCAAATAGTCAACTAGTCTTTGCCGGGGTGGGGGCGCCAGTCAGAAACATTTAACCATTAACTGCTGTATATCTCTAGGGATCACGCCCCCGCTTTCATTCAGATGCAAACAACCAATTGTTGTAAACCTGGCTACAGCAGCTCGGGGATCACACAAAGTGTATGCCGATTTTTCAATTCAGACTATTAGATTTACATCAAGGTCAGAGTTTCTAACAGGGACATTAGTTTACTGTATGGACGTAGTTTTGTCATTCTTTAGCAAAGTCACTGAAGTTTGACCAAATGAAAAAACGGCATCAATTTGAATACGCCTGAAATGTACAATAATATGCATGCAATATTTCAATCAAGGGTCTACAGTGATTTTTTTTTTCTCAAGCTGTCTGTTTGGATTTGCTATTGGATTTTTAAGTTGGTTACGTAGACTACCCTAGAAGTAACTCCATTCTGACCCTACATTGTACCCTTCCTGATGAAGACTCATATGATATGGATGTGTTCATGCTATGACCTTGTTTTTTTGCTTTGGGGTTTTGTAGCACGCCTACTTCTGTGTGAAGATCTTTGCCTTTGAAAGTTCCCGTGTGCCCGGCGGAAAGGATGTCAACCAGCAGGTAATTGCACTTTCTGAAACCAACCTTGCCGGGGGTTTCGTCTTTTTTCACATTGATCTCCAAGCCAGCCTCCGTGTCCCTTCAAAGTGCTTGTGTCGATTACATGGCCGCTTGACAGAACAAAAAATACAGAAACGACGATGTTTCGATAATCAGTCAAGTGAATCATACAACTAAGACTTCAGGCTATGCATGGTGGAAGGACAAAATGCAAGAAGGTTTGCGGTGACACCATGAACTAGATCTCTTTTGGGAAAAAACTGACTGGGAAATTTTGAAACAAACGGGGAAACAAAAGAAATTGGCAAAGAAAGTCGGACATTGGACAGACTAACACGACTGTCTTTACTTATTGATGACTATTGAGGTGTTTCTGACGTTATCTGGTCGTTCCCCTGCAACCCTCCACAGATGGCCATGTTGTTCACAGACGACTGTGATCAGAAGAAGGACCTGATCCACATCCACTCCTTCGCCCATGACTTCCACCTGCGCACCATCCAGTCCTACTTCCATCGGCCTCAGATGGGCTTCAAGTCTCGCTACCACGTCACCAGCTTCCTGGCAGAGTTTGTCAAGCACTACTCCCCCAGGCCCAAGTACTGCCGCAACCACATACACGAGGGTAAGGTGGGGCGTGATCCCTGGAGATATACGGCAGTTATTGGTTGAATTGCTCCTGACTGGCACCCCAAACCCCAGCAAAGACTAGTTGGCGATTTGGGAAGGCCGCCATCTAAGGGCTGTATAGCTCAGACAGTAAGAGCGCTGGTGTGCCAAAGACTTGTTGACTATTTGGGAAGGCCACCATCTAAGGGCTGTATAGCTCAGACGGTAAGAGCGCTGGTGTGCCAATGACTAGTTGACTATTAGGAAAGGCCACCATCTAAGGGCTGTATAGCTCAGACGGTAAGAGCTCTGATACAGAAAAACAGAGGTCTCGGGTTCAAGTCCCGGTCCAGTCAAAGTTTTCTTTGCTATTTTCCAAAAGTGTAGTTTAATTAGAATCTGGGAGAAACTGCGGATGAAATGTCTTCAGACTATTCAGCCACACGGTTTCAACATCCAGGAGTGATTACTACCTTGCATGCTGACTAATAATCCTGGTTTTGTGTTAAAATCCCCTCCTCTCCCTTTGAGCCTTCCCCCTCTGCTAACTAATCCCTACCCTACTCCCTGCCCTTCCCAATGATCTGTAAATTGTTTAAAAAGTTTCCAGACCGTCTTTTCCTGTCTTTCTTTGAATCAACGCTGATTTGGTTTGTTTATTTCCCCGCCTGTTAAAATCCCCTCCTCTCCCTTTGAGCGTTCCCCCTCTGCTAACTAATCCCTACCCTACTCCCTGCCCTTCCTAATGATCTGTAAATTGTTTAAAAATTCCCAGACCGTCTTTTCCTGTCTTTCTTTGAATCGACGCTGATTTGGTTTGTTTATTTCCCCGCCTGTTAAAATCCCCTCCTCTCCCTTTGAGTGTTCCCCCTCTGCTAACTAATCCCTACCCTACTCCCTGCCCTTCCTAATGATCTGTTAATTGTTTAAAAAGTTCCCAGACCGTCTTTTCCTTTCTTTGAGTGATATACAAAAATGTTGCAAACTGCTTACTGACTAAAATTACCAAAATGCAAATCTTAAAATCTAGTGGGCCTGACGTTTAGATCCTAGCAGGACTTTTCTCAAAGGTGATTTGGTTTGTTTATTCCCCCGCCTCGCCCACAGAGCACCAAGGGTTTCTGAGCCACAATACCCCGGCGCCTCTTCTCTACCAGTACCTGATGCACAACCACCCGACTACCATGAAGAGGCTGAGCATGGCCGTGACGAGCCCCGCCTCGGGCCCCGGGGACGGCAGCGGCGCAGAGAATCCCGACGAGGAGTACGCCATCGTCAGCCACCAGATACGACCAGCCATCACCAAAGACGGCAGAGGTAGGCCCACCCTATCCCCTGAGGGGACGTCTCAGCAGGACTACGGCGATCCTCAACTCTTATCACTCTGCTTTGAAGTAAAAGAACTGTTTACAAACTGCTCACTTACTTAAGGTGATATACAAAAATGTTGCAAACTGCTTACTGACTAAAATTACCAAAATGTAAATCTAAAATTTAGTGGGCCTGACGTTTCGATCCTAGCAGGACCTTTCTCAAAGGCAGAGTGACAAGGACAAAACAGATACATGTACACGAAGGAAGGGGGAAGAGAGTGAATAGGACACAGATGAGAAACAAAGGACAAAGAGTGAATCTGGTAGGGAGAGATCAAAGGGAAGGGCAAGGGGTAGGGTAGGGATTAGTGAGAGGAGGGGGAAAGACTTGAATAAATAAGACTTAAGGCTTTGCATGGTGGGTGAATCAATATAGGGAGGTTTGCGGTCACACCATGTATCAAATCTCTTAAAGGAATAGGTTTGGTTCTGAAAAGAACCTGAGTGGGTAACTCGACGTTTCGACCAGTATGCCCTGGCCGTCATCAGGAGAATGAAATTCTAGTCAAGGGAACATTCGGTCATGTGGCACTGTTCATAATCCAAAATGGTTTGCTTTATATTAATGGTTGTATCATGTTTATATTTCTCCTGATGACGGCCAGAGCATACTGGTCGAAACGTCGAGTTACCACTCAGGTTCTTTTCAGAACCAAACCTGAATTTCTGCTTTTATTTGACCTTTGTGTGTATGTGTGTGTGTGTGTACAAAGGGAGGAGTTGCCATGACGAACTGGAACTGAGCTTGGTCATCTGCTGGAACCGGAGCGAGTACAAGAGCCAGATACGACCCAGCTCGCCGACCCCGACGACCCCTGACCCGGCCGGTCAGCAGGCCCACCCTCTGCCCGCACCGGGGACGGTTGCGGCCTCCGATGCCAGTCCCAACCTGCTGAACCTGTGCTTCTACGTCATCGTCACCAGCAAGCGGGAGCTGTTCCCAATCCAGCAGGGCTGGGGCCGGCGCTCGTCCTACGTCAACCTGACGGACTCGCGGGTGCCTCCGAGCGAGAGTGAGTCGAGTTCTTACAACTGGCACACTCACCCCCCCCCACCACACACACGGGACACCTTTCTCAAGAGCAAAACTTTGATTGGATCCTAGCCGGACCCTTTTCTCAAGAGCTAAGCTTCGATTTGATTTTTGATTTGTATTTGACCAATACTTCAAAAGAATCCAAAAGTTTTCGGCAATTTTCAAAATTGAGGGGGAAATTTCCTCTAAAAAAACAACCCCACGCCACCTGGTAACTTTCAACTGCTTGGTACTATTTTCACCAATGAAAAATGTTCACACATCAATTGTTTATACTTTTGGAACAATTTTCTCACTTTTGAAACTTTGTTTGACACTTTTGAAACATTTTTTCACACTATTGAATTTGTTTTATTTTTACACTTTTGGAAATTTTTTGGACACTTTTGAAACATATTTTTACACTTTTGAAACATTTGTTTACACTTTTGAAACATTTGTTTACACTTTTGAAACATTTGTTTACACTTTCGAAACATTGGTTTACACTTTTGAAACATTTGTTTACACTTTTTAAACATTTGTTTACACTTTTTAAACATTTGTTTACACTTTTTAAACATTTGTTTACACTTTTTAAACATTTGTTTACACTTTTTAAACATTTGTTTACACTTTTTAAACATTTGTTTACACTTTCAAAGCATTTTTTTACACTTTTGAATTTTTTTTTTTCAACTTTGGAACTTTGGGATTGTCAACCAAACAAATTAATATTGACATTGCTATCTCAGGCACGCACAGCTACATGCTCCTGAAAGAGGAGGTTCAACGAGCCAAGGATCGCATTATTGTCATGGTGCGTCACGCCGCCAACAACTGTCGACGCGACACACTCTGGGACCAACTCCTGCAGGGAGAGGTGATGGAGGAGGTGGGAACGGTTGCCACAGCAACGGGGAAGAAGGCCAAGAAGAGGGACGGAGATGAGACGAAAGACGTACGTACCTGACCAGCCTGTAGCATCTGCATGTTTAGACAAAAGTGCCAAAAACTAGACGAAATATCTGAGGCAAAAGTGCAGCAAGATAATGCTTACAGTATTTGTCCTATCCTGGGCAACTCATTTGAATTTTCAAAATTGTTGAACAATTTGGTCTTTTTTAGTTGTTGGAAACAATGTTCACACTTTGTGAACAAAGTTCATACTTTTGAAGAAAAAAAATGACTTCTTTGGAATTTGTTCACACTTTTGGACAAATGTTTGTGCTTTGGGGAAAATCTCCACAATATGGGAAAGCTGTTTGCTCTGTTTTGAAAGTGCCAGGAATTTAAGGGTAAAGAAATCAGTTCACTAATTTATTGATTTCATGTTTTGGGATACACACTTCACGCATCACAGCACTGCACGCATAAAATAAAGAAAAATAAAGGTTGTGAAAGAAATATTAAAACTGAAAAGTAACGAAAACTAAAACAGAATCCAACTAGCTGATCAGGAAGGATTATGACTGCATGACTGAAGTGAAAACAAAAAGAAGCGCAAGAAGCATTTCATAGTAACAATAAAGTGTCCAGACGCTCAACACTGCATGCTATAGATCCACAACTAGTAAGCATGTGTTCCACTGTCACCAGGCACTAGCTACGCTTGCTTTGCATATCATAACTTCCCTCGGTGAAAACCACAACGTTTCAAACAGCAAGATCAGTCAGTGCGGTACGTCACCAGGGCTCAATACCACAGAGCTGCTTCCTTCAGCATGAAAAGTCTTGCTGAATGAAATCAGGTCGCCAGCCAAAGATCCACTTGTATTCTAAGCTAAGCAACCCATGATTGGATCCAAATTGAGGGCAGCAAGCATCGAGGGAAACATGGCTGGCAATCTTGAATTAAACAAGGACGTAGTTTTCATGCCAAGCAGGTTTTCTTGCTGAAGCGTCTCTGAAATTGGGCCCAGATCAGGATGAGCAAAGTTCAGGTGAGTGGACAGGGTGGACCTGTCACGTCACGGTCATCAACGGCTTGGCCATGAGTCCGGACTTCGCCGCATGGACAGAGAGCTGAGTCTGCGATACATATCCCTTTTTATCACGCTCAGTGAGCACGCTTTTCCACGAGGGGAGATTTCAGTTTCTCTGCAGAGCTTCTGAAATTTATGCGCACTCCTCACACAATGAAAGTGCTACAAAAAGTCTGCATGCTGTATCCTGGTTTGCGACTAATTGGTTCCATTTTTGCGACTAATTGATTCGTTGGTTGCGACTGTTGGTTCCATCTGAATAAAAATGTGGAGGAGGTGTGATCCCTCCTGCAATTGATGGTTTGGGTATACTCCGTGGAAGGGGGGGTACCTATTGCTGGGGTTTTTTTTTTAGGGGGGTGAAAGTTGGAGAATTGAGAGTAGAATTTTAAACAAATGAACATTTATAAGTGATCAAAGAGGAACTTAAAGGCCCAATACAACATTGGGAAGATCGGAATACATCGATGTCCACAGATTTCCTTCTAATTGACACAGTTTCTAGATGGTCATGATAGCATCCTCATGTTGAAATCTTACGGTCTGGGATGCTGTACTTCCCTGGAAATTTTCACTCCAACATCGACAAATAGTTTTTTACTTGCAAGTAATAAACTATTTCTTACACTACAGAACGGTGCAAAAACCATGACGGTTGTTTACCTTTTCTACTTTCTCAGATCACCATTTGAGCTAAAACCTTCGCAGGATTGCTTTTTTGGGATGTTTAATGGTTTAGCACACAAACTGGCAATCTTTTGACCTTTACCAATGTTGTATCGGGCCTTTAAAAAGCCTTGTTTCATATACTATCGTTTTAAATGGTCCTTTTTTTTTATCTTGATAATTAGCTGAGTAATAATTTGCTGAAAACAAAATCAAGGAAACCTGATGTTGACGTTGTGCCATTTCTTCCATGTTTGATTGTTTTATTTGTCAACAGAGCACTCCGCTGTCTGTCAGGGTAAAGCCTGATTTCATGAGTGATGAGTTTTACTACCACTTTCAAAAGGTCCGATCCAATTCCCGTAAAAATAAAACACACCAAACAACAAACAAACTCACACTTCTGGGGACAAGCTGTTGAGCTAACACTTTCTTGGTTTTTGGACAGGTTTATTTTAATCACCAGACAGTACTGGTTTAGTGTGTGTGCTGTTAATCAGCGTTAGTTATGTCTGAGACTCGGTACGTAACACTGCAAAGTTAACATAGGTGGTGCTAACTGTGGAGGGATATTCCTCCGTGGGCTAACACTTTGTAGATTGCAAGTCCTTCTGTTTTGCTCAACTTGAAGACGGCTCATCACTTCTACATGTACTCACAAGTTCACAGTGGGGTTAATGTGACAATAACATTTTGAATACCGGTAGTACCTGTGCACCATCTGCATATTGACCCTGCCACACGCTGTTGTTTTTTAGAGAGGCACATGATGTTTCTTTTTAGGAGTGTGCGAGTAGTCACCGTGTGGTATTCACTATTTAATAATGTCTTCTCTTTCTGTGAAACTTGGGTGTCCTGTAACATTTTGCTCCACAAGGTTTTCTGTCCGGTTGTTTTGTGTAAGTTGCTAGTTGCATAAAACAGGAAGATTGTTTTATCAAAGACCAGCTACCTGGATTTTTTTCAAAGGGTTCTTGGAAGGAAGTACGATTGATCAATTGATTATTTGTTTGAATGATTGATCGATGGATTGATTGATTGGTTAATTGATAGATTGATGGATTGATTGATTGATTGGTTGATTGATTGATTGATTGAGTGATCTAGCGGTCAATTGATTGATTGAATGATTGATTGATGGATTGATGGATTGATTGAATGATTGAGTGATTGATTGATCAATCAATCAATTTATTGATTGATTGATGGATTGATTGATTCATTCATTCATTCATTTGTTGATTCATTGATGGATGGATCAATTGATTGATTGATCAATTGGATGGTCAGTCAGTCACTTATTGATCGCTTTGTTGATTGGTCAATTGGTGGATGATACCCTATCATGCATCTGAGATGGTGTCCCAGTCAATGGAAGTCCTGTACTTTGTATGAAGTGCACACACTCACTCCAATAACATGGGTTCTCTCCCCGCACGTAGCTCTTTGATACACAACTGTGACTGCTTCGCTGCTCACCCACTCAGGGTCCATGCCTCCTGTCCCGCGGATGGACATGTCTGGCATGGCCCACATATCTAACGCACAAGCTAAAATCCTATTGCTAATACACCTCAGCTGAGCAGATTCTCTTGATTTGAAATGACATGCATAGGGATAGACTTTAAAACTTCCACAGAATTTCATGCACCAAGATTTCTCGGGGTAATAGTGCAATGGTTTGCTGCCCTCTTTGGTTCAAGCGTTGCAATATTAACACTTTTTCATATTTCATGAGAAAAGTCCTTCTCAACAGCAATGCAAATCACCAGGCAATCGGGCAAAGCACTGAGCGTACAGCGCTAACTTCACCTTGAGTAGGGCCAACCCTCATTGTCCTTTTAATGACTGCTTTGTCTCCTCAACAGCCAAATGTCCTCCGCATGACGTACCCTGAGTTCAAAGTTCTCCTGGACACGGTGCACCAGGTGCCCCTCAGTCAGATGGACAAGACACTGGACCCCCTCCTCAATAATGGAATCACCTGGTTTGAGGGACTTCTCCGATTCCTGAGGGCCAAATTCACCATTATGACGAGGTAAAGTTGCTGTCAGCTCTGTGATTCTTGAGGCAGGGGTCCCTGCCTGGTATTGCATCCACCAGGCCCTTGTATGTCTTGTTATTTGAACATTTATTATCATTATTATCATTTATTTGGCCAAGGAAATCAAACAAGTCCATTCGAGGTGATATACAAAAATGTTGCAAACTGCTTACTGACTAAAATTACCAAAATGTAAATCTTAAAATTTAGTGGGCCTGACGTTTCGATCCTAGCAGGACCTTTCTCAAGGGCAGAGTGACAAGGACAAAACAGATACATGTACACAAAGGAAGGGGGGAGAGTGAATAGGACACGGATGAGAAACAAAGGACAAAGAGTGAAGCTGGTAGGGAGAGATCAAAGGGAATCAAAGGGGATCTTTCCCCCTCTTGTCAATAATCCCTACCCTACTCCTTGCCCTTCTCTTTGATCTTTCCCCCTCCTCTCACTAATCCCTACCCTACCCCTTGCCCTTCCCTTTGATCTCTCCCTACCAGCTTCACTCTTTGTCCTCTGTTTCTCATCCGTGTCCTATTCACTCTCTCCTCCTTCCTTCGTGTACATGTATCTGTTTTGTCCTTGTCACTCTGCCTTTGAGAAAGGTCCTGCTAGGATCGAAACGTCAGGCCCACTAAATTTTAAGAAGTCCATTCAAGGTGAGAATGGTCAAACATCATGGACATTCAAGATGAGAGATAAATTGTTGAATAAATACCAATCAAGGAGAATAGATGTATAGAGGCGTGGTAGGTCGGCATGAGATGGGAAAGAGATAGGGGCAAGGACTGGGGATCTGTATACAAGAGGAACAGATTGGGAAGGAGGGCAAGAGGGAAAGTTGGTAGGAGCCTGACAAGCTGAGTGCGGACAATTGTCTAAGATGGCCAGGAGGATCGAAAGAGTGAAGAACACTGTGACTCAAAATCCTGTTCCTCTGTCATTCTAGTTATAGAAAATGACATCTTATGATTATTTATTATTCAATGAAACTTCCAGATCTTTAGACTTTGTCTGCCAGGTTATCCTCAGAATGATACAAGATATACCAATAAGATATAACAATATTACAGATATTAATATCCAGTTGTTCGTGTGGGCTTGTTTCCATTTAGACTTTTCACAAGTGAAGACAACCTGGTGAATCACCTGGCCCTGGTGAACCCAAACCACAGTGATATGATGGTGCTCCTAACAGTTGACAAGCAAGCCAATATGTCGGTAAGTCAGTCATTCAGTCAACTGATCAATCAGTCGCTCGGCCAGCCAATCAGTCAGCAAGACAGTCAGTCAGTCATTAATTCAGTCGGTCAAGTAATCAGTCATCCAGCCAGCCAGCCATCCAGTCAGTCATTCAGTCAGCCAGTTAGTCAGTCAGCCAGCTTATCAATTTAAGTCAGTCAGTCATTCAGTCAGTCAAGTAATCATTCATCCAGCCAGCCAGCCATTCAGTCAGCCATCCAGTCAGTCAGTCAGTCAGTCAGTCAGCCATTCAGTCAGTCAGTCAGTCAGTCAGCCAGCCAGTCAATTAGTCAGTCAGTAATTCAGTCGGGCAGTCAGTCAGCCAGTCAGTCAGCCAGCCAGTCAATTAGTCAGTCAGTAATTCAGTCAGTCAGTCAATCAGCCAGCTATTCAGTCAGCCAGTCAATCAGTCCGTCAGCCAGACAGTCAGTCAGCCTGCCAGTCAATTAGTCAGTCAATACATGTAATTCAGTCCGTCAGCCAGTCTGCCAGTTAGTCAGTAAGCCAGCCAGTCAATTAGTCAGTCAGTAATTCAGCCATCCAGTCAGTCGGCCACTCAGTCTAAAATGTACACTGCTTTGATCATTAGCTCTTTACGTATCTTACGGCTGTGCGTCGCGATTCTCTGTCATTTGTTTTCGCGCGACAGGAACTGGTGGCGCTCTTTCGCGAGGAGCCCGATGGCATGGCGGAGCCGTCGGGAAGGCAACAGGCCTTGGCAACGCAGCGCCAGGTGGAGATCATCGTCAACGCAGTGGCCTACTACATGTGGACCATGATCGTAGCGTGAGGCCGCGAAGCCATCTAGCCAGATGAAGTCACCCGTCACCTTGCCATGACTGCCCCTGAAATGTTCAAGTATCCAATCAAACCTGCACCTGTACCCGGTGATTTGCTCAATAGCAAAGTTCAAAAGTTTGGTGGATTATAGACCTTCCACAGTCCGTTGACACCAAGTTGAGCTTGGCCTTCCTCCATAGTCTGATTAAATGCTATGACAAGCCCCCCTCCCTCTTCCAGTCCACCCACAGCTGGCCTGTCAGGAGTCATTAGCGAGCTTTCGATTTGCACGTCGACATAGTGGACTGGTACGAGCGAACCACTTTTTGGAGTTCTGCGCATGCGCGAAATTGGACCCCTCGTTCACTGCCCGAATCGAGGACTCGTTCACCCCGGTTTTGCCGTCGTCCTCAATTCGGCGCTCGTTCACTGTATTTACGCAATACATGATCAACACAAAAGTGGTCACCTGACTTTCGGAAGGACTGCGCATACGTCGAGATCGATCGAAAGCCCTCTCACGCAGTGAACGGACTTGGTGTGTGCGACGGGTCGACGCGCCGACTCGATCCGTTCAAGACGCCGTTCGTAGCAGAAATCGAAAGCTCGCTATTATCGCCTGTCAGGCAAGACAGGTGCCAAAATCCATGCGTTGAGCTTGACCTAGGCTTCATTGAATGCTATGGCAAACCTCCTCCAGTCCACCCACAGCTGGCCTATTAGGAGTCGTCATCAGTTGAGTGGTGCATTCCACGTGGCCACATTTACAACAGCTCTCAGTCCATGCTGGTGCTATGAATTTCCTCCAGCTTTTTGAACAGCGCCCAGACTTAACTTTGATTTCTCATGAGTGACAGATTGGCTCACGGAATCACTTTTCAAATCTAGTCTGTCCGACTGAACAACAATTTAGATTTTTTGTTCACTAAACTGATTGCAATTAAGATGTACAATAATGTATTGGATAATCAATGGCATGATAGGGGTGCATTGTACGCTTATGTAAACACTGTTAAATTATCCTGTATAAAAACCAGTTATCATATATTTTTCTCTTTATATTTTTAACTCGTTAAAAGAAAAAAATTTCCTACAATCCCTCGGTTGTTTGCGTGGTATTTTAAAATTTATATCACCATGCATTTTATTGCATAAAGATTTTGCAATATTGTAGAAAAAGTAGGGTTTATTTCCCGTTTTAAAGGGAACCTAAGATTGACTATTGATAGACCATAGACCAATTGACATGTTTTTTTTTTCAACAAGGGTTTGCCCAACTCGACATGCAATGAAATTTAGTATGCTCAGTGCTTTGCCCGATTGCCTGCTTAAAAATACAGGCAGCTTGGACGGGTTTTGAATTTGTAACTCTTGCTTTCTAGTGCAGATGTCTTAACCACTGGACCACCGGGCTGGTCGAGGATGTGTGGTGAATTTGAATCTGTATAGCGGCGGGCACTACATTCAATCATAGATATTGTATATGAAGTAAATACAAAAAAACTGTTGCAAACTGCTCACTGACTAAAATGACCTGCAATACATAAATCTCAAAAGTTAGAGGGCCTGACGTTTTGATCCTAGCAGGACCTTTCTCAAAGGTCTGTTTGCCTTTGAGAAAGGTCCTGCTAGGATGGAAACGTCAGGCCCTCTAACTTTTGAGATAGGGCAAGCCCTCTTGGACTGACATTCTCACCGATGCAAAAATTCATATTATATCTATCTACATTTGTATGGCATGGTCTTTTGTCATGCGTTCCTTTCCCTTAAGTGGTCGTTTGGAATTATGGAAATTTAAAATTCACAAACCAAAGTGTAATATTTGAGGAGTTTGTTTCTGAAATGAAATGAATGCCATTTTATTTCCCGTCTTTCAGTTGCAGCGACCCTTTTGGTTTCCAAAAATTCAGAACAGAACATCATAATGCTATTAAACCCTTCCAGGGGCGTAATATATGACTTGCTGTTTAACAAGTGAAAAGTTAAACAAATTCAAACAGTTCTGAGAACAAAATAGATTTAGTGTTTCGAAAATAAAAAGCATACCGTAGTTGCTTCATGTATTGAATCCCACACCGGTGCTTTGTGAAGGATTTGGAGCACAGACTATAAATGAGTTTGCATTATGTTGGAATAAACTATGCAATGTAAAATGTTTGCCCTGACATCCTGTGTATTACTTCTTTAGTTCTAAGAGCGAGTGTGGCTAAGAGAAGAGCTGGTCTAACTCAACGATAAGGTCTCCCTCTTTGCCTGGTACCATTTATAACCCTCCTTGCAGCATATTGTGTGCCAAGTTGGCTTATAGGTGACATCTGAAACATCAACTACGGCACCTAATCTGATATCTCATGACTTATATTAGCTGTGTTAGTAACTACATGTATGCATACAAGTCTAGGATATCTCATCTACACTGCACCTCTCACAAATTACCCGTCTTCAAATGGCGGAATTCGTGTGCATTGTAACACATTATGTACTGTACCTGACAATAAATGTCCCTATTTCTTGCCATCTTAACAACATGTACCAGCTATACTGCGCAGCGCTGACAAATACATATTCTATGAGCCTCTCCGAACTGCAAGTATGCATGGATACCCACCGAGTCTTTACAGATCTGCACCAACTTATCCCCAGAGAATATGTCTGTGCATGGTGGCAAGTATTTTCTTTGATCCAAATGAGGTTGTTATGATTAATATTAAGAAAACAACTAAGGCAATACACTTCTAAGAACTGGCCACAGTCACAAACTCGATTGGCTTTTGGTTTTTCCACTGGTTTTTAGTTTTATTCAATGTACAATTTTCCAAGCAAGTAAGAAAAGTTATCGGATAACAAACAGCACACTGTCAGTTAGTCATGTCACTTTACCTGAAGATGCGAATACGGGCTTGATATACTGTGATTTACTGTGATAAGGCATCCTTGCTTTTGGATCTCATAAAATTTATATACACGATACTGTAACAAGTACATACACTAGACAACTGAATAACTGATGTAATGGACATAGAAAGTTAATTTGGCGAGACAAAAATAAATGCTTTGATCAATATAAGGCTTTCATTTGTTTTCATGCATGTTCATGCAATAAGTCGCACTGCTAGTGGTCTGTGTTAAGACTTGATACAAAAATGTCAGTGTTACATCATTATGACGACAAATCTCTCGTGGGAAAGGCAACGATTGGAAAGGCCCCCGTTGAATGTACGAACGTCAAATAGCAAAAAGGATTTGGGAGAATAGTTTTGGCTTCACATTGGCTCCACAGACAGCTGGGCCAACTAGCTATGCCAGTTAGCTTAAGGTGTACGTGTAGGTACCTTGCTACATCTACACATGTGAAGGATACCAACAATTTGACAGCACTTCAAGGATATCCAGTTGAGAAGAGTCCTTCATTCTGCCTCCATCTGGAATTCCCTTCCTGGTTCTTGCTTCCCCCCCTTGCCAACGATCTTGCCATTTTCAAAAGGAATGTCAATTCCTATCTCCAGCCTTCCTGAGTCCCTCTCTATCTCCTTTCCTCGGCCCTTAACCTTGAGTGGCTTTTTTAGTCTTGTTTTGGGCGATCTTGCATTTAAAAAAAAAAGAATACTGATAAACTCATTCATTCACTGCATCAGAGGAAAAGATCAGTGATAGGAAAACCTTGTGGACTCTTCCCATGTGGCTAGTCTTGGAGCACTCCTTAAGGTTAATGCTCATCAGTTATATAAACACGGCCATCTTAAACCCTTTCACACCAGGACCTCGTACACTTTTCCTTTTTGACGTGATACTAAAACGTTGCAAACTGCTACACCGACTTGAAAGACTACAATTATAAATTCAAACTATTATGAGACGGTTCGCTCTATCAATCGTTGCAGGACCTTGCTCAACAGTATTTTGTTTATAAATGTTATTTTTGTTTTAGTTTGTTCCATTTTTTTTTGGGGGGGGGGTGGGGAATTTGATCCTGCAGCTGTCTTATCTCTCCGAGAATCAACAGCAGTCTCTTTAAAAATTCAACGTTAATTCTTTTTTCATAACAGCCTGTTTAACAGCCTCTGTTTCCTGAAATACGCTTCATCAAAGGACAGTACAAACATCTTTTTAGGAATACAAAACAAAACAACATTCACATGTGAATGACTGACACAAAGAATACATCTATACCGAATGCATTGTTTGATATGGAAGAACGTGTAATCTGTACATACATTAGATTCAGATTGGGTTAAATAATTCAATCATAGTTAATACTTTTGTTCAATTTTGTTCTTCTCGTCACCTCGGGCCGCATCGCTTAGTAATCGTTCCCGAAGAATTTCACGGCTAGAAAAATTGAAATCATCATTGCACCAGAGCTTGGGGAGGATTCGAACCTGCAACTCCTGCATACAAGGTATGGGGGTCTCACTATTGCCCACAACACCAATGCCGTGGAAAGTCTGGGTTTATCATGATTTCTGAACTTTTCTGGATTCAGGGGAACATTCAGGCCCTCGGTGTAATCGACACACAGCCAACCCAACAAACACACACGTGTGCGAGTTAACGACAAAACCAACAACTCCCCAAAAACAAACAATTATATGTCAAACAGAATCGTCCTCACAAGAAACACATTTTCTTTAAGTACCCACAAAACCCTAAACAAACCTGATTTGTAAACTGCTATGTGCATGATTATAATACCAATACATCTGTTGGAAATAAAACTGAGGTTTCAAATTATAGATTAAGTACAGATTATGAAATGCTATACTCTATATGCTCTATACTCTGAATGAAAACATACTGTAAGTTGCATAGTAGATATAAAACTAGAATATTTCATATATAATACGCTCTCTGCTAGCAGTCAGATATGGATAATCTCAAGACGAACAACAGAGGGCGCCAGAGCGTAAGGCCATGGAAGCTGCCATTTTGGAAAACCCGTGGGGCAGGGGCACAGCTGCAGTGTTGCGGCACAGACCAAGGGTCAAGTTACCGCACCTCACGTCACACGTACACAGATTAGTCAGGTTCCCTGCAGAATTACAGTATCCCAACGTCGATTTCAAGGCGCTGTTCGTCTACCGGCTTATTGTCTTTGGTTGCAATGCGTTGGAATAAACTCTGGCCCTCTTCCGTATTTCATAGTCAAATATATACACACACATGCCTTGGAGATAATAGGATGCTTTTTAGCGAATATTTGATGGGCTTTTTTGGCTTGCACTGTCTTTTCTGCATTGCCTGAATACAAACAAAATATATTTACACAACAATAATATTTGTTCCTCCGTCACTTAATAATATCAACAAAAATGCGTTTGTGGAAAAGTACCAAGAACTGCCCCACATGCTGACAAATGACTGTAGTCGAGATGTGGGCTATAACATGAACACAGTGGGTAAATCACAGTCAGGAATATTCCCCAAAATGAATTGTCGAGGGAGAATGGAAGGTAACCATGAACTACATGTAAGTACATCAGATAATCTGCAGCATTATTAACGATAAAATTAATTGAGATATGTATCAATGATGTGGTGAGTTTGTCTAAAAAAAAAAAAAATTAAACATCCACTTTCTCAGAACTAATCAATAGACTGATTGCGCGATGTCGTCACGTGACTTATAGTGGGTATTCCGGTAAGGTCTCTGGTTCAAACTCCGGAATGTTCTGCATAGATTTTTGAGAAAGAAAAAGCCTTGATCAAACAAACTAGTGCAACAATCATCATGTACTTTACAACAGCGGCACCTTGATCTGGGGGCCGCTATGTTTGGTGATTGTTTGATACCCACTATAGGTCACCTGACCTACAGGGCGCAATCGGTCAATTTTCACTCCTCTTGATGGAAACTACAATTCAAGTCCCGGGAAGAATTGACATTGCAGTGCCAAAAGAGGGCGCTGTAATTGTAGACTGGGGAAATGGTGTTTATCTAGTGCAGGATAGAAACTCACTTTGTCTCTGTGTGTGTGAGTGATAAGTACTATCAGTAGGTGGAAATCCCTGCAAATACTGTCTTATGTCAAAAACGTATGTCTCAACCATTCAAGATTAGTAATTTTTCCACTGGCGCAATAAGCTTCCAGTTCATTGTTCCTTGAATTCATCTTTTTCAACTCAAACTTAATCAGCTAACTTGGTTAAAAAAAAAAAAAATCAGTTGTAAAAGACTGCCATTGTCATGTGAGACACTTTTCAACGATCTGAAACCATTCATTAGTCATTACAGCAATATGCAATCAAGTTGAAAACTGCTAACTCACTTGAATGACCAAAATGCGAATATCAAAAATTAGGAGGGCCTGGCGTTTCCATCCTAGCAGGCCCTTTCTCAGAGGCATTCTGCCTCTGAGAAAGGGCCTGCTAGGATGGAAACGCCAGGCCCTCCTAATTTTAGATATCCAACCATTTTCCCTGTAAGCTTTCTTATCTTTGTTTGAATGTGAAGGTAGTGTGTTGCCAAGTCCTGTGTTGGCCACACATGGGGTACAGCATTCCACACGCAGCTGTTTAGCTGAACAAATGACGTTGGGTTTTTTTTTCAGGCACTGCAGGCACTTAGGCCAGCCACCTGCCACACAAGTGTCCCCCCACCCTCTTGTGTCTACTGCATACAGAGTTGCGAGAGATGCACCGACTGGCGAGGGCGCTCTTCATTTGAACATCTGCTCCCACTGTTCCTTCAGGACCATACTCCGTCGCTGCGGTCGGTACTTTGTTTTGGGCACCTGTGGTAAAAAAAAACCAGAACAGGTGGTCAATGAGGCCGTGGTTGAGCTCAACTTGGATAGGCCAGCTGTGGGTGGACTGGAGGAGGGGTGCATGCCATAGCATTGAATGAGGCCTGAGGTTGAGCTAAACTTGGACAGGCCAGCTGTGGGTGGACTGGAGGAGGGGGGCATGCCATAGCATTGAATGAGGCCGAGGTTGAGCTCAACTTGGACAGGCCAACTGTGGGTGGACTGGAGGAAGGGGGCATGCCATAGCATTGAATGAGACTGAGGTTGAGCTCAACTTGGATAGGCCAGCTGTGGGTTGACTGGAGGAAGGGGGCATGCCATAGCATTGAATGAGGCTGAGGTTGAGCTCAACTTGGATAAGCCAGCTGTGGGTGGACTGGAGGAAGGGGGCATGCCATAGCTTGAATGAGACTGAGGTTGAGCTCAACTTGGACAGGCCAACTGTGGGTGGACTGGAGGAAGGGGGCATGCCATAGCATTGAATGAGACTGAGGTTGAGCTCAACTTGGATAGGCCAGCTGTGGGTGGACTGGAGGAGGGGGGCATGCCATAGCATTGAATGAGGCCGTGGTTGAGCTCAACTTGGATAGGCCAGCTGTGGGTGGATTGGAGGAGGGGGGCATGCCATAGCATTGAATGAGGCCGTGGTTGAGCTCAACTTGGATAGGCCAGCTGTGGGTGGACTGGAGGAGAGGAGCATGCCATAGCTTGAATGAGGCGAAGGTTGAGCTCAACTTGGATAGGCCAACTGTGGGTGGACTGGAGGAGGGGGGCATGCCATAGCATTGAATGAGGCCGAGGTCGAGCTCAACTTGGATAGGCCAGCTGTGGGTGGACTGGAGGAGGGGGCATGCCATAGCATTGAGTGAGGCCGAGGTCAAGCTCAAGTTGGACAGGCCAGGTGTTGGTGGACTGGAGGAGGGGCGAGGGTATGAGTGAATAATGAACAGACGACGAGGAAGACAGGAATGAGGCCATGGCAAGGAAGCGATGCTTTAGTGACGGTGGGATTCCCCTACTGTACCTCGGTGCTCTCTGCCGGTGGGTCAGCCTCCTGGCAAACAGCACCCTCCTGTTTCACCGAGGCTTGCGTCGTCAGGGCTGCTGCGGCTGCTCTGGGATTGGAGGCGACGGCGGCAGGGACGGCGGCAGGGACGGCGGCAGGGACGGCGGCAGGGACGGCGGCAGGGACGGCGGCAGGGACGGCAGCAGGGATGGCGGCAGGGATGGCAGCAGGGATGGCGGCATGAACGGCAGCAGTGGTCGGTGCAGCGGCGGGGACAGTCAAGCCTTTCTCCTGCCGATACTGCTCCTCACGTTCTCGCTGCAGTCTGATCTCCTGCTCCACCAGCGTCTCTCTCTGGGAGCTGCTCCGCCGTTTGACCGGACTCAGTGTCTCCTCTGCAAGAAACCACCAAAAATATAAACTCGAGAAAAATTCTTGCAAACTACCGGTAATGAGGGCTCTATCAAATGGCTACAAAAAAATCATAGGCCCTGACCTTCCCATCCCGGAAAGGTCTTGATAGCATAGCAGCGTCTGACTCATTGTATTACCGCCTTCTTCTTTTTTTAGAAGAAAATGTGATAAGACTTGAAGGTTTGCATTGTGGAAAAACTTAGTGGAAGCTTTGCGGTGACACTATGTATATCTTCTCTTTCAAGAAGTGTGGCTCTGGAAAAAAAAAAATTCTTGAAAGAGAAGATATACATGTACATGTGTGTACGTGGTGTCACCGCAAACCTCCCACTGGGAAGTAAATTTCAAAAAAAAAACTGTTGCAAACTGCTCACTGACTAAAATGACGTCCAATTACATGAATCTCAAAAGTTAGAGGGCCTGACATTTTGATCCTATAGGGACCTTTCTCAAAGGCAAAGGCAGAACGATTTTTTCATGGGCACTGAAAATGCGGCTCGGTTTCAAAGTGGTCAAGGATTTTGAGGGCTTGGTATGATCTATAAATGCCTCCTGCCTTTGAGAAAGGAAAATACAGCCTTTGAACAAGGTCCCGCTGGGATCATAGAATCAGGCCCTGGCTACTTTTAAGTGAATGTATCACAGTGATGGAAACAAGACAAAGTGTGGGAATCACAATGGGGCTTGTTCTAGTGATTGGCAAATGAGTGCACACAGTACGTTGAAGAGCAGGATTCTATGTCATGCTTCTAACATGCAAAGCACAAGATAGTGTCTGCAGAGAAAAGTTCTGACACAATGAAAAAAGGTAGAGAAACAACAGTTCTACACACTAAAATCTTCTCACACCAGCAGGATATGTTGCAAGCTACTTACAGACTAAAATAACCAAACAACGAATATCAAAGATTGGGTGGTCCTAATGCTTCGATCCTAGCAGGACCTTTCTTATTCTGCCTTTGAGAAAGGTCCGGTTAGGATCGAAATGTCATGCCCTCCTCAAGAGAATGCCAACAGAAGAATTGGAATTTCTCCTTGCTGCCGTATCTCTTGATGTCTGCGATCACGTTGGCCTCACTTGTCAGTGTTTTGCTCTGCCTGTCTGATTATTAATAGAATTCAAATCGCAATTCGGACTCCACTATTAACAAGTGAGACTTTTCCAAATAATCGCGTTTGTTTGCGACACGATGGTGTGTGGGAATGCACCGCTGAATCACACCACTTTCTTAAATCCCACAATAACCCCTCTCATTCTGACTGACATGAAGTGTTGTGCTTGTTTACTGGTACATGTACATGTACATGTATATGCCTAGGTCACCCTCATGGGCCACCCTCAAGGACACATCCACCATTTGACCACAACTACTAACCCGCAATCAATGATTTTTTGCCTTGAATCACAATTCAAATCGCGATTATTCGGACGGTGGAAACGGACCTACATCATTTTCAGGACACTCCAAATCCTGCAGAATCCTATTTGCCTTCTGCAGGATTCTGCAGGATTCGGGGCACATGAGAGTTGACACATTGCAGGATTGTGCAGGATTCAGGCTACTACTGTACTATCAAAGTGCTGGAGAAGGATTTTGCAGGATTGAGGGCACATGAGAGTTGACACACTATAGGAATGTGCAGGATTGAGGGCATAAGGCGATTTTGTCAGTAGGAAAATGCAGGATGCTGGTAACAATTCGGACGTCGTTGTGGCTTTTGTCAAGAGATTATCCATTCGAAAAAGGGCCCATTGTTCTAAGCTGAAAAAAGTCTTTGTTTAGAAAGTGGACTAAAACTCCATAAGCTCAGTGCAGGATTTGGCAGGATTCAGGCAATGGTCCACAGTAGCCAGTACTGCAGGATTTGGCAGGATTCAGGACACATGGAGCTTTGAACAAGGTAGGATAGCAAGATTTTGCAGGATTCAGGTTATATCCTACAAAAAATTTGGTAGGGGGTTAGGGTTTTAACAGTATGTCAGCTGCTGTTGACCTGCCTTACTTCCACACACATTTACACGGGTAGACGGCGGTAGACATAACAAACTTTGGGCACGAACTCTGAATTTTCCAATTTTTTTTTTACTACTGTGGATTTTCTTGAGACAGCTGCTTACCAATTCCTCACCAATACCTCAGGGTATTAATGTCTCAGTGGAGGTTATTGTGAGGGCCAGGCCTGTACATGCATGTTAAGGTCACCCAGGCTGTTTGCACATTGTGATCTCAGCAAATGCCTCTGTCCCAATTAAAGAGTGAAATATGGGCTACTGTAGGTAAAGGTGGGCTCTCACTCTCTCACTCGCAGACAACCTTAAAAACACTGCTGACAGATATGGTGTTTATAAAACACCTTCTCATGCTCTTACTCAGTGAAGACAGACATCAAAAACAAAGGAACTCCCAGGGACCACTGGAATGTTGGTGGCCTTTAAAGTGCGAATGTGCCGAGTCTACGGAGCTCAAAGACAAACTGTGAAATTTGTCGATCTTGAAAGTGTGCTTGTGCAAAAAACCTAAAACCACAGCAAACCGTAATGGAAAATAACTCAAAACACAAGCAAAAGCCTGATTAAGGAAATATAACAAATTGACAAACTACAGGACAAACTACGGCTTACAGGAGGAACATTTCTTGATCATTGTTTTCTCTTTTCTTTGCATGCTTGAAAATAGTCAAAATACAGTCGGAAATAAAAAAGCTGTGTTCGCTTTGTGCGATCCCTGAGCTGCTGTAGCCAGTTTTTACCAGTGGGAGTGTGATCCCTCATACCTCATACATGACAAACACTGAACAAGACTACCTGTATAAGGCAGCGTTGCTAATGGGGCATGAGTGTGAGAGGAAATTGTTTCTACAGTAAGTGCAGCGTGCAATGGTTCAAATACATTGTACATGTACAGTATCTAGGCATGGAAGCTGTGTAAGTGCTGTCCTAACTCGGCAGTGAGTGCTGAAGGAGTGCAATCTGGACTGAGTGACAAAACCAGTGCAGACAATCTGCTGGGGTGGAATACAGGCAGCCAAAAGACGACACATAGCAACGCTGAACTACGAGCACTAAGAACTATGCCGCGTACAATGAGCAAAGCATCAGTGAACAGGCAGCGTGGAGTGGAAGGTGACTGTGGCACTTGGTGAAGTTTGCCCCCAACCTGTGTCCTGCTCCACCGAGTCTTCGCTGTGCGACATGCTCAGTATCTTCCCCTCCCTCTTGAGGGCCCACTCCCGCCTGTGCTCCTCGGCAAACTCCTGCGCTATGTAATGGTTGGCCGTCTGCAGGCAGTAGGCGGGCCGCGGCATGTCCTGCAAGGGCCCGTGGTCCGATTGCGGGGGCGGCTTGGGCCGGGTTAGCAGGGGGTTAGGGGTGCGTTTGAGGGGCAGTCCTGTGCCGGGGGTGAAGGGAAGAGGTGGTTAAACAGAGTCCTGGGTGTAGGAGGGAAAGGGGATTAGACAAATGATAAATTTATTTGGATCAAATCTTAATTGGATCCAAACTGATTTGGATCCAAAATTTTGGATACAAACTTATTTTGATCAAAACTTTTTCCGATCAAAACTTATTTGGATTAAAACTGATTCCAATTGATTTGGTTCCAAACTGATTTGGTTTGATCCAAACTGATTTGGATCCAAAATTTTGGATACAAACTTACATGTATTTTGATCAAAACTTTTTCCGATCAAAACTTTTTCCGATCAAAACTTATTCCAACTGATTTTGTTCCAAACTGATTTGGTTTCAAACTGTTTTCGTTCCAAACTGATTTGGTTCCAAACTGATTTGGATCCAAATTGATTTGGATCCAAACTGATTTGGATCAAAACTGATTTGGATCAAAACTGATTTGGATCAAAATCTATTATTAATAAAAACCTGCATCCACTTTTTGCGATCCCCAAGCTGCTGCAGCCATGTTTGCAAAAATTTGTTGTCTGCAAAAATTGGTCGTATGCATCTGAATGAAAGTGGGGATGTGATCCCTGGAGATATACGGCAGTTTAATAATGGTTGAACTGCATCTGACTGGCGCCCCCACCCCGGCCCCAGATGATGAGAGCACTGGTACACACAACCAGGTCTTGGTTCAAGTCCAGTTCTAGACAAACATGTACATGGAAGTGGTTGAAAATCTTGTGGGAGGCAAATTGAACGAAGAGTTTGGGGAAGGGGAAGGCCAATAAACAAAAAAGTGGCAATAGTTAGTAAATGGTAATTAACTAATTATTACAAACAGTGGTTGGAGAAAGGCAAACCTGCACCAAATGAAAGGAAAAGGAGTCGTGAGTATGGGAACAAATAAACAGCCAAAAATTAAAACCAACACGAGTGACATTGGTTAGTACAGTATATGAAAACACTGAATAGCGATTGCATTTTGCGTCGTGGTTTTTCTATCAAAAATGGATGATTGTGATACGACAGGTGCCATGATGAGAGTGTTTCCATTTCAATTTCAGCCACTTTACATGTACATAGCATGTACTATATGTCTATGTAGCATGATGTGTTTTGTGTTTCTAGCCACAAAATGCACAAGTACAATGTACATAACCATGTACACGTACATGTAGAAGTACATGAACTGGAATGTATACTGAAGAACTGCAACATGTACTGTATATGAGTGTGAATGTAATAACTTCTTTGGTGTTTTTTTCTTAACTCTGTGCGCCTTGTACATTCTTCCAGCAAACGTATGGGAAGGTGTGACATGAATAATATCTGCGCTGGAAATCAGGAGGTTATGGGTTCGAAGCCCACCCGAGTTTCCTTTCGGGCAAAGCACTGGATTACATTCTCCACAACGCAGGTCACCAGGCTATCGGGCAAAGCACTCGACTCACAGCGTCCTAGGGCAAGCCAACAGTCAATGCAATAGGTCCACTAGTCTCTCATACAGTACGCTATGAAATATTCTATGAATTGAAATATATAAAACATCTCCTAATATTTATATTGCAATACGCTGACCACTCAGAGAGAACCTCACAGCAGAAAATAAATTGTGATTAATTTTTCTAAAATAATTCCACAAAACTTTGTCAAGAATGATATGTGAAATAGCCATAAATCTGTCTATAGTCTGAAAACGATCTCACGTGATAACCACACAGCAAAAGTGCATTGACTGGGAAGAATCTTGTCATCACCGTAAACAAATAAAACCAAGAAAAGGCTGTAAAATGTGTAAACTGTAAACCCCTGCATAAAAACCACACATCCAAACCAGTACAACCACAACCAAAAAACTTTCAAACTGAAATAATTTGAGAAGAATTTTTCCCCCGTAAATCCTGATTCTCTTTGTTTTTACCATATGTTCTCCAATCCTGGAACCGTTTGACTACAAACAGAACAACGACATAAATAAAAAAAATAACAAATTAAAATGATTTTTTTTTTAAATCATACTGTCAATCTTTGATCAACTGAAAATAGCAATCAGGCTAAAAAAAAAAAATGAGTGTCCAGGTTGGGTTGAGTTTCGTTTACCTCGTTCCTTGCGGAGTATCAGTTCCCTCTCCTCGGCCAATCGGATGTCTCTCTCCATCGGCGTCTCCTTCTGACCCTGTTGCCAGGGCGACGAGAGGGGCGGAGCCTTCTCCTCCTCCGCCTCAGCTGCGGTGATGGCAGCGGCCGGGGAGGGGGAGGAGGAGGAGGAGGAGGAGGAGGAGGCGATGGCTGTCCTCGGAGCGGGGGAAGCTGGCCGGCGCCCGTCCGTGCTAGACGTCGACCTCGGCCTCGCCGCTGCTTCAACCACAGCCGCCGCGGGCGTCTTCTCCACGATGATGACGTCGGAGACCTCCGGCTCCAGGTCCCTGCGGCGGGCAGCGGCGGCCGCCGCCCGCTCCTCCTGCAGGCGTGCCTCACGCTCCTGCGCCAGACGGATCTCGCGCTGCACAGCCGTCTCGGGCCGGGAGTCCGCCGGGGCAGGCTCGGGGGCGGCCTGCGGGGCCGGGGACGGAGGGCCGGAGGGCGACGGCGACGGTGGCCTCTGAAGGAGCGGAGAGGAGGCGGCTCGCTTGACGACGGGGGACGGAGGTCTCTGATGGGCGGGTTGCTAGGCAACGTCGAGACAAATAAATGAGACATATTAATCCCAAACAAATTAATCCCAGCAAGGGGCACAATCATATCGGCAAAGCTCCAAAGTACTGTACATTGCAGTTATAAATGATATATTAAATATATGTTAGCCCAATAACTTAACAGGGATGTAAGTGACCGACAAAGTCATTTCCTGAAAATCACCGAAGGCCAATAAATTGTGTGACTGTGAGTGAGTTGCTTACGTGACCAAGAGATGCGATTGCGAGATTCATGGCAGGGGTGCAGGCGTTCTTAATTTTTTTTAGGGTTTTAACAGATAAAAATGAGCAGTTTGAGAAAAAAAAAATTTAAAAATTAAATTTAAAAATTTAAATTTAAAAATCACGCCATTTCCATCTTACATCCCTGACTTCAGGATAGCACTTTAAGACCAATTGAGAAGAGTGCATAGGCTTTTGTAGAAACAACTTGGCAGCAATCTAATTTTTTTAATTTTTTTTGGTTTTTTTTTTTTGGGGGGGGAGTATAGATTCTTTTGTTCCTTACCTCTTTCCCTGGGCTGTCGCTGGCAGCAGCTGGCTGTGCTTTGGCCGAAACACCGCCCTCTGTTGCCCTCATGGGTCCAGGCTTGCTGTCCGCGCTCTTCTCGCCCGTCTTGCGGCCGCGGAGCATGCGCTGGTACTCCCGGTAGCTGCTGTATGGGTCTGCCTGGAGGCCGCCCAGACCGAACCGCACCACGGGCGACTTGTCGGGGGTCTTGGCCGGGGCAGGGGCGGGGGCGGGGGCAGCCGGGGAGGCGGTGGGAGAGGCCTCGGCCGTGGGCTTGGGCGACGGAGAGGTGACTTTAGCCGCGGGGGTGGACGTCGCGAAAGTGGGCTTGTTCGGAGCGACGGTGGGACTGAGCTTGACGGGACTCGGCGGGACCCGGACGGGAGTGGAGCTGCCGGAGTCGCTGGTGGAGGAGCGGCAGGAGCCGCTGTCCAGGCTGGACCGACGCTGCCGCGTCTCCTCCAGGGCCCGCCGCCGCTCAAGGGCGTTCTCCTCGTCCCGCTCACGCTGCAGCCGAATCTCCCGCTCCACGATGGACTCCTTGCGCTTGGGCTTCCTCCGAGAGTCGGCGTCAGCCTCGGCTTCCGCCTCCGCTTCCTTGACGACCGTCTCCTTGGCGTCGCCTCTCTCCTTGACGACCGCGGCCGGCTCGGAGGGATCGGCGAGTGGGAGGTCCGTCGGCCGCGACTGCCGAGGGCTGACAGTCTGCTTGGCGATTTCGGGCTCGGCAGGTTGGACCGGGGTGGCTTTCAGCTTGACCTGACCGCTCCAGGGCGTCGGATGGCCGGAGCCTGCTTCAGGCGTGCTCCCAGAGGTCTTGATACTCACCGGTGTCTTCCCTGGCTCGCTCTGTCTCTCTGCTGGCTTCTCCGAATGCTGGACCTCGGCAGCGTCTTCTTTGACGACGGGCGACGGCTCGTCCTTGGCCTTGGGGCGTCCGTGCTGGACGTGGTCTCGCTCCCGCTCCTTCTGCAGACGGATCTCCTGCTTGACGATGCTCTCCGTGGGATGGTGGCTCAGGACGGCCGCCTTCCGCTGCGGCGTGACCTCGTAGGTGTACGAGTCGCAGCTCTCAAACTCGTCGCCTGGATCGCGCGGCATGGCATCGGAGGCGCCGACCTCCTCGGTCTGCTCTTGGAGCCGTTCGCCGTCGGCTCTTTCATCCTCGCGAGACGTCTCGCTCTTGCGGGCTCCGTCCTTCTTGGCCGCCTCCTGCTGCGCCTTGACCTCGAAGGAGAACTGCCGCCGGGGTTGGCTCTTCTTTCGGCTCAGACTCTCCGCTGCAGGCCCGACTCCCTCCGACACCTTGCGCTCCCACAGGTTGCGGATTGTCTTCAGGTCCACCGCTTCCTCTTGGCTCCCGGCTTCCGGTCGGGCATCGCTGGATGCCGGGGCTTCCCGGGGCTTTGGCGGGGGCTCAATGACAGATGCCTGCACTTCTGGAGCACTCGGAGCGGATCCGACCCGCTCTTCCTCGGCTTCCACCTCTTTGGAAGGAGCAACCTCCGCCGGGGATGCTGTCTGGGTGGGCTTAGTGACATCGCTGACTACTGAAGGACTCAAGGTGGCCTGGGCAGGTCCAGGGGGGGCAAGATCTTGTCGAGGGGAAGGCTCGTCCTCGTTCACCGCTTCCGCCGGAGTTGTGGCCGGCTCCCCGCCGGCGGGAATCTCCTCTTGGTGAGGCGCGTCCGGAGTGCTGCCCTCGCTCGTCGTGCCCAGCTCCTCGCTCTCCGGGGCGGCGGCCTCTTCGCCTTGCCAGAGGACCTTCTTCTTGCGCTTGACCTTCATGGCGGAGAGGACGTCCCTCCGCTCCTGCTCGTACTCGAAGAGCGTCTTCCCGTCCTCGTCCACCAGCTCCGAAGCCTTGCTGCCCGGCTTGGGGCCGTAGAGCGCCCGGATGAACTTGGTCGACTTGTCTGCGACGGTGGGATCCTTGGACCGAAGGGACGAGGCATCATCGGAGTCCGGGGGCTGTGGATCGGTCGGGAGGGTGCTGGGCGGGGGCTCGCTGGCGCTGCGGGTCTTCACGTCTGCGGAGACCGTCTGATCCCCTCCGAGGCCGAGCAGGGCGTGGGACGACACGAAGCTGTCCGTGGCGGCACGGGGCTTGCTCTCGTAGAAGCTCTCCGGACGCTGGTAGGCCGTCTGGAGTTTAGGAAGCACCGGCACCGTCGGCAAGGCTGAGGAGAGGCCGACGGGAGCCGCGGCTACGGACGGAGGTCTGTCAGAGACCGAGGGCTGGAAGGAGGAGGAGGAGGAGGAGGAAGGAAAATCAGCCTGAATGGCGTCCTCATCCTCGAAGAAGCTCCGCCGCTTAGCGTCCAAGTCCAGCTTGGTTGTCAACTCTCCGACGTCCTGTTTCGCTTCGGCTTCTTGCTCGTTCTGGATCTGGACTGTGTCGCTCGTTGTTGAGATATCGCCAGCAGGTTTGGCAACAGTCTCTGGCGATGAGGCCTGGGAGTTGCCAATGGCACTGGGCGGCTCCGGTACACTCTCCTCTACGGTCACTCGGCTGTCTAAGACAGCCTCCTCGGCCTCCTCAGCCTCTTTCTCAGGGCTCGTTGGCTCAGGAACGGCCGAGTCTCCTTCGACTTCCCTCGGCATTTCATCTGCCTGCTCTGTCGGGGTGAGGTCGCTTCGGTCCGCCGTCTCGTTGGCGACCGGCGAGCTTTCCTCCACATCTATTGTGGTGCCATCACCCAAATGGTTCAGGAACCGGTCCAGATCGCTTGGAGTTCGCCCCCTGTCCATCAATTTAATCTCGCCGGCTCCTGCTGCGCTACACAAATTGGGCAAAGTATCGTCGGCTTCAGACTTTGGAGTTTCCTCGGTCTGGTTCTGGAAGGTCTTAGCGACGACTTCTTCATTTTCTGGTTCGTCCAGCTTTTGGAGGTCATTGCTCAGAGTCTCTGCCCCGTCCGCTATCTTGACCTCGTCCACGGCTGGCCCATTGCCTAGCTCATTCGGCGCCTTCTGGACCTCGCTGGGGGACTGTCCCCTAGGAAGGCTATCCTCACTAGGAAGGCCATCCTTACTAGGAAGGCCATCCTCACTAGGAAGGCCATCCTCACTAGGAAGGCTATCCTCTCCTCCGGCACCGTTGTCTAACTCGCTGAAGACTTTCAGGACCTCGCTGGGGGACTGTCCCCTAGGAAGGCTATCCTCACTAGGAAGGCTGTCCTCACCTCTGGCACCGTTGTCTAACTCGCTGAGGACTTTCAGGACATCGTCGGGGCTTTTGGCTCTGGCTGGGTCCTGGCCTGCCGTCGTCGGTGTCTGCGTCGCGGCAGGCTCTTGGAGCTCTGCCGAGCCGTTGCCAAACTCGCTCAGCGCTTTCAGGACGTCGCTTGGCGTTTGCCCGACGCCGTTCTGGGCATTGTCCTCTTCGGTACCCGTGTCGTCGCCAAGCTCGCTGAGGACTCGGAGAACATCGCCGGGACTCTTGGCTCTGGGGGTGGTTCGGTCTTGGCAGGCATCTTGTGGATCTTCTGGCGCTTCAATGTCGGCGACGCCGACTTGTCTGTTGGCAGCGTCTTCGTCGACTGCCGTGCCGTCTCCCAAGTCGTTCAGCAGCCTGTCAACCTCACTGGCAGTCCGCAGTCTAGGGTCCGGTTTGTTCTCAGCGGCAGCGCCTTCCTCGAAGACATACGGCTCGGCGAGATTACCGAGATCGATTCCGTTCTCCTCCCCGTCGACGGCCGTGCCGTCCCCGAGGTTGTTCAGGAATCGATCCAGGTCGCTGGACGTCCGCGGCTTGTCCGAGCATCCCAGAGGATTTGCCGACGCATCGGTGACGACCAGACCGTTGCTCTGCTCCCAGCTGGGGTCGGCATTGTCAAACTCCGGCGGGGGTGCGACCACCGCTTTCAGTTCGGCGATGGGTGTTGCCGCCATCGGGGTCTCGTCGGCAAAGCCGGGCGGGGGGACGCCGTTGGTGGGGACGCCGTTGGCGTTGATGTCCGGCGGAAATTTGGCCGGATCCTGGCCTATGGTCAGCTGGACGCTGCTCTGGTCAGTCGGTGAGCTTGTCGGGACTCCGGCATCGGGGAAGGGTTGCTCTGACCCGTTGTCCATGCTGACTGTCTGCTCCTCTGCGTCCCGTTCCCGCGGTTTGGGGTTCAGATCAACGGTGAAGGCCTGCAAAGTCACAACAAGATCAAAACAATTCAATTTAAAAATGCCGCCTTTTCTCAGGTCACCACAACTTTGATTTCTGACGGGCACAGACAAATCACTCTGAGGCTAATCTTCAGAACCTTTATTTTTTAGCAGGACCTTTTTCAAATCATTCATTCTGCCTTTGACAAAAGCTCCTGCTAGGATCAAAATATCAGGACCTCTAAATGTTTCAGGATCAAAATTGTTGACAGAAATATTTCAGCAATTTTCAGCATGTACAGTCTATGGGTATACCCATGTAAAGTGTGTCTACATTTGTATGACTTGACATGCTGTGTACTGTACATGTACATGTACATGTAGGTACTGTGTCTACATACATGTACATGTACATGTACATGTACAGTGTGCATGTACATGTAGTTACATGTGTACATGTACAGAACTGTACATGTACATGTACATGTACATGTACATTGTACATGTACACAAATGTATGTGTGTGTAAGGGCCACTAATAAAGAGTATAAATCAAATTTCATTTGCCAGCTGAACATAAAAATTACGCAGTTTACTCGTCTGATTCAAGTGCACTGTTCAGTCCTCATACTGGTGCATTTACTGAACCTATGTACAGTACATGTGTACATACATGTACATAGAGTAAATTTAACATACATGTACACTTGTACAGTACACATTCCATCTCTACACAAACTGTACAAAATACGTACATTGTTCCATATACATGTACATGTATGAACGTGTACCGGTAAGAATACTTGACGCAGTATACTACTGCATGACAATTAACAGCAATTCAGTGGAAAGTCTGTAACAGAGCTTGCAATGTAATGGTTAATGACCACTGCTCATTTGTTACATACTTGTACACATCTGCATGAGATATTTAGTGATTTAAGACTTGGCTGAAGTGAACGGTTCAAAACTGAGCAGGTACATGTACATGTAGACTGACTGCAAGCTACTGCAGCTGAATGCAAAAGAGGCTGTACAACTATAAGGAACCCAACACCACACAGAGTCAGTGTGGCATGCCATGCTGGCCTGAACAATTGCAATGGCTAACCCCTACATCCCATTTACCGGTTTAACGGGTAAACATGTTTACCCGCCTCATAATGGGGGCCTGTGCTCTAAGAATCACCAGGCATCACCACAAAGGGAGGGACGCTGAGATCTCCGCTCCATGGAGAAGGGGGTCCGGGTTTCTTTTGGGGTTTTTTTCTTGGTGGGATGAAGACGGACAATCAACCGGTATTTGAGGCTGCTGGGATTCAGGCGACAGGGAGACCTTGGGCCCATTCAATCCATAACTGCCTGTCCCAAATGGTCCTTTCAAAGATGAAGAGTGTCCTCGAAAACCAAGAGAGAAAGCGAGAGAGAGGGGAGAGAAAGAGAGAGAGAGAGAGAGAGAGAGGGAGGGAGGGAGAGAGAGAGGGGGGGAGAGAGAGAGAGAGACAGAGACAGAGAGAGACAGAGAGAGAGACAGAGAGGGAGGGGGGAGAGAGAGGGAGGGGAGAGAGAGAGAGAGAGAAAGAGAGAGAGGGAGGGGAGAGAGAGGGGGAGAGAGAGAGAGACAGAGACAGAGAGAGACAGAGAGAGAGACAGAGAGGGAGGGGGGAGAGAGAGGGAGGGGAGAGAGAGAGAGAAAGAGAGAGAGGGAGGGGAGAGAGAGAGGGGGGAGAGAGAGAGGGAGAGAGAGGGGGGGGAGGGAGGGAGAGAAAGAGGGGTGAGAGAGAGGGGAGAGGGGGAGAGAGAAAGAGAGAGAGAGAGAGAGGGGGAGAGAGAGAGAGGGAGGGAGGGAGAGGGAGGGAGAGAGAGAGGGAGGGAGGGAGAGAGAGGGGGGAGAGAGAGAGACAGAGACAGAGAGAAACAGAGAGAGAGACAGAGAGGGAGGGGGGGAGAGAGAGGGAGGGGAGAGAGAGAGAGAGACAGAGACAGAGAGAGACAGAGAGAGAGACAGAGAGGGAGGGGGGAGAGAGAGGGAGGGGAGAGAGAGAGAGGGGGGAGAGGGAGAAAGAGAGGGAGAGAGAGGGGGAGGGAGGGAGAGAAAGAGGGGTGAGAGAGAGGGGAGAGGGGGAGAGAGAAAGAGAGAGAGAGAGAGAGGGGGGAGAGAGAGAGAGGGAGGGAGGGAGAGGGAGGGAGAGAGAGAGGGAGGAAGAGAGAGAGGGAGGGAGAGAGGAGGGGGGAGACAGAGACAGTGACGGAAGACTCTCACTGCATCAGAACTCACAGCTAATTGGTTTGTGGCTCCCACTGGGATGCTTGCTCTAGCTACATGTACATGTAGTTCCTTGCCAGTGAAGGGATGGAGAGAAGGATGGAGAGATGGATGGAGAGACAGATGAAGGGAGGGAAGGAGGAGGGAAGGAGGGAGGGAAGGAGGGAGGGAAGGACGGAGGGAAGGAGGGAGGGAAGGAGGGAGGGAAGGAGGGAGGGAAGGAGGGAGGGAAGGAGGGAGAGAAGGGGGGAGGGGTTGTGTAATGTACATTATATAGACTAAAAGGACCCAGTAATCGATCAGAAAAGGTACCTTGCTCTGTAATTGTGGACTTCCCGCTATTACACCATGTGATGCATTGACGTTGCAATAAAAGCTACATAACAGACTCTTTCTTTTTTCAAGATTACTGCCTGAATGACAAAGCAAGGCTGTTCCATCCAGGAGGGGGGGGCACATTTCTTAGAAATGATCTACAATGTGGATAAAGAGGTATAACTATCATGTCTTTCATCAGGGGACTCAATTTAATGTGGAAGGTTTGCGGTTGACGCCGGGTATCTAAGCCATCCCTTCCATGAAGGCACGTGTGGTTCTGAGAAGAGCCGACGTTGTGGACAGTGTGCGTTGTCCATCGTCAGGAGACTGAAGCAACTCATTTCAAATGTTGGCTTCATTACGAACAGCTACAATTCTGTAAAGCAGAGTGATGTACAACGTACATTACATGTACATGTAGATTTGCAGTATGGTGTCAAACTGTCAAATATCATTCCTTCCCAGGAGTGCTGCTCTGAGAAGAGCCGGTAACTCCGTAAGAGCCAGTTTTCAGACAGTGACTGCTGAAGCTTCCTACCATTAGGAGATTGAATCAAGGCATGCATTTCCAAAGCTGACCTGATGATAGCCTATTACTGTAGGTGTAGCTTCGGAGAAATGCAGCATTGCAGAATGCTTGCAGTGACACCATGGCAATTGGCATACAGTTGTACATATTGAATACTACATGTAGTATCTCTTTGGAAGCATGAGTGTGGCTGAGAAGAGCCGGAAGTACATGTACAACATCTCAGGCACAGTGTGAATGATGATAGCCCTCTGACTATGGCCATAGCACACACTGCATGAAAAGTTGAGTACATGTAACTTGAGATACACTCACAGCCACACACATTCACATTCACACATTATTGTATGTGGAAATGCATGTGTATGTTGTTTTGAATTGAACTGACATGGTGTCACAGCAAACATATATGTACATTATTATTAATTGGTTTGCGGTGACACCATGTTTATCATCTCTTTTGAGACTGAGTGTGGCTCTGAAAAGAGCCGGTGACTCTTGAGTCACCGGCTCTTTTCAGAGCCACACTCAGTCTCAAAAGAGATGATAAACATGGTGTCACCGCAAACCAATTAATAATAATTGTTTCCACCATGCAAACCTTCAAGTCTTTTCTATACATGTACATGTAGGGCTACTAATCGTACATTGTGAACCTATGTACAGCAAAAACCCTCATCTACATAACATGCACACATAAGACTGTGTTGACTTGCACGATTTAATGGAACCCCAGTTCTTCCTTTCACCGGAGATTGGAAAACGAATCACAGCCATCCCTTGGAGGGAAATGCGCATACTGTACGCGACAACGTCATACTCACGATTCTGCCCACAGACGGGGATGTCAGTAGCCGCGACACTAGCGTGTCCGCCACGGCATTGAACATGGGCTTCAAGAGGTCGGGGTCAGAGGTCAGGAGGGAGGCCAGGCTGTCCCTCAGGTCGGCGGGAAGGGCGCCCTCTACCGCCCCGTTGACGGAGAGGTCGTCCTCCGACGATCCGGCAGACTCCAGGCCGGTCGTTCGCGGATCGGAGACTGGGCTGTCGTTGATAGCGTTCGGGTGGCTCAGGTCCAAGACGGAACACAGCCCGTCTTCTTTCTCGCTCATTTCCGAGCCGACGGTAGACTGGTGGCTCGCACCGGAGAAAGGGTTACGGCTGGCCCCCTCTCACTCCAGAACCAAGGCTCATCCCTTGATCCACACCAGACGACCTCCGCAGTGTCAGCTTGGCATCGAGGCTTGAAGACAACGCAAGGCCCAAGCAGCAGTGACAACCATTATCAAATCAGATCATGGACGAAGACAGAGGAAGCCCGTTGAGTCGTTGACCATCGAGGTTAGGGGGAGGGGAGGCAAGGACAATCCCAAAAGGAACACACCCTTTCTCTCTCTCGCTCTCTCTTCAGTTAAAGACATCCACGGGTTACCACAGAGGTCTTCCTGCCTGAGAAACGTCCCGCTTGGTCACTCTCTCAACAACCAATCTCCCGTGACAAGATCTGATGAGTTCCGGCTTCGATCGGCGCACAAACTTTGGCGAAGGATCACTGCAGATAGAAAGCATTGCAGTTCAACTCCAGCCTCTCGTCAAGAGAAGCAGAAATCTGCTGACATCAAGAGCTCTCCGGATAACTGAGCGACTGCTGAAGACCTACACGTAACTAGAAGGGCCTGCACTGGTCAGATTGCTGCAAAGGCTTGAATGAGTTCACAGCGACTCGTAGGGCCTCACCCACACTGTACCCCTCCAAACAATGTTTTTAGGAATTCGGTCCTGTGCCGTCATTTTCCCCCCTGGGTGTGCGGAGGATAAAGGATGGGGATTTCTTTCTTTCTTTTCTCTCTGTCTCTCTCAGCGTGGGGGGGGGGCCTACTGTACATCGCTGCTGAAGCCTCTCAATTGGGGAGATAGCTTGGCGCATTGTTCATTGATGTAGCAATGGCATCCCTACTTGTGTCTAATCAGGCTCTAATACTGTGCGGTTGGGAGATACACAGGCATTGTACAGAAACTGACCACTGGACATTTGGTACATGTACATACTGTACACTGTACATGTAAGGCAGTGGAATGTACTGTACAAGTTGTATGTGTACATGTACATGTACATCAACTGGGTACACATACAGTGTGACTTCATGTAGGTGTACACGGTACAGTGCATGTGTACAGTACACATACTGTACATGTATACATGTACATGTACATGTATACATGTACATGTACATGTACCAGTACGTGTATGATGTACGATACAACTGTACCCAGTACATGTACATGTACATGTACAGTTTGTCCAGATGACAGACTTACACCTGTAAATGTATATGTACACATGTACATGTACAGTGTACATGTACTGTACACATACGTATGTAATGTACAGTACTGTACTGTACATGTACATACATGTACATGAAAGTGTGTAACATCAACTTTTCCTATACTGTACATGTACATTGTACATAACATGTACATACAGTAAATGTGCATGTACTGTACAGTACATGTGGTACCTGTACACATGTCTTGTACATTGTAATTATCATCATGTACATTACAGTAGTAATATCAACTCTGACACTGACGGTTATTATGTACATGTAGTGTACATATAGGACATGTACAAATAATGGTACAGTCTAACATTGAAATAAGCAAAAAGTACCAGGGTCAACCTTGATTAAGGGATTTTTTCAAAGCCTTAAAGGGCTAAATAAATTGGAACAACTACACTGTACACTCTACAGTAGGTGGTACTCACCAACCAACACTGAGTCTCAACAGAAGCTCATGTTGGCGTTTGATAGACTTTGAGGTGGTTAGACTTGAGACAGGAACATCCCATTGAGGTCTAAACTCCTACTGTACCTAACCCGGTAATCTTCCAGTCCAAACCCTATGGTCAGTGCATGGTCTACAACTGTACATGTATGTACCGGTAGGTAAGGGGATTAAGTGAAGACCGAGGCTTCAGTGTACAGGAGATTTAAGGTTCAAGTGTTGAATGGCCCGTGGACATTGGGAGGGAGGGATTTGCATGGCGGAGGCAGGGGAGAGGGAAGACTGTGGGAAACTGTGCAAGGGGTTTGAGAAAAGGAGGATTGGGGAAAGCGAAGCTGTTAGTGCTAGCCCTTAGAGGAATTTCTAAGGAATGAAAAAGGGAAGGAGGATTCTGATGAGACCTTAAATACCGGTCATTAAGCAGGCTAGGAGCATTGTGAATAAGGCTTGCATGGTGTATATGTATGTATAAACATGTACCAAGTGGAAGTTTTGCCATAACATCATGCACATGTAACACAAGTCACCTACGGTATCTTTTCAGAACCCAACACTCTGTCTCAAAGTTTTTGTGTGCATCTGCAATGTCTAAATATTCTCAATTTATTATGCATTTATAAGTGCATGTACATGTACATGTACAGTGTACTGTATAGACCTTTTTCACGTGACGTCATGTTGGACCGCCTTACAATGGCAGCGCACAGTGCAAACCATATATAAGGTTGTGTGTACACTTTCCGTAAAAAGCGGTCTAATGTGACGTCACTGTTTATGTTTTACATGTTTTGGTCACGTGGGTGAAAAAGGTCTATACCATGAGTATAATGTACACATGTATGGTACGAATGTATTAAGTAATTACAGTACGTAAATCAGGGGTCCAATTTGTGACATTTTGCTCCTTCTTCCGGTCCGACATTCTCTTTTGTGGGGGGGGGGGGGTCCAAAAAGCAATGGAGGGCAGGCCTGCCACCAAGACACCACCAGACAGAGGGGGAAGGGGTGGGCGGTCAGGGGAGGGGGTGGGGAGGCAAAAACAAATTTCAGCAAACAGGACTAACCCAGGGAACGCAGGGAAAGTTCTGTGAAAGGCTGGACCAATTCACAGCGGAAGGCACGAAAAAATACCGGTGGAATGTACAGCACTGACTCCGGAGGCCTCTGGTGTGGTGATGTGGAAGAAAGTCAATACAGGTCTTCTTTCTTTTTTTCCTTCCCCATTATTTGGAGGCCCCCATAGAGGAGCCACATCATTGTATAGAAGCCTGGAGTTCTGTGAAGGAGGGGGGGTTGGTGGTAGGATTGGCTGGGCGCAGTGGGCTATGTGATTTGCATCTAGTATTAGACACCTTGCAATCAAGTGGGTAAACAAGTTGTTGGATTGAGTGTGAGAAATCAAGGATTCGACGGCTGAACGAGGTTCTGATTTCTGAGCTGGGAACTGCACTACATTGTACATCTGAGAGATAGAGCTCCGACAGTTTTGAAATGACCTTGGTGATTGGCGAAAGGTTCCGAAGGAGCCGAAACGACCCATGGGAAAGGTTCTGATTGGATTGAAACGCCCTTTGAGAAAGGTTCTGATTGGATTGAAACGACCTTTGAGAAAGGTTCTGATCTGATTGAATTGACCTTTGAGAAAGGTTTTGATTGAATTGAAACGACCTTTGAGGAAGGTTCTGATTGGATTGAAACGACCTTTGAGAAAGGTTTTGATTGAATTGAAACGACCTTTGAGGAAGGTTCTGATTGGATTGAAACGACCTTTAGGAAAGGTTCTCATAGGATTGAAACGACCTCCAAGAAAGGTTCTGATAGGGTAGAACACTGTTTACAGTACACATGCCTGTTCTACATTACTGCTTCCTTATTTCCAATACGGGCCTGCTTTTTTGGTAATTATTTTCCCCCACCCCCGCAAAAAGACAAATCTCCCAGCCTACCTTCAAATCAGAGCAGAAACTCTGCACAGCTTGACATCAAGCGCTCCACTATCCAAATATTCTGACGAAGCAGATGAAAATGTAGTACTGTACATGTACATGTATACCAAAGCTCTGTGCTTGTATTGCAGACACTCCCACATTGATGCTGCACTCAAGTTATTGATAAACCGCTAACGGTAGTCCGGTACACTACGTCAATTAGTGGACAACAGAGGTGACTGCTCACGACATGTACACGTACAGTACGTTGACTACCACTTTACAAGACGTGAGTCCAATCTCACGGTGCAATGTACAGTACATGTGCTATGGGCTTGTACATTGTACAGTGCATACATGTATGCAGTGCAGTACGTACTGTACATGTACCGGTATACGGTCTTAACTGATTTCATCTCTACATGTACCTTTACTGTATCAGATCAGTGGCTTCAGCCTCTGATTGCCGTGGCAACAGAGTGTCAAGGTCACGAGTTACATGTAGGATGGAATATACCAATCAGCAAAAAGGCTTCTCTGTCAGTACACTTGATGTCCCTACAGAGTGGAATAGGTGTACTGTACATGTATGTAGTGTACAATGTACATGTACATTGTACACACGTACACATGTACATGTACATGTGTACATATGTGACCCGGAACAACGACATGAGGAATATCCCACCAAAACACCTTTTGAGTAAACAACGCCTGAAGTTAAAGTATCTTCACAATTCGATCACAAATCAATTTTCTTTCTTTTTTACTTTCGGAAATTTTAAGTATTAGAGGATATTATATTTTGATATCATTTGAAAGCTAATGTACATGTACATGTAAACGTACTCTTGCACATCATTAGAAAACCTCAAAATCTCAAAAGTGGGGTTTTTCCTCATCATGCTGTGCCGGGTCACATATGTAGTACTGTTCCGGTACATGTACATGTACATGTACATTATACATGTACATTATACATGTACAATGTACATGTACATGTACATTATACATACATGTACATTATACATACATGTACAATGTACATGTACATGTACAATGTACATGTACATGTACATGTACATGAATGTTAATGTTCAGTGCCATTTTTCAGTATTTCAGCAGCAATGTGTCAACACTCACCAGAGTTTCTCAGGCACACCCTGACTGGTCTGCAAACATGTTCCGAGTCTGGCCAAGTCGAGTACATGTACAGTGTGTAGATTAGACTGAGAGCGCAGCTGAAATGCGGGCGGGCACAGGGCCGCAGGAATTACCGTAACTGATCAAATATTGGCTAGACATTGTCTCGGCCGCTGTACGCAAATCACACGACAGTCAGTGGTAGCCAGCAAGACCGGTAACCAACAAACAGTACACATGTGTGCATGCACTTTGTGTGCTGAAGTTAAACACTGGACAACCAGATAATCTTAAGCCTTGTCCGCAATGGACTATTTTTTCCTGTTTGGCAAGGCCAGATTTGACTCGGGAGGATGTTAAGAAAAAAGATGGTCAATTTTGACTAGTGTCTGCACTTTTGACTGAATGGAAAATTTCACTGAGGCGACAGTTATAAGTTAATGAATAGCTGCTCAATATGATTGACCTTTGTACCTAGATGTACATGTATCAAATAACAATATTTGGGGCCTTGTCAACGGAAGAGAGCCATCGTCAATGAACAACTGGATGTTGGGCTCTTACAGTCTTACTAGTACCAAGACCTTTGCCTTTGAGAAAGGTCCTGCTAGGATGGAAACGTCAGGCCCTCTAAGTCTAACTTTAAAGATTTAGGTATTACAGGTCATTTTAGTCAGTGAGCAGTTTGCAACAGTTTTTTTGGGGGGTAGTAACCAGGACCAGAAGACACTTTTTATAACTGGTGTCCACATTAGATTACTCTCCTAGAGGATATGACATTTGAAAAAAATAACGGAAAAAAATTAAGCTGAGTGTTTGATCTGATGTCAACAAAGCTCTGCTATAGTGTTTGAATTGAAGCCCAATTCCTTTTACTCCCAAGGAAAGTTGGGAAACAAAGTGCTTGAAATCAAGACACCACGTACCATGTACACGTGCATGTTGTAGGTACCAATAGTGTACATGTATCTGTGCATGTGCAGAAATACACCCCAGTTACAGGTACAGCAAACCCATTACCGCCTGAAAAGTAGTCATGAAAGAACCTAAGCACACAATCAAATTGCTTTTTGCAGATGGAAGAGAAAAAAGCAATTAATCCTGGTAGAAGGTATCTGTACTTTTATATACATGTATGTACATGTAGGTGTGAACAATATCACAGGACTCAGGAAGGTCCATTTACAGTATGCCAATGGGATATTGAAGCCATGTTTACATGGAGTCTTTGATGGACTGGCTGCTGAATTCTTATTTACAGTACCTCCCACGCTTCCACCTTCCATCCATGGAGGAAGGTCCTTCCTTACTCAAGGGCCCATCTATCCTTGCCAAGTTTCTACCAAACTTACCCGGGTAAGCACTTTGGGGAGTTACAGATTACATACTGTACTGAGCAATGAGCATGTACACTGTACATGAACAAAAAAATGGTTGAATTGCTTCTGACTGGCGCCCCCACCCTGGCAAAGACTAGTTGACTATTGGGGAAGGCCACCATCTAAGGGCTGGATAGCTCAGATGGCAAGAGCACTGGTGTGCCAAAGACTAGTTGACTATTAGGGAAGGCCACCATCTAAGGGCTGGATAGCTCAGATGGCAAGAGCACTGGTGTTCCAAAGACTAGTTGACTATTTGGGAAGGCCACCATCTAAGGGCTGGAGAGCTCAGATGGCAAGAGCACTGGTGTGCCAAAAACTAGTTGACTATTTGGGAAGGCCACCATCTAAATTGCTGGATAGCTCAGATGGAAGAGCAGTGGTACATGTATGTTAGTCCAGAGGTCTCGGGTTCAAGTCCCGGTCCAGTCAAAGTTTTCTTTGCCAATTTTTTCATATGTGAAACTGAAAAGTATGATAACAATCAGCTAAGTGAAGAGTGTTGAAACTACCGGTAGTTTGCAGGGGTCATGCACATGTATTGGTCAGTAAGTCGTCTCTTTCCAGACGTACTGTACATGTTACAACAAGCTCACCTCCTTCGTGCTTCCACCATGCAAACCATCACATCTTATCATCAGTGACGAGTCTCATTTTGCAACAAAGTCTGACTGTGATTTTTACATCTGAAACCGATAATACTAGTGTAAAGTGCCTGATCTACAATGTACATGTACTTACAATGTGTCTGTTGACAGCGCGTGCTGGTTGAAACGGCGCCCCTAACCAGTAAACCGCACTGAGCAACCTCCGATGCACTACAGTTCTCCGCACAGTCTATGTGGAAGTGCTGCAAACTTGAATTCCCTGACAACGCACGCAGCCACCGGTACCCACCCGCCCAGTCACCAACTGAGCCCAACCCCAGCCACCCTCGCTAGGTCTATGCAGCAAGGGCAGTAGTGGGGCGTGTTTTGTTGCGCATATCAACTATGGGGTCAGTCATTCAACTTCCCGCACACTGGACGTTTAAAAGTGTACATGTAGCCCACCCCCCCCCCCCTCCCATTCCCCCTACCCACCCCCACCAAAAAAAAACACCTATATGCCAGTCTGACCCTCAGTCTGAATAGAGCCCTTTCAGTCTTAAGAAAATCCACAGCTTGAATTTCCCTCATAGAATTTCTCTCCATGGCATCAGGGTCCATTCCATTGTGCTCCAATCCCAACTACGATTTTGTCTCTTCACATTTACTCCCCCCCCCCAATAAAATATTTCAGGTGAAGGGGGAAAAATAATCCTCACAAAAATGTCAACCTTGAAACCTTTTTTGTGGTCCTAGAGGGCAGATTGGCTGGATTTTTGGGCGATATTATGAGGCTAATGTACACTGGTTAACAATGAGGGCACTGATTGTACAGTGTGAGCTACCAGTATACTGTACCTGTTCTTGGGGACCATACAAATTGGGGGGGATTGTGTTTCACTGGGAAAATCGGGTCGAATTCCAAGCCAAACAAGGTACAGTACAGATTCTTAACTACATGCACAGTACACACTGTATTCATTTATGTACTGTACAGTAGGTGAATGGAAGACAATTATCACTTTTCCATAAATTTGAAACATCCATTGTTGTGGTGGCATTTACTGGGCTCAGTACACCTGTATTTCTATTATTTGATGTGTCAAAAAATGATACCAGAGGTTCAATCTACATGTACCGGTAGGCAGTCTGTCACTAACCCTACGGGTGCAGCACACAAAATCCATCCAAGATGGCTCTGCCGAGCTGATTATCATAAAGTGTGTACACACTTTTTTTTAATAAGGGGTCTTTGGAGGCTAATTAACTGATACATTGTAGAACAAGTGAAGCTTAAGACAACCTGGGGGTTCACTCTTCAATTTGGTATGAAATGTGGATCATATCTGGCTTTAAATGTGGCCCTATTTGGCTGCGGAAGTGGAGGGGTCCATCCCAAAATCCCTGCAGAAATTCGGCTTGGACGACTACACATTTTGGGGGTGTTTTTTTCTGTGGGTAATTAGCAAAAAATCTAATCGGCTAAGGGCACTAAAAATGAAAAGAATCTGAGAGATGAAGGTCCAAACTACAATTTTAAGTATACATGTAGCTACAAGAACTGAGAGACTTTTGGGCGTGGGATAATTGGGAGCTCTATTTAGTGTTCTGCACCCCTACCGCACCCAAGTCCCAGAGAGGGCAGTTTTGTTCTTCTTTTCTTTCCACTTTTTTTTCTCTTTCTCAGCATTGGAAAACCACAAATTGTGCAATTCCCAGAATTCAGTAGAGTGATGTTCAAAACAAGTGGCCTATTAGCCCCCCAAAAAACACCCCCAAACCAAACACTAGAATGATGCATTATGTTTGCGGCTTTGCGCTGTACAGTACCCGTACTTACTTTTTTCCTTGACTGAACAGGCACATGTATACAGAACATGTACATGTATACAGGTGCATGTGGTGTGAAAATTACCTACAAAATTCCCCTCCCCTGACCCCATTGTACATGTACACTGTACAGGTGTGCAACTCCCTCAGTTGCAGCATACAGACCAACTAAACATGAGGTTTAATTAAATTCTCTGCATGGCTGCTTTCAGCATTTATGGAGGGATTTGATAGGACCATTACAGGGCCCTTCTATGGAATGTGCCCAGCCAAGGAACCCACTTCAACCCCCCTTCTGAGTGGGGGGAGGCGTGGTCTACTGTGACTCATGTTGCCACGGTGATGACAAACACTAAGCCACCCCCCAGTGAAGAAATGTCTTCAGGGAATGACAGATTTTACATTTGATTCACTGACAAGACTAGCAGTGAGAGAAATACATGTATACTGTACATGTGTACAGAGTACAGACATGATCTATGTACAGATACATGTATGCGTCCATACTGACTCTGAACAATTGTTTCTACTCGTAGAATCACAATTAAACTTCGCTTTAAATTTCATTTAAATCTCGTTTAATTATTAGATTATTATGGAGAAGTTCAGTCAAAGAAAAGGGGAAGTTTTGAACGGATTATCAAACTGGGTATTTGTGTGCATACATAAGTACATTGTAGTTGTACATGTACATGTACAGTACATGAACTGGAAAACAGTATGCATGTGAAACGTTTAGGTCCCTACCGGGGACAATGTACATGTACAGTATGGGCAGTAGTAAATGTATACCGTACGGTAAGTTCATGTACATGTACAGTGTAATTGTAAAATGAGATTTGAAGGTTTGCATGGTGAGAATATCAGGATACATGTAAATAGGTTTGCGGAGGCACCATGTAAATTCTCTTTTGTGAGTAAGTGTGGTTCTGAAAAGAACCGGAGGAACTCGACGTTTCGAACAGTATACTCTGCTCGTCTTCAGGAGAATACAGTTCCCGCCTTCACCCTTCACTGAGCTAATCCCCTCACCAGGATCCCTCTCTACACTACATAAGCCCCACTCCCAGTTGGAATCCAGCAGTCTCCTGAAGACGAGCAGAGTATACTCTTCGAAACGTCGAGTTCCTCCGGTTCTTTTCAGAACCACACTTACTCACAAAAGAGAATTTACATGGTGTCTCCGCAAACCTATTTATCGTAAGTTCATGTAAGTGTACATGTACTGTATACTTTACAGTAATGTACTGTAAATTGTTTTGTACATTTAATCAGTTCACAAGGCTGAAGTCCTTGCAAGTTTGCAACCCCACAAAGACAGTGTTTGTACAACAGGAAAGGACTTGCCTAACACCACTGTGTGTATCCTTGGTGTTAGCGTGCCTGTAGCCATGGCAACGCGTGCTAGCCAGTATTTCCCCCTACCACTCCCCCCAGACAACAATCTTTGCATTGACGGTGGGTTCATGTACATTCAGGGCATTGAGGAGTACAATACATGTACTGTACCACGAACTTGTGCATCCAATTTGCATTCCAGGAAGTTTATCAGTATTGCATACATGTACAGTTGTACAAAAGTATGTAGTACAGTATGTAAGCTGCATACGTGACAATTGACATACGGTACATGTACAACTGCAGTGTGTACAATAACAATAGCGCATTAGCCCCCATCCCACCATGTACATGTGTGTTGTACAATGTACAATACTGTGCAAAGAAATGGTACATATTCTATTCAATTCTAATGAAATGATAAAAAAAGAATGGATTTTAAAAGAATTTTAAAACACTGTCACTTTTCCATGGATGAATTGAGGGATTTGATCATCAATGAATGTACAGTAATGTAATTCTATTTTAGTTACTGTAACTACAAAGTAAAAAAAAAGCACCCCCAAAAAACAAAAACAAAAGCTCTTGCGGCCAAAAAAGGGAGCAAAATCACAACTCATCGGATTTCGTAAATAAATTTTTCTGAGTTATAACCTCCAGCGATACATTACTGCTCCATTCAACCACTATTCAACCACCAATACATGTTTGTACAGTATGTCTGTACACGTATGTACATGTACGGGACTACCGGTACATGTACATGTACCAGTTGTCTCATGAAGGAAATTAGGATTGTAATGGAACAAATACATAATACATACATGTACATACTTGTATTTCCAAGCCAAAAATCAAAATCTCTTGTCAAAAGCTGGTAAAAAGTGAAACAATTTAACCACAGAAGAGGAATGATTGCTCAAAAAATAGGAATGGTTGGTAGCTATGACATGTGTGTATGCAAACAAAATGACCACAATTATGAGCAAGGTCTAGATACATGTACATGTACAGATCAATCAATCTGACAACCCTAACCGGTTTTTTTTTGGTTTCTTTTTTTGGGGGGGAAGGGGGAAGTGATCTAACACTGTCATGTACATGTCTGTGCCACAGAGCTACAACAGATGTCCTAACAGTAACACTAACAGCTGCATGGATTAAGACACTTAATGTACGATTAAATGTGTGACTACGCATTGATCAGGATTCAGGACCGCTCAATACGTAAACGTACATGTACATGTACGTCACCACACTTCATTTCCACAAACACCATGGAGAACATCCACTTTGGCCGACGCAACACACAAATTCCGAGCACAGAATTGTCGGGCACAAAGTGCAGCTGCCAAAAAAAAAAGGATTTCTACACAGACCTTCATCCCTGTAAAAAAGATTAACGTCAAAGTCCAATTCTATATCAGGTAGTGTACTAGTGGTCACGTTGTTAATGATTATTCTAAAATTACAATCATGCAGGGTTACAGTTTTGGGCGGAAAACTACTGCACAAATAACACAATGCCAAAAAGATGAAAACCTTGTGTTTGATGTAGAGGTACATGTTAGATCATGGCATGCACGAAGCCACAGTAATGTGACCCCCAATGACCTGACTTGACTTAAGCCGCGTCTGAAACGGGCGTCTAGAGCTAGGTCTAGGTGTTCCCCCCTGGTAATACACAGAGATGCAAAGACAATAGCCCTAGCCGAAGCTCCGGAAGCCTGTTTCGGACACGGCCTTAATATCCAAGGGTCTATGTCCTGTGAGTGTCGATTGAGTCATCCACAAACTTCCTCCACATGTCTCTCTGACAATGGTCTGGGTTTTCCCAAGGGGTGTTTAGTGAGCTCCTTGGTTTGCCATCAACTCTTCTGACACCATTCTTTGCTATCATCTAGCCACTCTCTCTTTTTATGTAATTATACCTACCGTACATGTACATGTACATGTACACTGTATAGCAGTACAATATGTACTGTACATGTACAGGATGCACTACCGGTAATCTAAATGCAAAATATTAAGATGTGATTCTATAGGTGTAATTAGTGCAACAACATTTTCTAATGTTACTTTTGTTAAAAACTCCTTTAATCAATAATAGATTATACAATTATGAGACCTTGGCATAGGGGGCAGACCTCGTACAAGATTTGGCTTCTTGTCTAACCTCCTCAGACTACAACTTACAAGTGTAAAGCCGCGTCCGCACTGGACTTAAAATGGGTAAACTAACTAAGCAAATGGGTAAATTGACCATTTTAGGTCCAGTGCGGACAGCCCAGGAAGTTTTCCTCCCAGGTAACTTACCCGACTCAAGTGGGTAACCGACCAACTTCTGCCCGGTTAAATTGACCAGGTCAGTTTAACCGAGTCGATAAGTCCAATCCGGACACGACGTCTCGGTAAACAACTCGGTAAAAAAACACATCTGGCGCCCCGCATGTTATGTTACTGTATGCAAGACTCGTGCGGGCGCAGGGTAACAACGTGTTTGTGTACCTAGAGTACATGCACATGTACATGAGTCTGTTAGTTTTACCGATCGTCTCGGTTAGTTTACCCGAGTCGAAAAGTCCAAGTGCGGACGCCGGGAAGATTTACCCATTGGAATGTTACCCACAGGCTCGGTAAAAAATAAGTCCAGTGCGGACACGGCTTTACAGTAGTATTAATTCAATTTACTGACATATTATTCCTACTCCATGTACATGTACACATGTACTCAAGTAGGTCTACATGTACATGCATGTGCCTACGGTACAACGTCATTACAGTTATACTGTACGTGTAGTATGGAAAAACTAAACCTGAAATATGAAATGCAATAATCGTCTAAAAACTGTACATGTCCCCTACTCAGTAAGTGTACACATGAACACTTTACAGACCTACAGTACATGTGTACACATGAACAGGTCTGCATATATCAACAGTGAACAGGTGGATGTCTATTGTCTCACACACATGTGCCCATGTAATCATGGATGATTGAAGGACTGTAGTACATACATGTACAAATGTGTACATACACCTGTACATGTACATGTACATCATTGTACATGTACATGTATACATACATTCACACACATACATGTACATTGTGTACATGTACATGTACATGGTACACTTCTATTTGTCTCGGGTGAAATTTCATGAGGTTTGAGTCAAGTTCTACCAAGGAGGTCCTTGGTTCTACCATGGAGGCCTCCATGGTTCTACCATGGTTCTACCAATTCTGCCTGAATGGTTTATGGTCCACACTGTACTAGTTGTACAACTTACGTGTATTCTTTCAGTTCACAGCGTTCCCACGTTTTCTCTCCCCTGTGATGTTCTGAACAGAAAACTCCATGCACGCGCTACGAGCCCTATGAATTACTTGAACCTCTAGATCAACCACTGAGGATCAGCAGTAGCAGTGGCATCGCAGAGCCTTGGGAATAATAATCCAGCTGATTCAGTCACAGCCAACAAAGCAGAGATCCCACAGTGAGAGTGAGAATGGTGAGGGGGAGGGAGATTACCAGCGACTGGCCCAATGAACGCTCAGATGCTTACGCCTACTATGGGCTATCCTAGCCTCACCAGCCTAAGCTTGTCAACAATATCCCCCACTCCCCCCTCCCTCTCAACATCCCCACCCCCCCCCATGAGAACAGAATAAATACACCCGCATACCATCACACACACAACAGGTGACCCCCTAGACTGCCCCCCTTACACCACACAGACAGGTCCCCAAAAGGACAATATGAATATTCATTAGGAATGCTCCATCTATCGATGGGGGTGGTCAGTTCACTTCACAGCGCACTGGTTGCTGTTACTTTTCATGAGGTTGTACCACTTGCATTTTGCTAATAAGCATGAACTTGTGAAGAAAGTGTTGGCCAATGAGTGCAAAGCAAATTCAAAATGCATTTAAAATGTAAATTTGCAAGAAAAATCAATTCATATTGACAGACAACTTTGTATACTTACACTTACAGTATATTGTGCATACAGTACCGGTAATTTCTGATAATGTATACATGTACATGTACATGTGTATAAGTAAATGTATACTGTACACATGTACAGTGTATACATGCATGTACACACTGTATTACATGTAAATGCAAATTTGTAAAATACAATGAATCATTATAAAAGAGTGTATTTAAAAAAAGCACACTGTAATTACATGTACATGTATCTGCACAGTGCCATAATGTTCATTTTCAAGTACAGTGTACATGTACAGTGTACAGTATGTGGTACATGTACATGTACCGGTACATGTATGAGAGATTTCAAAACCCATTTTAATATTGTTCCTACATGTAGTTCTATTGTTAACTATATGTACTGTACATGTACATTGTGTACAGTTCTATACATGTACACATTGTCACTTTTAAAGTTTTAGACAAAATAATTCAGGTGCTATGCAAAACAAATGTGAAACAGAAGCTAGATGTGGTAAACTGTGGTTTTTGTTTTTCAGATCAAACCAGCAGAATGCCCCGCCTGTTATGTAAATAAACTCTGGAATGCAGAATCTTGGGTAGGGACAGATACATATTAGTATACATGTACATGTAATGTGCTACATGTACATGTACATGTAAATGTACATGTATGTGAAGCCGGCTCTGATGATAACATCAATTGGACAAAATGTCAGCCTGTTCTGGTTTACAATTTCATACAAACTTCCTCAACTGTCATTTCGTTATGCTGCATGTACATGTACAGGCATAACATTAGTGTACATGTACATGTACATGTACATACATGTACATGTACATGTATTACTATATGATAGGCATTGGGGCCCAAAGTCGCAAAATCAACAAAACTTTCTTCTTGGCTACTACATGTACAAAACATGTATGAAAGATGAATACCCATTTTAGAGTACTTGCACTTTAATTACATTGTTCAATGTACAACACATGTACCATGGAGGTACCTCCATGAATGTACCAACTACCGTGATTGCATCACTGTGTAGTGGTTGATTGCATCTGAATAGAGAAAAGGGGGAGTGATCCCATGTACAACATGTACATGTACAATGTACATGAACTGCGATTCATGGTTCACTGCTTTCTGACTGGTGCCAAAACCAAAGATTGTTCTACTTGGGAAGCCACCCCTCCCTTTCGTTTTGGTGCCCCCCCCCCCCCCCACACACACACTTTTGGTAGACTACAGTACCTCGGTCAGGTGTTCGTCTCTGAAACTTTTCACCCCTGAGAGAAATCATCCCTGGAAAAATACATTACACTGCGCTTGTACATGTACAGTGTACAATGTACATGTACGTGTATCCAGGTTGTACATGTACATGGTACCGGTACACATGTTCAGTACATGTACATGTATAGTACTGTACATGTACGTACATGTACAAATGTACAGTGTATATACATGTAATTACCGGTACATACATGTACACGTATATGTACCGGTATGTGTACCGGTACACTTTGTTTTATCATGGATTTATGTACCGGATCTAGACTCATGATCCCTATCCTACAGTACATGTATCTGTGACCCATGGAACCTCCACATAACACTTCCACAGCATACCAAAGCTCGACTGTTGAGCAAAATATCAGTTGCCATGCCGTCTCAGAATCAGACACGTGGAATTCCGGGGCGAAACCCTGAAAGAACAGCGCATAATGCTTACACCAGCGATTTCCAATGGCAACCTTGTGTCCATTGTTCAATGTGCCAAATGATTTATTATTGGAGCACTGTACCTCCTCATTATAACTAACATACCATACATGTAGGGGTGCATGTACAATGGGCTGCACACTGCAAAGTTTGATGTACATGTATCAGTATGTACTCCACCCATTAGGGCCTACTAATTGGGAGTCTGAATTCCTCGTCTCCATGGTGATGTGGCAATACCATCTTTTACAGGGGATCAATATAGGCCAAACATTTCCGGGAAAGACAATAACAGGTTGTAGTCGGGTACAATGTACACCTCTGTGTTTTTGAAACATGTATACATACCACATGTACTGTACTGTACCGGCGCGGTATGTATTGTACATGTACATGTACATGTACGCTCCCTGTACATGTACACATGTACAGTGGTGTACATGCATTTATCAGAATGTTAGTCAAAGAGGGGTTTGTGTTGATTTCATGCAGTCAACCGGGCAAAGCACTCAACACACTGTGCCAACTACACAAGCTGGGGGCTGGGGCACAAACTGCATGTTCCCAGGAAGGCAAAATGTAAAACTTTTCCCCACAGCTTTGTTCTTACATGTAAACCACAGTAATACAAAGTACATGTACATGTACTGTACCAGTAAGTGTATTTAGTAATTATACAAAAATGACAAAACTGTCTCAAACGATTCAGAGGGTCTGACTTTTAGATCCTGCCATATTGCAGGACCTCTCTAGAGCAGATGGTGGCACAAATTCTGCCATATAGGGAAAGGTCCTGCTAGGATCAAAAGGTAAACCCCTCTGATTTTTGTTTAGATTTGTAGCGGTAACTTATGCTTAAATTGTACTGCACTGCGGCTGACCACTCCTGTGCTGTTATCTGAATACTCATCACATTGTCCAAGCAATCTATTTGTAACGTGTTATCTAAATACCAATCTCATCCAAATCTAGTGTTTGTCTTTTCACTGTAGTCCGGTTGTCTGACCTTGTGCTTTGTACTGCAGCCTGGTGGAGTTATTCCTGAGGGATTACAAAGGCAGTTATGCAATAGGCTCTTGTCCCATACTGATTGGCAGACAGCCAAGGACATTATTGTAGGGGCCACACAGCACAGGCTTGTTGAAAGGTTTCCAGGCTACAAGATTGGTATAGATCTAAAGATTACATGTATGGTCTCAGTTTCAATGTGGAAGAATTAAACATGTACCCCCTAAACAACACAGTGAAGGTTTTAGCTCAAACTATAATCTGGGGAAGGAGACAAGGGGGGAAAAAAGTCAAGTTATTTGCACCAACCTGTGAGAGATGAACGGATTCGGTCAGATTTTTAAACAGCGCCCTCGTGAGTTTTTAACCGACTATGGACAATTGATGTGTGTAAATATACATGCACACGAAGGAAGGGGGGAGAGAGTGAAAAGGACACGGATGAGAAACAAAGGACAAAGAGTGGAGCTTGTCCTTTATTTCTCATCCGTGTCCTATTCACTCTCCCCCCCTTCCTTCGTGTATATATGTATCTGTTTTGTCCTTGTCACTCTGCCTTTGAGAAAGGTCCTGCTAGGATCGAAACGTCAGGCCCACTAAATTTTAAGATTTACATTTTGGTAATTTTAGTCAGTAAGCAGTTTGCAACATTTTTGTATCAGCCTAAATATACATGTGTGTAACCATGGAGGTAGGCTCCGTGGTGTAACTTACAGTATAACCACCACAGACCTGCATATCAATGTATACATGTACATTGTCCATGGGTTTTACAATGTAATTCAAAACAGTCATTGGCTTGTTTGTGAGGGCAGCAATCAACGAATCACACAAAAATTCAAGTTTTTATCTCTGGCGATAAAAACTATTTGTCGAGTGAAGATAGATTTCTTAAAAAGTGTACATGTACAGTGTATAGCATCCCAGACCGTAAGATTTCAACATGAGGATCCTATCATGACCAGCTACAAACTGTGTAAATTAGAAGGAAATCTGTGGACATCAATTCTGTCCGATCTTCCCAATATTGTATTGGGCCTTTCAGCACTCAATAAGGAGGGGAAATTAGGTAGATTTCCGGAAGTACAGGTAAAGTTAAATGTTGCAAACTAAGTACTGGATGGATTGCATCACTAAAATGCCAACGTCAAAGCATGCCTGATGTTGGGACCTTGTGGCACGTACCTCGATCCCCCCCCCCCCCAAGCATTCTGCTTTTGAGAAAGGTCCTGCTGGAATCCACAAAGCTTTCTGACTTTGAGAAAGCTCCCCTAGGATTGGACCCTAAGGCCTTGGACATTTCTGGACACTCCTGTGGGTATATTGGTTCTGCTTAATGCACAGTTTTACAGGACTGCACAGACCCCCCCCAAAAAAAAAAAAAAAAAAAAAAAAAGTTCAAAGGAGGTGGAATGTGGAGAGCTGTTCATATTCATGACCAGGGTGGAACAGAAAAAAGAGAGAAATCGGGTGTGGGAAAAGTGACTTGGACACTGGACAGTCCTTGCAAGAAGAATCCGTGTCTGGTTGGTTGCATGCTTGCAGTGGTCCACTGCTGGAACCTTCCAGTCTACAGTCTAGTATCTGTTTGCTGTATAAAAAGTGCTGAGAGCATATTCACAACACACTCCCACAGGGGCTGGAATGTGGACTGTTGTTCGTGTGGCCATGTGGAATGTTGGCCGTCTGTTGATTGACAGACGATAACAACTCCTTGTAGGTCAGCTGTGGCTGGACTGGTGGAGGGCAGGGGTGCGGTCCCAATTAATGAGGCCGAGGTCGAGCTCAATTGAAGTAAACAGACTGAGCTATTGGCTATTGAATGTACATGTACATGTACTACTGACATGTGTGTATGACTATGAGCTCTCTTGTTGGTAGAGTTTACAAGCCTGGTGTCTCCTGATGATGTAAAGAGCACACACTGCCTGAAACATTGAGTTACATGTACCACCTGTACCAGCTCTTCTCAGAGCCACACTTCTTCTCGAACGAGAGGACTAGCATGCTATCACAGCAAACCTCCCACACAATGTTGATGTGAGCCTAACGGGTTTGCAAGAATGGCATTCTACTACATAGGTGTACATGTACAGTACTGTACATGTACCGGTATCTCAGGATAAGAATCACACTGTTGTGCAAAAGTCTGATCGCACCCACTTTTAGGAAAAACTTTTTGTATTGTGATCATAAAAATCAATATACACTACATTGTAGAAGTAAATTTAAACTATAGGCCTATACCAGTGTCTTTGTGAATATCCACATTCTGTTAAATTCACGTTATATTCCATGAATCATTCCATGAAAGTGATAAGCGTCCAAATATGAAGGTCTTAAAATTTAGTGGGCCTGACGTTTCGATCCTAGCAGGACCTTTCTCTGCCTTTGAGAAAGGTCCTGCTAGGATCGAAACGTCAGGCCCACTAAATTTTAAGATTTACATTTTGGTAATTTTAGTCAGTAAGCAGTTTGCAACATTTTTGTATATCACCTCAAATATGAAGGTGTTCGTGTTTGATGTGCACAAAGTACTGAGGATGGGATGGGATGGGATGGGATGGGATGGGATGGGATGGGATGGGATGGGATGGGATGGGGTGGGGTGGGGTGGGATGGGATGGGATGGGATGGGATGGGATGGGATGGGATGGGATGGGATGGGACTGGGTGGGGTGGGGTGGGATGGGATGGGATGGGATGGGATGGGATGGGATGGGATGGGATGAGATGGGATGGGATGGGATGGGATGGGATGGGATGGGATGGGATGGGATGGTATGGAATGGAATGGGATGGGATGGGATGGGATGGGATGGTATGGGATGGATTGGATTGGATTGGAAGGGATGGGATGGGATGGGATGGGATGGGGTGGGATGGGATGGGATGGGATTGGATTGGATTGGATGGGATAGGCTCTGTCACAAAACCTTAATCTTACCTTGGACTCAAGACAATCCATCTCGGCAGTCCATGACTCATCCAGAATGACGTCACGAAATGACGCCGGCAGGTGACGCAAGCTCCCATTGCGAGAGAACGGAGTTTGCACACTGGGACTGAGCTGGACGCTCCCATCAGCCGCTAAACGCCCAAATGGAACGTCCTTCTCCCTCTCTCGGACTGACGGAGACGCCGCGTCAGCCACTGAAACTTTTCGTCTGGGAACCACGTCGTAAATGTTTTCAGCTGGGTCTATCTGCGTGGGCTGGGGAGACGCGGGACTTACATAGCCCTCTTTGAACGGATTCTTCTCCGTCGACGGCAAGTTGCGTGCCGGGCTCACGACCGGCGGGGGGCTCACGACCGGTGGGGGGCTTGCGACCGGCGGGGGGCTTGCGACCGGCGGGGGGCTCACGACCGGCCGGGGGCTCACGACCGGCGGGGGGCTTGCGACCGGTGGGGGGCTCACGACCGGCCGGGGGCTCACGACCGGCGCGGGGCTCGCGACCGGCGCTGGGCTCGCAAACGGCACGAGACCGCCGGACGGGAACGGGTCCCACGACTGTGCGCCGAGGCTGCTGTTGCCTGGCGTCGACGGATCCTCCGCTGCGGCAAATGATGACCACAGGTCATCCTCTTCGGCGGTCACTGAGGAGAAGGAGTACAAGGAGGAGGCAGAGTCTGCTGTCAAAGTCTGAACACAAGAGGGCGCCATTCAACTACAGCAGAGGCATGTCCACATTATAGTGTACAGTGAATAGCCCATACACTGTTGTAGTCAAGCATCACTTCCTGCAGAGGTCACACTTGTTCCACTAGCACTGGATCTCGCTACTTCCGTGCAAACCCAATCATTCATAATCTGACCGTAGTAAATGTTAACTCTCATCATCACAAAATTACCCGATAAATATAAAAATAAGGTGATATACAAAAATGTTGCAAACTGCTTACTGACTAAAATTACCAAAATGTAAATCTTAAAATTTAGTGGGCCTGACGTTTCGATCCTAGCAGGACCTTTCTCAAAGGCACTCTGCCTTTGAGAAGGGTCCTGCTAGGATCGAAACGTCAGGCCCACTAAATTTTAAAATATAAAAATAAATAAAATGATATCAATTGAAAGTATACAAAAAAATTACAAACTGCTTACTGACTAAATTTATCAAAATGCAAATCTCCAAATTTAGTGGGTCCGATGTTTTCAATCCTTTCAGGACCCTTCTCACTCTACCTTTGAGGAAGTCCTGCTTGGATCCAAACATCAGACACAATACATTTTGAAATTCGTGTCTCATGAATTTTAAGGACAAAACAAGACGGTCGCAAAGACTGGTAGACAGCTTCACTGCATCGTGTACACACATAATGAGTCATAGTGTTCATGCTATTTTTGTTTCCCAAAGCCTAAATCCGATGAATTTAAACAATTTCCTACACAGCCAGTTTCAAAGCTGGCAAGGCATGAACTTGTTGGCATGGGTACATCTCATCGACGCTGGCATGACGTCATGACAACAGATAGATACACGTAATTCACCACAGTTCCAGGGGGACCACTGCTATCATTTTGAAAACCTCCTGCAAACGTGCAGCTTCCAAACACGGCATAGCAACACATTTTGTGCAAAGCTGAACGACATGCCAAAGGTTTTCATATTCAATATTGTAAATATGCTGACTTGAGCAAAGATCGCAGAGACTTTTAATTAATTCATACATGCCTGTCAAAAAAAAAAGGGATGTACTGTGTTGCAAACTCCTCAGGCCAATAAAAAGAAATAGCTCTGCTTCCTATTACATGGTATCTAAAAAAAAAGGGTAGGTAGGGTTTGGGGTGTTTTTTTTACTGGCTACCTCCACCATGAATAGCCCCAAGTCTCAATCTTACCGCAGATTGTCTTGAACTCCTTGTCCATCAGGCCGGACCGGAAGATCAGGTCCGTCTCGGACATCTCGCAGAAGTTGTCGGTGAAGCCCGCCCCGAAGCCGGCGTCCTTGGCGAAAGGGTTGCCGACGGCGACGGTGTCTGGCTGCTTGGCAATCGGGCGGACTCGGGCTTGGCTGGACGGCGTGACGGCTTCTGGCTGCTTGGCAATCGGGCGGACTCTGGCTTGGCTGGAGGGAACGACGGCTTCTGGCTGCTTGGCAATCGGGCGAACTCTGGCTTGGCTGGGGGGAGCGACAACGGCGGAGGATTTCGAAGGGTCCGTTGCGGATTCCTGTAGTCCGGGGCTTGCTGCGTCGGCCCATATCCAGGCCCCTCCTGCATTTCCCGGACCCGCACTCGCTGCGGGTGGATCGGCGCGGCTTCTTCCGTTGGCGGAGCACGCCGTCCCGCCCGACATCGCTTTCCACCCCGGGACCGGCTCTTCCTTGGCGACGGGTCTCTGGGAGAGGGCCTTGCCGAGTGGTCTCACCCCGGCTCCGTGAAAACCGCAAACGGGCCGCATCCCGCCACCCTTCCTGGGGCGTTCCCTGACGCTGCTTTTGCTGCTGCTGCTTTTGCTGCTGCTGTTGCTGCTGCTGTTGCTGCTGCTGTTGCTGCTGCTGCTGATGCTGCTGCTGTTGCTGCTGCTGTTGCTGCTGCTGATGCTGCTGCTGTTGCTGCTGCTGCTGTTGCTGCTGCTGTTGCTGCTGCTGATGCTGCTGCTGATGCTGCTGCTGTTGACCGACAGGCCCAGCGCGGCGGTGATGTCACGGTCGCCGTTGGTTACCACCTCGGGAAACAGATAGGCTTCGGCCCAGGCCGGGGTGGGGGCGGGAGCCGGGGCTGGCCCGTCAGGAGCGGACCGGGCGGGGGCGGACATGTCTGGCGGATCAGGAGGGGGCAGCCAATTAACTCGGTCCTTCAGACGACGGCCTGCTGCGACATTTCAGGATCGACTGCAACAGAAACAAGCGCCCAAGCAAAAACTCAGTGCAAGATTTTATGCGGTTGGCTGTTTGTATTGTAACAATGCAAGGGGAGGTTTGCAGTGACATCATTTACAATCGTCTCTACGTAGAAGTGGTGGTTTGTTCTGAAAAGAGTCAATGAGTTAAAAACCGCAGGTAACGTGTGAAACCAAAACATTGCCAATTGTTTACTAACTGAAAGGACCAAAATCATACAAATCTAAAACAATCAGAGGGTCTGACCAAAATCATACAAATCTAAAACAATCAGAGGGTCTGATTATGTCATGATCCTAGCAAGGACCTGACGAAAAAAGAAAAAAAATGACGCTTCTCAATCGCATGACTGAGGACAATCTAAGCATCCTGGTCGATACAATTGTTTCACTCCATGCTTCGTTTCAGAACCAGCCACCTGTCCTGAGAGATTATCTGATAGGGTGTCACAGCTCATCTTCATTGCATTGCACAGTATGGTGATTTCTGGGCAACCCTGACATGTAACAGTCTTTTCACTGCACATAAATCACCCATTTCTAATGACCTCGACCTCCGACACTCAGTCAAAGAGCTGCTTCAGCGGCGAGACTTGTCAAAGCACGTCAGTGCAACCAGCTCTCTGCAAGTCAAGAGGAAGGTAACCCTTGACCCTTCTTGAGCAGCTACAGTGCCTTCAAGTTTTTCTGTCAAGCAGGCAATCGGGCAAAGCACACGGTGCTGACTGCACTGTGTAGGGCAAACAAATCGTCACCGAATGACATTCTCACGACACCGACCGCAATTTCTGAAATATCGTAGTTGGCTGCTGGATCCTGAAAGGGTAATTCACCGGAGGACTTCCACGATCTTGGCGGTCAAATCAGCGATGATGTCGGTACCAGAAAACAGGCAATTGGGCAACGCACGAAGCATTACATATGTACAAAGCTCTGGCTTGGCAAACCCCTTAATGAATTGCATTCACAATGCCCCCAAATCACGAAGCAATTATGCCAAGCACCGAGCATGTAATGCCGACTACACCTCGGGCTGGGCAAACAAACGCTCACTGAAGTGAGCCCCATTCTCACAACCGCAAATTACATTAGATATAATTGAAGCTCTTTTGTCTGTTCAAAGGCTACACAATGCCAACCACTTTGGGTCCCATGTGGAGTGGGAGACTGCCATATCATCAGATATACAAGCATTTCTTTAAACGATGAAAAGATTACAATGACGGGGACACCTGACTACAATTACACAAATGCTAAAAGAAACCGAGTGCTAGAAAATGGGACAAATTTTACAATCGAAGGGTCCAACATCTCAGCATTGAAAGAAAAAAGAAAGACAAGGTTTTTTTTTTTTTCAAAAATAAAATAAAATTGTGGCAAACTGCTCACTGACTGAAATGAAGCCCAAAAAAATTGCAAATCTATAAGATTTAGAGGAGCTGATGTTTGGATAAATTATGATGTTTAGGTTTTGTGAAAAGTCCTGCTCAGAAAGATACCCTTGCAAATATTCACATAATAAGGCCTAATGCACGCAGCTGTTGATGAGTAGTTTAATCAAAGTATGTTTGTCTAATCCTTTGTCGGACAGGCAGCTTAACACGTTGGTTTGTAATGGACAAACTTACAGGCAGTTAGAGTCTTACAGACTTCTTTTGGGCAGAACACTAATTGGACGCTGTTACCATGGTAACCTTCTCCTGTAACGGTGAAGACATCATTTTCTCGTCTCCAGCAACAACAACAAAAATCTGCAAAGGGAGGGGAGGGGCGAGAGGGGGGGGGGCGATAAAAATCAGTTCATCATCGGTGAGAAAACCAAAAATGCAATTAAGATTCTTCGTCTGATTTTCTGTTGGATCTGATACACAGCTCGAGTGTCACCTGAGCTTTTTCGTGCACTGCCTAGTCTATAGAATTTTGTATAATCCCAGGTAGATCACCGGGGATTAAAATTGGTAAGCCGCAGCATAAACCAATGGAGGAAGGTCCTGAGGACAGAAACATCCAGCGCAGTAAATTTGTAATAAAATGAGGCACTATTTACTTTCTCTCAACTGCAATCACGGTCAGGGTTAGGGTTAACCCTGTCTATCAGTCTAAGGCTGAACAGTCTACATGTAAGTTTAAGGCTGGTTATTCTTACATCCAAATTTAGAGGGCACGACGTTTCGATCCTAGCAGGACCTTTCTCAAAGGCAGAGGCTTACTCATTTCTGCCTAGTTGAGAAAGGTCCCGCTAGGAAAGAAATGTCAGGCCCTCAAAATTTAGATTTTCGCCTTTTGGTCATTTTAGTCAGTAAGCAGTTTGCAACATCGTTGCATATTGCTTGCTGGAGTGTGTGTGTGTGTGTGATGCACTTAGTTCTGAAGTTTAGTTTTCCCATTTATATTTCTTTTTTTTCTTTTTTTCTTTTTTTTGGGGGGATCACACAAATGTATGGCAAATTTTGCAATCAGACAATCACACGGAATGGGACCTCTCCTTGTGGTACAAATTGAGCCGGCAATATCACCGAGGCAAATCTGTCCGGTGCGATCTGTGAGTCACTCCTGGAAGTTGGGGAAAACTTTGCCGCTTGAACTTTGAAGGAAGTCGATGATTATTTCAGGGAGTGGCAAAGAGCACTCGTTGCCAGAGGTTAGACAGTGACCTAAACTGGGCCCCCTTCTTTTTTTCATTTTACTACAGGAATATGCAAGAATGTTGCAAACTGCTAAAGTTCTGACAAAAATGACCCAAAACCGAATAGGAAATATTTGGAGGGCCAGACATTTCGATCACAGCAGGACCTTTCTCAAAGACAGAATGTCTGCCTTTGAGAAAGGTCCTGCTAGGATCGAAACGTCACATGTCAGGCCCTTTTTTTTTTCTAAGAGCCCAATTTAGAACGCTAAAAATAGATTTATTAAATTGTTGCTGGCCAGAAAAAAAGAAGGGAAATTCACTGACCAGGATAAAACATTAAAGGATCTCCGCAATAAACATTTTATTACTTAAATCAATGCTACAGAACTGTTTTGCAATGTTGCTAACAATCAACCTGTTTTTTCGCACTCGTTCTGGGGGTGTACATATGTACAGTATGTATGCAAATTTCAGTTTTTATGGTAATGAGAATTTAAATATTCATGATTAAATTTGTGATGTCATCACAGGATCATGCAACAGAAAACCAATTGGTTGTGCACTAAAAGTTTCTGAAATTTTCTGTTTTTTCCTGCAGACCCATCCCTAAAGATGTTTATTTGCTACCAAAATGCTTCGTAATCAATTAGTGAGGGATTTTTTCATTCAACCTAATCCAGAGGGATTAATTTGCAGTTTGAATGTTAGAATTTTTAAACTGTGGGTTCCTGAAATGACTATAATAGTGCCCTCATTTTTACATAAAGGTAATTTGAAATAAGAATTTGAGGTAGGCCCTATTTTTATAAGGATAAAGGTCAAAAGGATGACCAATAATTTCTGACTCCACTAAGAAAAAGAAGCTTGCCAATATGTTTAGGGCCTACTATCCCTATATGACAGCAGAAAATGAGCTTGGCTGGATATTTATTGCAGACTCTTTAATTATACGTCAAGTAGGACAAACACTTGTTGAAGCACATGTACACCTGTACATGTACACGTACACGTTCATTCCCATCAACACAAAATCCTATTATCTCTATAATTGCCAACCATTATGTTAAGTGGAGTTTGAATTTCTATCGGATATAGGGTGCTCATCAATCAGCATATACCCATGTAAAATAGAAATGGATCTTTTGGCTTGCAATCTGATATTTCGGTTATTTTGTATACATACAGTAGGCCTACATGTACATGTACATGATTGTATATTATACAAGAGATTGTTTAAATCTGAAATCTCATTCAGTACTCAGTAGACTTGACTTCAATTTTGAAGTGCATATAATTTTAGTGCTACTGTTTTTAAATTTTAGTGTACATGTACATGTTATGCTGGAACTGAAGTGAGTATAATTTATAAAATGTAATCAATCAAAAATCATCATTTTGGTTAATAAAATTCATATAATCTGATTTTGACAGCCAGGCTGTTCATGCTCTGCAGATGTACTTGCATTTTATAAGCAACTCTTTGAAATGTTTCCTGATTTTTAATTGTACCGGTTCGTTTATCAGTGAGGCAGACATGCCATTCCAATCCAAAGTCAAATCTATATTATTATATTATACATCATAAATATTGAGCAATTGAGCAACAAAAATTGAGCAACAAAAATCAATCTGTTGATGCTGTCTGTGTAGTGTACCAGTCCAGTGTCATAGGAACGCATACAGTATAGTCACTAGAGTGTACACTGACTGTACATGTGTACATGTACATGTATGTACATTGTATGGTGTTGCATTGCATAATTGTGACCTGGCACAGCATAATGAGAAATAACCCCCACTTTTGAGATTTTGAGATAAACTAATGATGTGAAAGAGTATACATGTACCATTAGCTTTCAAATGATATCAAAATTATTTCCGTGTGAACTTTGTTGTAAATAGTATATTCATTCACTCGTTCATTGGTACCAGACACAATATAGCAGCACCATTCTATTAACTCCTCGAAAGCGGCCATTCAAAAAGGCAGGAACTTTACTTTTTCATGAAAACCGTACACAAACACTCCCACAAAATCCTCGGTTTTTTTTCAACATTTAGAGACGGATTTCAGAAAAAACCTTTGGACATAATATCCTCCAATACATTAATTTTCCGAAAATATATTTTAAAAAATGATTTTTTTTTATCGAATTGAGAAGATACGAAAAGTGTTTTGGTGGGATATTCCTCATGTCACTGTGCCGGGTCACATTTACCAGTATACAGTAGCCTATGATGTACATGTGCATGTGGGTCGTGATCTTGTACGTGTACCAATGCATACAGTTGTTAAGGTCCAAGGTCATGATTTATGAATTACATGTGGATCATGTACAAGGTCATGTTCTTGCATTGATCTAGGCCTACAAGTACAAGGATATGGTAGAGTACCTTTGGGAGTATTCAATCATTCATGTTCTGTACATGTACTGTATGTGCGTACATTTTTTATATATATATATACTGTGCACGTGCAGCACTGTAATAAGACAGTGTGCAGACCTACAAGTCTAGGGCCAACAGGCTTCTTAGGTCTTGTTGATGGTTTCTTCTGTTACTTTTTCTTTCATTCTCTGTTGTCCGCTGTTTGTTTCTGTCTCGTCGACGCTTTAGATGTGTTGGGGTTACCCTTAGGTCAACTCAATTAACTCATACTAGTCATGCTAGTGTTCAACACATTTACTAATTTGTTTTAATCAATAATGATAATAATACTAATAAAAATAAAAAATAATATTTAAATGTACCCACTACCCAGTACATGTGTAAAGAGGACATTCCAAAAATGGTCTCATCAGGAAGGATGAATCATGCAATGGTCTTATATAGTCTGCTGTACATCCAAGATCTGCATGTACATGTACAGTGTACATGTACATGTACAATACATATACACTGTACTCAAAACACAATTTGCAAGGTCATCCTGCATTAATGCACATGTAGGCTTCAAGTTTAACATCCAAGTTATGATAAAGCTTTATGTTCCAGTGATACACATGTGTACATGTACACGTACCCGAAATGAACATGTACAACATGTGAATGAACATCTACATGTACATAATGTGAAGAGTTTATTTCTGTAATACTTTGCTTATAATGAGCTGTGTAATGGTGGATGTGTACAGCTTGTAAGCACATGACAAATTTAATAAAATAGATTCACAGTCTAGGACTAGAGATCTATACAAAATTTAAGAGTGATTTTTGGTTTTTAAGAGTAATTAATGCTGACACTTTGTCTTGCCAACATGCTGCACGGGTTCAGAGCATAATTATCGGAGACCACAGGGCACCAGTGATGATGTCTACCAGCGGATATCTAAATCAACTAGTAGCAGAAGAGTAACCAATTTGTCTTTTGGTTTGTTTGTTGATTTGTTTGTATTTCAGTTTGTTTGTTTATTTGTCGGGTGGGTTGTTTGTTTCTCTCTTTCTTTTATTCCCCAAAAGGATCTTGCTCATGGTGTCTCCACAAACCTTCTTGTCCTTCCACCATGCATATTAAGAATTATTGTTTGTTTGTTGGTGTGTTGGTCTGTCTGTGTAGTGTGTACGTGTGTCTGTTTCTCTGTTTTTAAAAATTGATTACAAATTTTGTCAGTTTCTTAGACACATTCTTACGTTTGATAAAACCTGTTATTTGCAGATCTCTATTGCTGGTTATCAAAAGTAAAAAAAAAAAAAATTCTCTTTTTAATGCAAACAGAAACAGTCTCCCTTCATTAATCCTATGCTACTGAACCCTACTTAACATTTCTGTAACCCACCCCCCTCCCTCCCCCCCCCCCCCATCCCTGAAAAATTATTTTACTCTTTAAAACTGGATCGAATATGAAAACTTTGCTGTCAAATTTGATATTGTCCTCCTAGGATGACATTCTTTCCTTCCCTTCTTGCTCTAAACATTATTTTGCCGGGGAAGCAAGAAGGCTGGCATGACATCATGAAAATGGGCCAATCAGAATTAGGGAATGACAAAATAGCGTTTGTGGAAGAATGGCAGTGACAGCAAAATATTCACTTCCTTTAGAAAATTAAAGAAACAGTAGGCCTACAGCTTTAAAAAAAAAAGAAAAAAAAAAGGAACCCACAATTTAAACACTTAACACTGAGGCTTGTAGTTTTAATAACAGGAAGAGAGGATTAGAGCATACAACCGTTACCATGGAGAAATAAATCTCAAAAGTTAGAGGGCCTGATGTTTCGATCCTAGCAGGACCTTTCTCAAAGGCTTTCTCTTTGCCTTTGAGAAAGGTCCTGCTAGGATTGAAATGTCAGGCCCTCTAACTTTTAAGATTCATGTACTGCAGGTCATTTTAGTAAAGTGAGCAGTTTGCAACTGTTTTTTGTTATCAACTTCATGGATAAATAAGAACACTCCATGATACAGCTTACTCAATGAGGGGGTAAACCTAACGCAGTGGCTGTTGTTACGGCAGTCGTCCGTGTGGTTCCCTGACTTCACAGTATTTGTCAGGATGTTTAGCTCTTGGAACCAGACTATCAGCTAATACTAGACTAGTTCAACCAGCCTGCAATGCTGACGGAATACAATCAAGTCAGGGAACCACACGGACGACTGCCGTAACAACAGCCACTGCGTAAACCTAAACTAGGTCCTTTACTCCTATATTACCACTGGGAGTGGGAGTAAAGTCTTAGTCAACTAAAAAATGAGCTGTATTCCATGCACTGATGCAGTTACAACTTACACTTAACAGACAGTGTATTTTCGAGTACCGGTATTATTGACACTGACAGTCGCCGAGTCGGTGTAAACTGTAAATTGTATGTAATTGAAATTCTGTCCTGATTTTTTTAATTTTTATAAAAATGCAAAGGAGTGACAACAACCTACCTACCTTTAGGTTAATGAATCCCTGGACAAAATGTCGACAGTAGGTCTGACCCGACTAATACTAAAACTAAAAGTAATAGATTCACGAACCCAAATCCCAATCGTCCAATTAATACTAATTAAGTTGTTGACGTCCAAGACACAGGTTAGCAGCCTGACAACACACACAGACACGACGATATTCCTCGATTTTATGGGCAAGGACACCACCTGACAACATCAATACGGCCACATAACCGAACTTAAGATTCTACGTTTCGGCTGTGAACATATGCCCGGCTGAATGAGCAGGAATTGATCATTTTACTCACCAAATCCTAGACCCTTCGTCAAAATCCGACGAAATGTCAACGCAAAACATGCAGTAATCGATACGGACTGGTACCGACGTCTGCAGACCATTTCCACGCAGGAAATGCAACCTTTGGCTGGAGGTGCCTGACTACTCGTGAAGAGCAAACAGCGCCCTCACGAGTTGGCACCGCAGACACAATCAGAGACTACAAAACCAAACATTTGGCTTAGTTTCTGTCATAATTATTATTTTCTCTTACCCGTTATATCATGATTTACATAACACGATGGTACCCCTAATAATGTCACAGGCATCTAGAAACAAGCGTTTGGCCCCAGTTTCTCGGTGATTACTTGGTTTACTTATCATCAAGCCAATAAACCTTCAAATTCGGCGAAAAACCGCAACCTGGGTTTTCACTGGTTTTGTCAGATGCCAAGCCTATCCATGGATCATAGACCTAATACAGAAAACCACCTATGGACATGATTTAAACTGTGGGACTGCAAACTCTAGGTTATTGCTTTAAAAAGAACGTTTATTTAGTGTACCCTATGTGATGGAACTATAGGGCCATTTGAGGGAAACTTGATGTACCTGAGTAGCAGGTCGAACTAAGATTTTCAAAATCACTAGGCCTAATAAAAAAAAAACCAGTTTACCTTATAGGTTTGTTTTATTTAACTTTAAAAGGCGTACATTTTCTAAGATTGTTTTTTGCGGTCCATTTGAGTGCCTTCAGATTGAAAGGATTCTGATTGGCCGCTCGCTACTTCATATGCGCCAAACGCACTGGTAGTTTCTAGTCAAACTGAAGAAGAAAAAAACCCGCAAACAAATTGTATTTGGTGGCACACGGACACTTGCGAGTGCGCCCTCTTGTGAAGGATCGGGCTCAGGCTTATAGAGCTTCGATCTAATACATGTAATAATCTCATACATATCACTGGCATCTAGAAACAAGGGTTCGGCCCCAGTTTCTTGGTGGTTTCTGATCAATCAAATCATCGATTGCTCGTTACTTTTTCATCCTGGTCTTGAGCGACAAGCTAATCGATAATTTACTAAGTTCCGTCTCCGCCCCCCCCCCAAAAAAAATATATAAATAACGAATGGTTCTGTCTAGAAATCGGTGTAAATAACCATGGAGGAATAAGGAGGTGCTTACATGTACCTGAACCTGGTTTTTCCGTTTGCCAAAATTCCAAGTTTGAAAGGATGAAAGTGTTTCTGTAGGATGAGAAGATGTGTTTTCTTGAAAACATCAGCCCTGGTCACTTTGATAATTAAATAGGAGACCTTTCAGTAAGTTTAATTTGAATAAGTGAAACTGTAACAATCGCAAGTACTTTGTGACAAAAGAGAACTATATTACAAATCAATCAATTCTCAAAACTTGTTAGCTTTATAAAAACGTTTCATAAATATTGGATTTATACTCTCTCTCTTTCTGTAACACAGTCTTGAAATGACCATCCCAAGTTCCCAACCACAACTGTAAACAAAATGATGTCCATGATGATTGCAATGTGGTTTCACTAATTAATAGCTGAGGTTCCCCAGGACTACTGAGATCTCTAATTGAGAACAAAATATATTAGTTACCTTTCAACCTTTGTTATATTCTATCTTAAATACTTAAATGCTTTTTAATACCAGTTACTGCGATTTAATCCGCCTCTTTGTGTCAATAAATATTTAAATCTCTATTTACAATGGAAAACAATCTCCACATTTTGAATACAGAATCTCTGTGCACTGAAACTGATAAAGATTCAGCGAGTCACCCTTCCTTATAACAACACAAACAAATGGAAAACAAAGATATTAATGTTTCAGCCAAATGATAGAAGTTGACAATGACGCCTTTGCAGGAGAACCACAACTATCCCCAAGTTCTGGCACTGATGTAACATACATTCCTGTCCCTTTCATAACCATGTTCAAAGTAAAAAGCTCTCGCTGAAATTATATATTCAAACCAATTAATGTAAACCAAACAAACAACGGAACAACTGACTGGGAACTTTTGAACAAATTTAAACATTTAAAAATTGGCAAAGAAAACTTTGACTGGACCGGGATTTGAACCAGAGACCTCTGGATTAACTTACCAGCACTCTCCCATCTGAGCTATCCAGCCATTAGATGTTGGCCTTCTCAAAATAGTCAACCAGTCTAAGGGCTGGATAGCTCAGACGGTAAGAGCACTCTGGTATGTTAAACCAGAGGTCTCTGGTTCAAGTTCCGGTCCAGTCATAATTTTCTTTGCTAATTTTTTTCAAACCAATTCATGTTCGCACCATCCCTACAGTTGCAAGACGGAGCACTCCACCAATTTGGCAGAATCTGTCTTCGAGAAAGGTCCTGCTAGGACCGAAACCTCAGGCCTTCTGCACTTTGCATATTGGTAATTTAAGTCAGCAAACATAGAGCATATTACTTCAGTTCTTTAAGGATTAAAAGTTGCAACACTGTAATGTAAGCTATGCCAACAGAAAGTATTCCTCTGTCTATAGATGTCACATAATTATGTAGTGCTTAGTTTCCGACCAAACAAGGTAAATGACCAACTAATACATAAAGGTTTTGCCGTGAAAACACATGCAACTATCCTGTTTTCAGGACGAGGCGTGGTTGTAAACTTGCATCCTATTCAAAAAAGCGCTTCCTCCTAAAAAAAGAGATGCTGTTCTTACCACTATGCAAAGCCTTACTCAAAGTACCAACTAACGTTTCAAACAAGATTAACTACAACTTTATAACTGAAGAATGTCAAAAAGTAACTACACAAAATATAACTACAAATTCAAACAATTCAACACGAATATAAAGAGTCAATTCAGTTCTATTCCAATAGTGCAATCACATTTTGCAGTTTGTCTATCAACATGCATCCAAGGCTAAGAGTAACTTGATATATTTTGATAAGACTTGAAGGTTTGCATGGTGGAAGTACTTAGTGGAAGGTTTGCAGTGACATCATGTAGCACAATTCTCTCCTGACGACGGGCAGAGTACACACTACCCGAAACGTTGAGTTACATGTACTTGCTCTTTTCCGAGCCACACTCCTTAAATTTTTGTAAGAGAAGTGCTACATGTTGTCACCGCAAACCTTCCATGATAATATTTTTGCATTATGAGAATTTGACAAATTGGAAGTTGCACATGGAGTTAGATGGAACATTTCACATTGTACAGTGTCATGATTGACAGGGGTATTGTCATTAGAGGAATCATTGTTATATAAGAATCTCTATATTACAAGAAGAAGAAGCACATCTACAGTCTTTTTGGGAGCTTTCTTTGTCTGGTTTTCGGAATTGTCAGAGAGATCTTAATGAGAAAGCATGCTTGTATATACATGTACATAGACCTTGTCACAGTTTTCAATCCATGTTGTCACGAAGCGCCAGAAATTGCAGGGCAATCAAAAATTTTCTCCATGCACAGGGTCCAAGAAATAAAAGCCGACAATAATATCTCCCCCTCCCCCTGACAAGAGCAAACCGTTTCCACAGCAACTGATGTCACTGCCACACTGCCAAAGTATCTGATGCATTCAAATAGAGCCATGGTTGGGTGTTATTCGTAGATCCTGCAGATTGACACTTCCGGTCATCCCTGCCTTCGAAATGGAATGGTCCATCCGTCATTCAGTTTGGGAGCAGTCCCTCCCTGCATCAGCCATCAACATTCCCCCCTATTCCATTGGAATGATGGTACAGTCCAGCTGTACTTTTTTTTTTTTTTTTTTGCTTGATGGCGGCTTGATGTCTTGTTCATCGTGTTCAACATCAGAGGGCGCTCTCTTCGCGCCGCACTCTGCGATTTATGAGGGCGCTGGTGCCCTTTCACGAGTCCTTCAGGCCGGCACTGAGATGCGAGGAAATGGAGTTTCTTGGGCCATGGCGTGATAATGGTCCAGAAAGCATCGCGTGTGTCCGTCCATTTTCTCGGGAAACTAACAAGAGAAAGAAAGTAAAGAAAGAAAAATAATAATTTATTGTAAAAAATTTTTTTTTACAAATGGATAAGGTTTCATTTTGGTCAATTACAAGCTGTGCCTAACATGTGCATGAACCAAAAATGGTACTTTTCAAAGAATTTGTCTTATATTTTGATCATTTATTTACTTCAAATATCCATGGGCAAATTTGAGATTGCTACAAGACAGGACAGTATTGCTACACTGAGGGTCATTATTTAATCATTTTGAAAGAATGTAATCGAGAAAGGTTCGAGAAAGGTGGAGACCATAAATGTTTTGCCATTTTGCTATTGTGCATCAAGTAGTAAGTACCGTAAGCAATTTGCAGACGTGTTTGTATCTCTTCAAAAGCACGTGCACAATGCATGTGCCTACACAATGTACAGTGTGCACATGTATGCAACACTACAACACTATCAGGCACAGTGCATGGACCGCACAAAATGTGTGTACTAAGTACTGTACAGTCCATAGTACCCATAGTACAATGCTAGTATAAGGTACACCAATACATGTACATGTGTACACCCATACATGTACAGTGTACATGTCCACTGTACATGTCCACTGTACAGTATGTGTACTATGGACACATACTATACAGTGTTCAGTACACAAACATGTACTGTACATGTACCAGTACGTGTATATAATGTACAGTATGTGTATTATGGACACATACATGTACTACAGTGTTCAGTACACGTACATGTACATGTACATGTACAAGTATGTGTACACTAACAGTATAGTACCGTATGCCGTACGTACATGTACAACATGTACATGTACATTGTATACTGCACACACACAGCATTGTACTGTAGGCACTTTGCATACTACATGTGCATAGAAGAATGGGGTGCCATACAGAGGGTGAGGCTGCGAAGGTCGAAGGTCACGCAGTTTATTAACCTATTGACTGATCCCGGATAGCTGCACTTCCAGGAAGGGACACAATGCCTTCCTGTGCTATGGGCTTCAGCAGGGGAAAAACAAGTCTACTCCCTATCAGATTATTCAGCAGACGAGGTCGACAGCCGATTTCGTAGAATGGATAAAACCAATGAATAAGTAATAAGAGCACTACAGTACTGCGAAGTCCTCAATTAAGATATCACCGTTACATCTTGGGTTCTTTTCAAAGGATATTAATACAGGATCAGTTTTCTTCATAAATAAATTATGTTATATTAAATATATTAAATACATTCACACTTGTTTGTGTTAACGTGATTAGAGGACCTGTTTTGTTCCTAGCAAGACCTTCTTTATTTCCAGAAAGGGGCATTTAAAAAAGAAATTACTACAGAAGCCTATGAAAAACACAAAACTTGATACCTACATTTTAGAGTACTGTAAATGGTTCATGTAATTACTGTGCAAAATGGCTTACGTTTGGTCAAAATGTTATGATGAAATGGAACAGAATTGCCATTCCACATTCCTTTAAAAAAAATATATAGATAAGTTACTCACATCGACAAGAAGGCAGACAAAGTCGTCGGTCGTCATGGCAATGGGACTGGGGGCGGGGTCATTGTCCAGCGGAGCATCCTCGTCACTGAGTCCGCTCACATCTTCGCAGAGAAGTTGTGTGAGACTCTCGTGGCAGCCCACCTAGGGGACAGATGAAAGAAGGTGACCCAAGGTTAGACATTGTCTTCTTTTCCCTCACCGCTTCCTTCTTTTACAAAATATCCAGTACTTAGAAAACTCAAATCCTTTCATACCTTTTTTCAAAAACCAAGGCAGACTGAAACACTGAGTTGAACATTTAAAACAATTGAACATTCCAACAAATTATACCGTAAACAAAAATCGACTGGACCAGGATCCCCAAAATGTTGTTTTCTACATGTAAGTCAGTCAATTTCTCTGTAATTTCTTTTTGCTGCTTTTGATGGGAGAAAAACAAAATGTTGCATCCACTTTGTGGGATCTGTGAGCTGTGGTAGCCAGTTCACATTTAATTATGGTGATGGTGCCTGAATTTTAACGGAGGTGTGATCCCTGGAGATGTACGATACTCTAATGGTTATTGTTTTTGACTGGCAGGGCCCATCAAAAGATAGTTGACCTAACGGATGGATAGCTCAGGCCGGTAGCGCACTAATGCCTTAATAAGGCAGTGTCCTGGGCAGGCTGTAAACCCTTTTCCTGTTCCCTGTTCCCACGACAATCCCCATTCAATCAAGTCAGCAAAAAACTGCCAAAACAGGAAGATCTACAGCACAGACCAAAGCAAATATGGAGCTGTGCCTCTCCGTGTAGGTGTTTGTTTTTTTCCGTCCACACTTTTTCAAGAATCACCTCATTCTCCCTTTGATAAAGGTCCTGCATGAACCAGGATATCAGATCCTCCACATTTACAAACAAATAACCTTCCAATTGTTTGTTTTCTTTCTTTCTTTCTTTTTCTTTTTTTTGGAGGGGGGTTGGGGTTATTTTTTTTTTGGGGGGGAGGGAGAGGTTGGTGTGGGTGGGGACAACATCTGTGAACTTTTCAGAAGTCTCCATGTAACTCTAGCTAGGGGATCCTGACAGCCAACGGTGCCTGCCCTCAATGCACTCGCCAAACTTTCCGCGAATGCACAACACCGCAAGGTTAACCTCAGCGCAGGAAATTGGCCTTTTCCCGTCTCCCCCAAGAGCCCTCCCACTGTACCGAAAGGGAATTTCCCCGGAATTTTTCCTGCGGTAGGCCTGGGACAATTTTCTCTGAACTTTGGTGGAGCCGACCCCCAAAGGTACTGCTGATTTACAGAATTGGACGTGTTTTGTTCCATTGATTTGTACATGTAGCCTATGTGTTGCTCGCACACTAGCACAAACAGAAATCCGGGAATTCTCATTTCAGGTCAAAGCCGGGACTAAGAATTACAAGACATCAAAAATCACTTTCACTAATTGCCTGTCAGAAATAATTACATCACTTATCTACATGTATTCCAAAAGGCAAAGACTAGTTGACTGGAACCTTAAGACTGCCAGTAAAACCTACCAGACTTCAAACAACAAGAGCTATCCAGCTAAATTATTGAACATTTTCAACATTCTCCATTGCTCACGTCATTTCATTACTTAATCACCACAGTACATGTGCATTTTAGAAACCTCGTCTGTGAAATTTGAATATGACTATTGGAAATTGTTCACGCCACATTTGTTTCCGATTTCTTTTCCGAATGCTTCACCGGTTAATCATCATCGGCTTCACAGACAGAGATAGAGCAGTAGGCATGCGCATTACACTACAGCGATCGGCACTCGGCCGTACACATGGAGCTGTAATTATCACTCGCTGAGCATAACAGATGGCTACGAGAGACCAAATCAATAGAGTGCCAGCGCCCCACCCTGGACACACCCAAGCCATAAAAAGCTAATTAGTGCCGACCACATCGACCGCAAGGCCGCACCCACAAACACGCGTGCCGTTGCCACAGCAACCGGGGGGGGGGGGGGAGGACGTCGCACGACCTACCTTGAGCAGCCGAATGCCGTTCTCGCGGCAGAAAGCCTCCATCAGGGTGAAGTGGATGTGCAGGGCAACGTCCTGGTCGGCATCGCTGTCGGCGTGGATGCACAACATCACTCGCTCCGACTCACTGACCCAACAAATAAACAAAGGACAAAGCAAGAGAATTAAACCAAATGCACTCACTCTATTGGAAGTAAAACACAAATATGTTAATCAACTGCAACAGGAGCCAAGCAATGAGTGAACAGTGCTAATATTTTACATGTACATCTGGTAGGACACTCCCCTCACTGAATTTCAATTTTTTTGATGAGGGGAGCAGTTTCAATTTCAGGAAGGCTACCCATAAATTCCGATAAGCATGAATTTACAATTCAAAAGATGTTGAAATTTGAGTCGGCAAGCTGATCTTATGAATCCTGACATTTTGTGCTTGAGCAGATTTTGGTGCGTAATGCAACTCCATATTTGGGCCCATATTTTAAAGATGGAAAAACACAAATGTGAATCAACATTCAACTGCTGCAACACAGTTCAATGCCTGCAATGTCCAATGGTCCATGTACAATGTACGTGTATGGGGAGGGGGCCTACTGAACAGCCACCTGCCGTTGCTACGGGCAACACCATGATTAGCCACACCAATAGATAAGCTCGCAGTCTCCTGACTACTGCCCAAAGCACCAAACCAGTGAGTTACTGGCTCAAAAACAATGTGTTTACCGTACATGTATGGTGTCACTCACTGCAAACCTTCCACTTTGTTGCACCAAATCATCAGGAGGGGGGGGGGTGGGGTGGGGGCACTGAAATGCCCTTGGCAAAGCCGTTACCATGGCTACTAATTCTGTCTGGATTGTTTACATTTTGTTCTGTTCCGATACATTTTTGGTTTTTTCTCGTTTGTTTCTGATGTTATTTTTCAGTGTTTTGAGGGTTTTTGGGGGTTTTTTTTGGGTTTTTTTTTTTGGGGGGGCAAGAAAGTCCGTTGGTTCAAGACTGTAGACTCACCTTCCAAGCTTCCTGACAGACTGGTAGACTCCATAGGTGATGCGGCCCTCCAACCTGGCATCGAGGAGGACCTGCCTCAATGCCATCCCCGCATCTGTCTTGATCATATTGCTATGGAAACAAACAAACAGAGAGCGCATCGTTAAGTGACTGCTGCGTGCACATGTGCAGACCACCGAGGAAAAACAAAAGCTCTCCTGGTTTTGTATCCCTTCTTCAAATACTGCACGCAACACGAGTAAAAAATTTTGTTGGCCTCAGTGTCATTCTTCACATAATATCAACAATTGATCTTTGGTATTAAAAGTTATCTATTAGTATAATGTACATGTAATTTTCTCCATCCACACTGAAGATTAGCGCAGATGTACGGCCTGACTTACAGTACATGTACCATTTGCAGGAAAATTGTTACATGTACCCGGTACTGAAAGCCTAATGAAAAATTAGCACAACCACAGCGTTGTAAGTACATGTACTTGCTGTTGTGTAGGCCTACTTAACTTCATCTGTCTAAAATCCAGAAGCAATAATTTCTATTTTTTTTTTTCATGAACCGAGCTCTTCTGAGTGAAAGCCACAGTCAAAAGATATTGCATGCGCTGTACATTGTGAGTTCATTGTCAGGTCCACGATTGCCAAAATGTGAAAATGCCCGATAATGAGGACGGTCTCTATCATTCATGATCATCTACTGTACAAACTTTTGTAAATTAGAGGGAAATCTGTGTCAGACATCAATGTTTTCCGATCTTCCCAATGGTGTATTGGGCCTTTAAATTAAAGATGGCCGACCAAGATCAAATGAGAAGGAATGAGGAGCTGTGCTTTGACAAAGAATCATATTCATAGCAGAGATCACGTACTACTGTGCACACAACCCCTCATTCATCCAGAGTGCACAGTGTATTACTCAGACGTCATACATGTGTATTTTATCTGTCTGTGGTGTACCCAGCAGATGTACGGCACGCTGTTGACATTTGCAATCTGCATTGCTGCAGTCTCGAGCGCTCATGCGAGCGCCCGGTTTCTCGGGAAAACGCCCCCGCCCTTTGCGGACAACTGACAAAACGATCACACGATCGAGGTTAACCGACACAGAGACAAGCAGAGGACCCTGGTATTTAGAAAGGCAGATTATCGCCGAACTCGATGACTCACACTTCTTTACATGGAGGTGCAGCACTCATGTGCACTCGCCCGATATACCGTCTATTCAACCAGCCCGGAAAAGTCCTGGAACTTTCCCTGTGTACAACTACTGGTAATCTCACTAGCACACGTTGGCAGAAGCCAAGCCCATTTACCATCCTGCATTGTGTTGCTACTGAGAGGACAGGGAGGCACCGAGTTGAATGGAAATCAGGCCCAACTACACAACAGAAGCTGGTCTGTGTGTGGATTTTTTTCTCTTTCCCAGCTCCAGCGCGGCAGAGAACAAACACAATGGGCCTAAACTTTCCACAGGAAAATTCCTGACGTCAAACGTGTCCGACTGGCACAAACTGACACAGGTTGAACGCCTTTACATAGTACATACATGTACACAATGATGACAAAACCTTTGCCAAAAATAGCAGGCGCTTGTTTGGTACATGTACATAATACGTATGCGCCATACTGCCCAAGTACCAAACCAAATTATAAAAAAAATCAACTACAGTAGAGCCATGAAAATTTTCCATATCACTTTCCTTTCCTATGTTCAAACAAAGAAGGATATTTACACTGAGTATATCTGTTTGTAACCAAGACATCTTGTAGTTTCTATATTGAACAAAAGGCACAAACAAAGCATACAACAAAATCCGGAAAAAAGCTGTTCGCTGTATTACAAGGGAACGAATAACTTACATCAGGAAGAATGAGTGTCCAACGGCAAAAATTCAGCAATTCCAGAGAGATCTCTATTTAGTGTGAGCGTGGTCCGATTTGGCGGTGGAGAACTGATCCCTGACCAAATAGGCGACACTCATTTATACTTTCAAAGTTTCAAGTGAAACTGCTGCGTAACCGAACCAAACCCTTGTAACAACACACAGGGCACCCCATTTCCTTTCTCCTTTCGGACCCACGAGTACGAGCAAGGGTGAGACCATCCATCGGACCGCATTCAATCACTTCCTCACTTCAATCGAAGCTGGCAATACTTGTCACCGTGTGCGAGGGTTGGGGGGGGGAGCGAGGGGAGTTCGGACGAACCCCGTTCCTGCAAGCCGTCCGCAAAACAACGACAGGATGTGTCATTCGTTGATGGTGATTGTCTGTGTGTCTACGCACGGCGCGCGTCATGCGGGCATCAAACCCCCTCACTGATGATGTTGTCCGATTGGGGGTTGCCGTGGCAATGGACATGACAAGATGCTTTTGGGCTGGCGGGAAAGGTTTCACTCTCCCCCCACCCCTTTCCAATGTTGTTGATTTTTTCTTCTTTTTTTCCGGGGTTGCTGTCCACTCTGCCTGCAAACCTCCTCTGGTGATAACTGCTGTCCATGATCAAAAACAAAGATGACTCACATCTTGTCCAGGGTCCTCAGACCTTGAGCAGGTGAAGTATATGTACGTACGTAAGCGAGCAGACATGCTTGCATATTTGGTGTGATAGAAAATGTGTCGTTTTACTTAGTCATCCCATTGAGTCTAAGAAAACAATTTGGGCAGGGAACAATTTTCATATCAATTTTTTTTAAAGATTTTTTTTACCAGGGCAATGAATAGATGTATTGGCCCTTGTTAACTTACACACAGAAATCATGGACAGGTATGTGTACACTGTACAGTAGGCCTACATAGAATTTTTCAAATTTTATCAAACTTCACTCATTTTCCAAATTTTGGTCATCTAATCAACACACATAATTCTTATAATTATTACTTTTATATGAAAACTTTGCAAGAACTCTTGCTATTGACATTTTCCAAATGTGTACACTTCTGCACAGAAAACAAACCTCACTTATTTTAGCCAGTGTTTTTTAACTTTTCTTTGTAAGATGTATGTAAACCAGTAAAACCAGTTAGAAAGGAGTGGTTTTCCCAATCTAATTAGGGGGTCACACAGCTCACACAATGGGTCTCAAAATCAACACCGCCTGTGCTGAGGCAAGCAGTTTGCTAGTGAGTGGTAGTTGCCAGGACCACAGTGGGCAAGTCTGGACATGTCCCACCCACTGCACGTGCACCAGACACGAGCCTGCACCTGTGTACTGCGCTAACACACCCCTTGAGCTCAACAAAACATGCATGATCAGAGCATGGTCAGAGAAACTAACAACTCAATCTCAGTCTCACTCAAAAGTCAACAACCATTTCTAACATCTGGGTTCTTGTAAAAAATGTATTGGTCAAGGTTACTGTAGCCTTTTTATACTTCTCTTTCAACATTTTTTTTTTATTCTATCAAAAATTAGGAGGGCCTGAAGTTTTTGATCCGAGCTGGACCTTTCTCAAACTCAAAGGCATTTTTTTTTTTTATCGTCGATCAAAATCAAAACCTTGTTGAGAAAAGGGAGTAAAACTAAAAGAAAACTAAGGGCTACAGTACAGTTGCTGTAAAGTAGATAGAATAGGGTTTCTGCACTTTCTCAAAAAATTAAATTCCATGAATTTGCGAGGCAAAATGTGAACATCAAATTTCACAAATACAGGGACTATCTTCCTTGACATCTTGAAATCTAAACTTACATTTACGGGAACGGCAAAACAAAATGTGGCAAAAAGACAGCGCTGACACAGAAGCCAAGCTTGCTAATCAAACAAAACAAAACCTTGCGATTTCTTGTATCGGACTTTCGATGCAACTTGTTAGTAGTTATAATCATGTTATAATTACTGGTGTCTAACCAGTCTAACTAATGGAACGGCAACCGAACCGGACAGGTTTGTCATGATGAAAGTAAATTTAAAAAATGCAATAAAAATTTTGCCTTTGAGAAAGGTCCTTCAAGTTCGAAGTTCTAGGATCGAAACGTCAGGCCCTCTATTTTGTTGAGAAATGTATTGCACTTGCAGGTGGTTTTACTAAGTACTACTACTACAGTACTACTACTACTACTAGTCAGCGAGCAGTTTCAGTTTGAGACACGGCAACAGTTGTTGTGTTAACTTCCATAAAAAAAGGTTAAATTCACAGACAGATCCCCCTTAAGATTTTCACAAACCGATTCTCAGATTTCAGGTTGAGTGGTAGGGGCATGGGTTTATAATCATATCGACACGTTGGCTGCAAAATGTCAATAAAACTGCACCCATGTGGTCGACACGCCGATGGCACGAGACATTCCTTCCTCCGTGCATTGCCCAACCATGATGCAATCTCCTGCGGTGATGACTAAGGCCAAAACACGATGACTGTACCACAGTCACACAAAAAACCGGCCGGCAAAAGCACGCATTTTCCCCGGGCAAAGACTCAGTCACTCACCTGGTGCAGTTCTTGGCCGTAGAATTGCTCTTGTTGTCTCCCTCCTCTTCGAGTGTCATGGTATGTCGAGGGAATTATAGAGATCCTGGCGTCCCGTTAGTAGAAATCTGGGGAGAGCTGATCAGAGATCCGTCCGCAAACGTTCGATGATCGTCATGAAATGCCAGACCACAGTGTGTGCACACTACATACACAGTACACCTGACGTGTACGTGTACAATACGTGCGGTCACGGGACTACCCATCGTGCGTCGTGGAATCAGCCACGTGTTTTTCCACTTCCCTCTAGTCTTGGTTCAAGGCGCGTTTTGGTTGACATACTCTTACGCCCTACGCGCGAGGGGGCGTTACTGATCCAAATGATCCGCAAACACCATGCAAAGTTCTCTTTTGTGAGTATAATCATGGAGGAAGGAGGCCCCTTCTTCCTCCATGGTATAATTATGTGGTTCTGAGTTCATCCGGTTCTTTTCAGAACCACACATAGTCACGAAGGAGAACTTTGCATGGTGTCACCGCAAACCTGTAGATTAACTCCCGCTATTTTCATTTTTCATATTTGACATTGTCAGCATTAATGATGAAATCTCTATCTTTTTAAAGATTTATTATTTATTTCTGTAATTGACATCTTTGGTTCTTTTTTCCATGTTTATTTGGAACTGTTTCCGTCATTCAATTAGTTTGGAGAGCCCCCCTGACAGAAACTGGATTCTTTTGGCCAATCCTACGAGAGTTAATTGGCTGTTGTTGTTGTTGTTGTTGTTGTTGTTGTTGTTGTTGTTGCTGTTGTTGTTGTTGTTGTTGTTGTTGTTGTTGTTGTTGCTGTTGTTGTTGGTGTTGTTGCTGTTGTTGTTGTTGTTGTTGTTGCTGTTGTTGTTGTTGTTGCTGTTGCTGTTGTTGTTGTTGTTGTTGTTGCTGCTGCTGTTGTTGTTGTTGTTGTTGTTGTTGTTGTTGTTGTTGTTGTTGTTTTATTTGTTTTGATTTATTTCTGTTTTACACTTTATTCATATTTAAGTCTGCTGTGCATGTGATGTGAATACGTGTATCCGGAAAAATAAAATAAATATAAACGTTCGGCTTTACAAACCAACAACGTCTCGAACCAAGACTAACCCATCCACCTCAAGCGCCTCTGTGGCATTGACCAATCACGTCCGGGTAACCGCGGAGGGGAATCCCCGAAGATGTCACACGAGATCGGCGCCTGACTGTTATGCAAATTTTCCTCGTGCAAGGAGGCGATGCCATTGGTCTGCAGCTTCTGGCCTCCTCGTGGGAGCGGTTTTGGATTGGCTGGCTCGTGACTAGTCTTTGAATTATTCATTAATTCCGTATTAGGCTCGGTGGGTGTGGTTGGGGATAAGCGGTTGCAGCTAGTTGTGGATTGACTGGATGGATTCGGTTTGTTCCATTGACGATTGGTTTTCTATTCGAATTCAACCCGAGACCGTTGGTTTAACGTACTTGTCTACGGTTCAAGTCCCCAATTTTAAATTTGACTACAGTAATATGCAAAAATAATGCAAACCGCTGACAAAACGTGATTAGGCCGCGCCTATAGAAGGACTTTTCTCAAAGGCAGAAAGGTCCTGCTACCATCAAAACGTCAGGCCCTCCTAATTTTAATTTTTAAAATTGTAAAAAATATATATATCCCGGCAAGTCTACTCTTATACTTTCATTGAAAATAATTAATTAGTGTGATGTGCAAAATGTTGCAAATTGCTTACTGACTAGAATGATCGAAGAGCAAATCTCATAAACTAGAAAGGTCGTGCTAGGATCGGAACGTCAGTCTCTCCTAATTTATGAGACAGTATTTGTCTATTTATTTAGATTTATTACCTAAGGTGATATACAAAAATGTTGCAAACTGCTTACTGACTAAAATTACCAAAATGTAAATGTTGAAATTTAGTGGGCCTGACGTTTCGATCCTTTCTATCCTAGCAGGACCTTTCTCAAAGGCGAAGTGCCTTTGCCTTTGAGAAAGGTCCTGCTAGGATCGAAACGTCAGGCCCACTAAATTTTAAGATTTATTACCTGTTATCAGAAATCTCAGCAGACCGGGTTTGATTCTGGTTTGGGCATCGGGGCTCTGGCCATGGTAGGATGGGAGTCGGACCACTTTGCTGAAACATGAATTTGTGAAAAACACACCCCCGCCCATCCATAGGCCAACACACACACATCTTTCACTGAGTCTCACCCAAACCGACTTTAGCGAAACCAAAACATGATTGTTCAAGGATAATAACACACCATTCTCACAAACCCGCGCATTTCAGACCAACTAAACGGGAAAGTGAGAAATAAACAGAAAGTGGTGAAGAGAAAACCGCACGTTCGCAACTCGCTTCCGAAAGGGAGCCGACACCGGCCTATTGTGCGAGTATGCATGATGCACGCTGTGTGTATTTGGGGAGACAGTGTATTGTATCGGACGGATGTGATTATGTGTGGGCGTGGCTTTTGGCGGGAAAACTGTCAATGTGGACGTGACCACATTGCAGACAATGATCGTTGCCGCGTATTATTCCTAAGTCCGGCCAGTGACCACAGTTGGGTCGCAGCAGAGGAACTAAGGGGTGCACCGCTTGGGCGGTTCATGAGGCCGCTGTATGTTAATTGTGCCGAGGCTGAGTTCTGCTTGGATATCGGCGGTGTGTACCAGACTGAAACTGGCGTCGCAGAACATCGAGCCTGAGCTCGAGTCCCAATTGTCAACCTTGACTCCAAGCCCAGTGGAACTTTTACCTTTAAATACAGCGAATAAACTGTGTTTAAATAGACCTACATGGTGTAATATAGGCCTATCATTTTCGACAGTCATTTACATTGATCTAGTAACCTTTAAGACTTCATGTTTATCTGTCTTCATTTGAGATAAAAAAATAAATAAATGATAAAGCCCCTACAACATTGGTAATGGAAAGATCTAAAAACAGAAATGTTCACAGATTTACATGAAACTTATGCAGTTTGAAGATGGTTATAGTAGAAACCTCTCACTGAAATATTTCTGCCTAAAATGGTGTATTTTGGGAGAAATGAGTAAAAGAAATAGTTTACGTCTCACCGAGATCTAAACTATTTTTCGGAACAGTACGGCGTTGAATGCTGCATTTTCGCGAAACAAATGAAGCGGTTTTCGCGATTTTCTCGAGACTCGGTTGGTGGATTGAGCTGAAATGTTCACAGGTGTCCTATTCCATGCATATGTTGGATAAGACAACGAATGGATGCTATTCTTTGACCTCGACCAATGCTGTGTAGGGGATTTAAAGACATAAATAAAGTACAAGAATCTTGCACTCTTGCACAAGTCACGCGGGTTGGGTTCGAGTCCAGATCCCAGACAGAACTTCCGTGTCATTCCCATTTTGAGGGAAAGCTTCAGTCGGAAATGTAAAGTAGCACATAATACGCGGTACAGTTCAGCGTGTACATAATACCTTGTATCCGTCCTCTACACGCACTGTACTGATGCAAGAATCCTCCAAGTTTCCTATACATGTACACACATTGGGAACCGTACAATTTATATCGCTGCCATCTCCGTAAAAGGTGCCCTGCCATTTCCATGATGCAATTGAGATGACGCAAGAATGACTGGCGATGCTACCCGCTTTAATTCGAGTTGTTTATCTTTTTTATCGCCAGAAGCTGCTACTAATTTATCTGATTATCGTCTCGTCGCATAAATATAATTCGCGGCCGAGTGAAGTCAGAACGAGACCGTGTATGATGCAATTAATCGGTGGTGGCTTCACTTGGCAATCCACTCACACAAACAGTGCGTTTACACCTGATCCCGCGAGGAGGATCAGATCCTGCGGTCACGGAGGATCTGATCCAGTGCCGCGTTTACACTTGATCCTGATCACGCATTGATCGCGCGTGGAGCAGCGGAAGCGCTCTCCAAAGGTTATCCACATAGGTCAGTAGTCATGCGCAGTAGAACGTCAGCCCGGCCATGACGCGCGAAATCCGATGGACTCTGCAACGGTAGTACAACCTCTATGCATACATAGAGTAACATTTCCTCAAGCAAAGCCAAAACCGCTCAGAGTGAAAACCCGTGCAAGAGGTGTGGAAACCGCTAAGAATGGAGTCATACACCACTCTTTAGAGGAGCCATATGGAGAACAACTCTTTTTTTCGAGTGGTCTTCCATAATTATGGCTCCTTACATAAGTATGGAATTTCACTCCACTGAGCGGTTTTCTGCTAAAGTCAAATAATTCTTGTATTGCTGCCCAAAAATAAACAAACATTTCTCTCTGGATTTGGACAAATAAAAATAAAAAATCAACAAAACGTGTCGTGAATACAAAAGCTTGATACGGCTTCGTTTTTATTATACGCATATCTTTGTATACAATTTGCAATATAAATATACAAAAATTTACATTTCAACAAAATACTCTTACACGGTGACTGAGGAAATAAACTGCACTTGTAAAACTAATACTTTGTCTCCAAGTATGACTTTTACAAATGCATGTTTTCGACGAGAAAATACACGTTAAAAAATGAACGCCACTGCAGAAGTGTTGCCATTTGGACACTCGAAAGCAGATATCAATATTACAATAAATTGCATTTTTGTTAATGAAGTAATTTACGATGGACAATACGTTAGCACGTAGTCTTAGAAATGAAGGGTTAGACTCGGGCTTAGGCTTCGGTCATATTTCTCTTACCCGTTAAAATATCACAGGCATCTAAAAACAAGTATTTGACCCAGTTTCTTGGTGAATACTGCCAACAAAACTTCAAATTCGGAAGCGAACCACAACCTGGATTTTCAGGTTTTGTCAGACGGAGACGAAGCCCGAGCCCGAGCCTAAGCCTTCATTTCAAAAACGGCCAATGTGCTGTATCCAGACCACATTTCACAGCGATTGGCACGTGGAGTTCCCAACAAAACATATTGTTCGCCCCCCAAAAAAAATAAAAAATAAAACAAATTAATAACACCTGCGCCCGAATTTCATAGAGCTGCTTAAGCATCAAAACAATATTTCACCTCCTCCCCCCCAAAAAAAATAAAAACCAAAACCAAAAACCAAAGTCTCCTAACGACGGGCAGAGTACACATTGCCCGAAGTGTTGAATCTTTTTCAGAGCCACACACTCTTTCTCAGAGTAGATAAGTTACATGGTGTCACCGCAAAACCTTCCAAGACTCCTTTGTAATATTTCATTTGGTACTTCTTGCGTTCAACTTGTACTCAAATAATTATCGGCTGCTTAGCTTAGAATACAAGTGGAACTTTGGCTGGCAACAGGATTCTTTTGGGCAAGGCTTTTCAGTTTTCATGCTAAAGCAAATTTTGACGGTTAAACGCTCTATGAAATCGACCCCCAGTGATTTGTATAATGCAACCAATAGGCGCTTAGCGCAAAGAATTGGATAACCATCGCTTCGAGCCTTTCAGATTCCCTGAAATCGGGATTCCTGGGCTCCGTGTGGAATGGTAAGAAACATGAAATCGTGGGGTGGTTAGGGAGAGAGGGAGAGAGGGAGGGAGGGAGGGAGAGGGGGAGGGAGGGAGGGAGGGAGGGAGGGAGGGAGGGAGGGAGGGAGGGAGGGAGGGAGGGAGGGAGGGAGGGAGGGAGGGAGGGAGGGAGGGAGGGAGGGAGGGAGGGAGGGAGGGAGGGAGGGAGGGAGGGAGGGAGGGAGGGAGGGAGGGAGGGAGGGAGGGAGGGAGGGAGGGAGGGAGGGAGGGAGGGAGGGAGGGAGGGAGGGAGGGAGGGAGGGAGGGAGGGAGGGAGGGAGGGAGGGAGGGAGGGAGGGAGGGAGGGAGGGAGGGAGGGAGGGAGGGAGGGAGGGAGGGAGGGAGGGAGGGAGGGAGGGAGGGAGGGAGGGAGGGAGGGAGGGAGGGAGGGAGGGAGGGAGGGAGGGAGGGAGGGAGGGAGGGAGGAAGGAAGGGAGGGAAGAAATAGCATGTAGAAATACAATTGCCGGAAAATAGTGTGAATATTATACATTCGGCTGTGCCTCTCTCGACTTGCTCATCATCAAGAGAGAATACAATATTCTGCAGATGAAATCAGTGTGGAAGAAAACGATGACCCACATCTTGCATTCACATTATCAGGAGGAAAAATGTACATACTTTTTGCATAATCTCAGAAAATAAAAAAAATAAAAAAACACCATCAACCCGTCATGGTTGGGTTATGGCAAATTGTACATAAATATACAGATATTGGCTAGGACAGTATCTCTCGAGCAAAAGGTATCCTAGGCAACACATTTCTACTCACTTAAATAATGCCAACAATTTGATACAGGATTATTTACACACATCAAGTATACACCACACCAGGAGGTCCTATGCGGATTGCACCAACTTTTTTCTTAAGAATACATTTCCTGAACATTATTTCGAGAAGAAAACAGAAATAAAATTGAAAGTTAAAAAAGAGAGAGAGAGAAAGGACTCCCATGAATACTTTAAATTTCCCTCACTTGGATGAAAATAATATTTTGAAGGATAACTCATCTTTTTTATGACTTTGGAATTAAAATATCTTCTATATGGTTTTATCACAAGGGTATGATTTTTTTCCTAATTCTAGAAAAACCAACATGGGTATCTTGCACCATTTTTCACTTGTCTTTTTATAAGGGGGAAATGATAAATATAAAAAATGCACTTGAATTGTCTATAAAATGCACCATGATGTAATTACTAATAATTAGGGGGAAACATTTGCAAAAAATATATTGCAATCCAACAGACAAATGGACCCAAAGCCCTTTATAAGCATTTTATTTTCTCTTAAAAAAAATATGATTTCATGAATTCTGAAAACTTTGGTTTAGGTTCAGGCATCGTCACTTTTTCTAGCAGCTGTGTTTATCCTCATAATACAAAAATGTTGCAATCTAAATTAAATGACTAAAATGAAGCTCATCTTTTTTTCTTCTTTGATCTCCCCTCGTAAATAAATCCTTCCCTTCTGCTTGCCCTCCCCCTTGATCTCATCCTAGTCAGTCTACCAGCGTTCTTCCTTTGTTCATCTTCTGATCTGCTTGTGTACCAGTCAATCTGCCTTCGAGAAAGGTCCTACTTGGATCCTAACATCAAGCACAGATTTGGGGGGAAAAGAGCGAAGGGGTAGATGGAGTCTACAAATACTCCAAGCACGTGCACTTTATGGAACCCTAAACCCCTTGACATAGCCCTGTGTTGTGTTGTGCTTTGCTTTTATTTGCTCATAGCTGCTAATCCTGAGTAAGGGTCGACAACCCAGGAATGCCAAGTGCTTCTTTGACAAACACACTTCCTCTCACAGGCGCCCTTCCTTCTGTGGGTAGGTGCCTGAGCTCTCTACACAATCACAACCAACACAGAAGAAGATACACATACAATAACAGATTTGGAGGTTCTCCAAGGAGTCAGACCCCGATTTCCGTCTTGTGATTTGCTTGATTTCGGTTACAGAAGTCAAACATTTGTGGGGTTTTTTTTTGTCACAATTGTGGACACATACATCAATCAGTTTGCAACATTTTTGAATTACTAAAAAAAAAACACCCCAAAAACCTAACGGAATGAAATACAATACTTTGTTTCCATGCCAAATCTTCGGCAAAAACACCCCCAGCATTTCTGTTAGCCCAAAATAATAACTTAGGCAAAAACAATAATAGTTCTGCTTCCGATTACATGGCATTTCAAAATAGGGTAGGTAGGTAGGGAATTTGTTTTTTTGGGGGGCCATTTTTTGTTTTAATGTGCAATTATATAGAGGCATCTGCATGTGGTCAAGTCTTAATAAAATAATAAAACAATCAAATTATACATTGAATTTTTATCATCATTGTTTCCCGATAAAAAAATTAGGGTCACAGGCTAGAATAACGGTCGGTTGGATAACCGGAAGCAGAACTGGTTTTTGTGAAATTAAACAGCTTTTGTTTTTGCTCCACATGATCAAGTTCTGACAGATATTTTGCAATGAAAGATGCGGCTATCAAAAATACCAAGAAACTCTCGGACAATGTTCGCTTCAAATTATTTCTCACTTTGATCTTTTTTGAGTCTTACAGGGGGAAAAAAATAGCAGAAAGGAAACGAGGGAAAAGGGGATCTGCACTGGAAGACTCTTCAAAATAAAATGGGAGACATACCTGTAGTAGATAATAATTAAGCAAAATTGCAAATATAAAATATATACAAAAGATTAGACAACTTTAAAAAAACACAATCACATTTGGCAAAAATATCTATAACCTTGAAGTATTTCCTCGGTAATGAGGGGAGTGTATTGTAGAAAGGAGCAACAGTAAAAAGAGAACACCTTTATAAAAGAAAATTGATGAAAAGAGTGAAAAGTTTTAAAAAAAGGAATGGCGTATAAATAAATCTGGGAAAAATGAAATGTGAATTAAAAATTGGGAGAAATACAAAAATTGGAAATATTTTTGATCTGATTTACAATCATTGTTTTCTTTTTGGAGGCAACAACTCTAGCGCCAAGCATTTTGTATGCGGCTACCATTCCTTCACCCCCCCCCCCCACCACCATGCTGGGAACAAAGAAACCGAAAGTGACCCAGGACTGGTCCAAACAAAGTGAAAATGCTGCCACCAGTCAGACTTCTTTGTCCTTTCAGAAAATACCTCAATTCTTTCTCTCACACACACACACAGGATTTGTTGTTATTTCAAACATTCAGCCTGTTAACCGCACGCTTTCACCCGTTTAAGCCCAGGCAAAGCTACGAGCCCGTTTTTTGCTGATGAAAGGGTCGTCAGTTGAACACGAAACAGGAAAACTGCCACTGGGCCGGTAAATAGTGTGTGAATTTACTGGAGAGAAGCCCAATGCTGCAAAGTGCAGCAAGGGTCTCATCATTTTGATTGTGTACAAAAATCATTGCTGTGCATTATATTTTGAGTGAGGTTTTTACTTTCTCAGTCAGGCCAACGTTCGGCGTGGTGATTTGGGCATTGGTCGATGACAGTGCCTTGGGATTTCCCAGAGGTCTCGTCCCTGCCGTGAAGACAAGTAGTTTCATGCTAACCCTACCAGAACTATCTGCCACAGGAGGGTGTGCCGGCAGTTCTTGGTATCACTGGGCTGATATCGAACACACAAAAACCACCGTGCAACGACGGCCAGACTTGGTCAGAAGCCTTGGTCTCTCTCAAAAAAAAAAAACCAGAGGGGTGGGGACGTGAAATTCTGAAACCAAACACAAACCCTTTCAAAGTAGAGGGGGAGGCAGGACCTGGAAAGGCTCTGTCTCGCTAGCAGCCTGTACGTACATACACACATGCATGCCATCTCAGACAATGAAGGTTTGACTGTGCCACTGGGCTTTGGTAGACGGCCACTGTGGTGGTGTTTTTCAGAGCAGTCAAAATCTGACCTGGATGCGGGGGGCCGATGTAGCAGCTGGAGTCCACGGTCTTGACGCCCAGAAGGTACAAGGGGGAACGGGCTGAGGTGCTCTTCCTGTGGTCAAGAGGGATATGGGGCTTCTTGCAAGCCCAAGTCTCCTCTGAAAGACTTGGTAAGATACGCCGTTAGAAAAAGGGAGGTGGGGGGGGGGGAGACTGGATCAACCCCCAGGGCGCCGGGGATCAGCAGACCAGGTCGCTGTCCTGCAAGGCCTCCAGAGCGTCCCGCACCATGTAGAAGGAGGAGCGGGCGTTGATGTCCTGACTGCAGCACATCTGGATCAGCTCGTAGACGCAGCGCGGCGTGCCCTCGGGACACTCCAGCCGGTGGCCCTTGTAGGTCTGGAGGAAGACCTCCTCGTGCGTCATGTCCTCGTACGGCTGCTTGGCAAAGCTGAAGATCTCCCACAGGAGGACGCCGAAGGACCAGACGTCCGAGTAGGTGGTGAACTTGTAGTGCCAGAGGGCCTCGGGGGCCGTCCAGCGGATGGGGATGGTCTCGTCCTTGTGGCCTAGGTAGTGGTCGCTCGAGCCTAGATATCGGGCCAGGCCAAAGTCCGAGATCTTCACCTCGTTGTTGTTGCCGACCAGACAGTTCCTGGTGGCAATGTCGCGGTGGACAAATCGCTTCTCCGTCAGGTAGACCATCCCGCAGGCCACCTGGTAGGCCAGGTTGAGCTGGGTGCGGCCGGTCAGCCGGGGCGGGCCGTCCGCCTTGTCCGGGGCGTGGTAATGCAGGAACTCCTGCATGTCGCCCTGCCCCATGTACTCCAGGAGCAGGCAGAGGGGCCTGCCCACAAAGCACACGCCCAGCAGGCGGATCACGTTGGCGTGGTCGAAGCGGGCGATGATCTCCGCCTCGCGGTTGAAGTACTCCTGCACGTCCCGGTCGGCGTTGCACTTGAGCATCTTGACGGCCACCGTGGTGGAGGCCTCACCGGACTGGAGCCGCGGCGCGATGGCCTTGAAGACACGACCGAAGGCCCCCTCGCCAATGTCCACGATGTAGATGATGCTGTTGCGCGGGTACTCCAGGTGCCGCAGGTGCGGGTTGAAGCTCTTGTTGAAGTCCTTGCCGTACATGGGGTTCTCGGGCAGCCGGCTGACGTCAAAGTCGCCCGGGTACTTGTAGCGCGAGTAGCGGCCCGACTTGTGCCGGCGCCAGACGAGGGCCGCCACGGCGATGAAGATGAAGCAGACGCCGGCCAGGGCGCCCCCGCAGATGAGGTAGATGTCCTGCCTATTGCTGGGCTCCATGCGCACCGGCTCGTGCGGCCGGCGCTCCGTCACCAGCTCCGTCTTCTCCTCCTCCGCCCGGACGGAAGTCAGCGTCGTCCAACGCTTAGGTAACGCTGTCGTGCTCGCCTTCGGTTTGGCATCTGGAAGAAAAAAAAACCATTACAAACTGACTTGATGGACTAAAAATATGGAGATCTCAATAACGTAGAGGATCGACAGTAGATCTCACCAAACTCATTGTAGCGTACGATCAATCGCAAGACAATGAGCGATGCACAGAAACCATACGGCCCATCACAACTTATGATGGTTTATCCGTCGTAAGTTGAGTTACGATGCATCGTCAGGCTTGGTGAAATCCAGCCTTGCTGTTTCAATCCAAGGGGGAACATTTCTCAAAGGCAGAGCAGCGATGGAAATGTACAAAAAAGAATGTGGACAATATGATAGTCTTCTTTGCTCATTTCCGCTCCTGTTCTGCACCAAATGAGATGCGAAAATACCCACTATAATAAGTCACGTGACGGCATGTAAACAGAGGTCTCGGTCTATACGGAAGGAGTTCCTCTCCCTCCTGATACTGCTAGCCAACTCACCACAGCTGGGGATACTGCAGGGTTGCCAAGTCTTCTCGCCGACCGGGAAGCAGCCGGGTTCCCGGTACATCCCGCCGGGGTTGCGGCAGTGGTTGCTGCCGTTGACCAGCTCGGGATACACCGAGGGAAACATGTGCATGACCTGTGGATACTGCAAAGGCAGCGGAAGAGCCAGGGGTAGGAGAGGTGTCACTATCAGTCACGCAGATGGTAGCTGGTGGCATAGGAAGCTACTACAGTGGAATCTCGCTATAACGAACATCCTGGGATCCATGAAAATTGATATACCAAAATGTTGCAAACTGCTTACTGACTAACATTACCGAAATGCAAATCTAAAATTTTAGTGGGCCTGACATTTCGATCCTAGCAGGACCTTTCTCAAAGGCAGAGTGACAAGGACAAAACAGATACATGTACACGAAGGAAGGGGGGAGAGAGTGAATAGGACAAAGAGTAAAGCTGGTAGGGTGAGATCAAAGGGAAGGGCAAGGAGTAGGGTAGGGATTAGTGAGAGGAGGGGGAAAGATCAAAGAGAGAAGTGTAAAGGAGTGAACACAAAAGAGGGATTATCAGAAAGCTGCAAGCTGTTAGTTATGAAAATTGTTCGGTATAGCGGTCATTCGTTATAGCATGTGGTTACGTATTTTGTGCACAAAAATCGTGAGCCAAAGGACATTCGTTATAGCCGAATGTTCTGTATATCAGCATTCGTTATAGCGATGTTCCACTGTACCAGCTTTGGCCTTGTAGTTTAGGAAGTGTAGTACACTGGTGTTGAGACATATCAGCTTTGATGGGAGGGTCTTACCTCATCCAGCCAGGGCTGGCACTGTCTCCCCGTCTCAGTTACGCTGATGTTGCCCTGGTAGAAGTGGCCACCGTCTTGGACACAGGTCTCTGTTGAGGCAAGCAAGGGGGGGGGGTCAGAAACCCTTGAACCACAAACCCAAAATTAGCCATGCTGAGTCAGGTTTCTTGCAGCCAAGCCTGAAACTATGGCACAAAAACCCTGACCCTCTACCCTAACACTCAAACAGGGTTTGGTGGAATTTCTTAAAGTATTGAAAAAATACCTGTTACTGACCCAAAGTGCAGAAGGCCCAAGGTTTTGGTTTTGGTCCTAGCAGGACCTTTCTGAAAGGCAGGTTCTGCTAAATTGATGGAGTGCTCCGTCTTGCACCTTTAGGGCTGGTGCGAATATTAATTGGTTTGAAAAATTTGAAAAGAAAACTTTGACTGGACCGGGACTTGAAGCAGAGACCTCTGGATTAACGTACCAGTGCTCTTTCATCTGACCTATCCAGCCCTTAGATGGTGGCCTTCCCTGATAGTCAACTAGTTTTGTTTTTTTTCAATTTCGGGAAGTATTAGGTTTGTTTGTTTGCTCTGGCCTGAAATTTGCTTGCTTCAAATGACGGAAAGCATGACGGAAAAAACATTTGGAACATTCATGCATTGTCTGTCCGTTGAGTTTTAGTTCAGTTTTTTGACAAGCTTAAGCGTTTCAAGTGAAGCAGGTTGAGGACATTTTGTTTATTGGTTGGTATTTAATTTGGCTGTACTCAGGAAAGATACTTACTTGTCACTAAGGAATCTTCCATTTCTGTGAATAAAGAAGTGAAAAACGAGCGGTTAACATTGCCAGATATTCACACAGATTGGCAGATCTGTGACTTGAGCATACTTTACTCGTGTTCGAGCTTTAGCAAATGAATATGGACTGGGCCACTTCCTGCAATTGTGGAAGCAGCGACGAAAGAGCAGCACACGAACATAAATTCAACGAGGTTTCCCCTGCCACATATGATGCGTCTCTCTCTGGAATTCCCTTCCTGGTTCCCTGCCCAGCGGTGTAGTGGCTAAGAATTCCCTTTAAAATTCCCTCCCCAGCCTACGATCTTGCCCTTTTTAAGAGGAATGTCAATTCAAATCTCCTTTCCTTAGCCCTTAGAGTGGCTTTACAGCCTTGTTTTAGGTAAATTTGCATAAAAAAAGGTTTAATACTGCCCAATGCTTTATCCAACAGCCAGCCCGATACAAAATACAAACAGCCTAGGCAAGATTCAAACACAGCACTCCTGAGTGCAGGAGAGCAATTCTCCAGCCATCCCATCGAGGGATCGGCAATGGCTGCCTCTTTGACTCACCGAAGAGGTTGGCGTCGCTGCATCTGCCGGGGCTATCCTGCTTGCTGGGGAGGCCCTGACACTGCGAGGCGCCCAGCAGCGGCCGCAGACGCCTCAGCAGCGCCTCGTGCTTGCTCGCCTGGAGGTCGTACCACTCCTGACGACAGAGGTCGGTCGTCACCACCAGACAGTCCTCCCTGGGTACGAGGAAGAGGATTGAGGGGGTAATATATGAGGATGAGGGTTTCATAGTGGAAGATCGGGGTAATATTTGTTGATGAGGGGGGTAATAGTTAAGGGTCATAGTTGGGGTAGAGAAACATTCAAGGCGAGGGGTAATAATTGAGGATGACTGGTCAATAGTTTAGGATGAGGGGTTAATAGTTTAGGATGAGGGGTTAATAGTTTAGGACGAGGGGTTAATAGTTTAGGATGAGGGGTTAATAGCTTAGGATGAGGCGATAATAGTTCAGAATGAGGGGTAATAATTTAAAACGAGTGGTGTTATCAGTTGAGGATGAGTGGCTAATTGTTGAGGACGACGGTGCAATAGTTAGAGGCAGAAGGGGATTGAGAAAAAGTTAGACAGTACTTAGAGAGCATTGTGGTAATCATTGACCATAAGGGACAAGGTAGATAGTTACTAGCTGATGAAGAGGCTACTGTAGCGGAGGGGGGTAATAGTACAGACAAGAGCAATGCTGAGGGAGAGGGCAATAGCTCCTTTCAAGTTTCAGGAGAAAAGAAAACGAGGCTCAACGCCTGTTTGCTGGGACTGACCTGCACAGGGGCTTGGCACGGGGTGGATTGCCGTTCTGACAATCAGGCAGCATGCTATGGCACATGAGGGACTTGAAGGCACTGTTGCAGCGTGGCGTCTTGACCATCCGGTCCACCTCCTCCGCTAGCCGGCCCAGCATGGGCTCCTGCAGCCGCAGCGGGTTGTACAGATCGGCGTCCACGAACACGTTGCGGCCCGACACGTAGCCGCTGCAGACGTGTCCTCGGTAACTGGCACAGTAACTGTTCGGAATGACAAACAAAACATACAAAAAATGGAGTAATATACAGAAACATGTTGCAAACTGCTTAGTGACTAAAATCACTCGAATGGAAATCTCAAACAATTAGAGGGCTCAAGCATGTGGGTCACTTACATCAAGTGACCGACAAACTTGTTTCCTGAAAAGGCCAATAAATTGTGCTACTGCGAGTGAGCGCTTATGCGACCAAGAGATAAGCAGTTTCAGATACCTGTTTGACATAAAAATTAAAAATAAATAACAAAAATACTATCAAAACAAAATAAAATAAAAACACGCCATTTCCAGGAATTAGGAAATATCCGGAAGTCTTACATCCATGCTTGGATTTTTGATCTTTGCAGATCGAAGTGTTTTGAGCAAAAAAAAAAAAAAAAAACGTAATATGCAAAAATGTAGCAAACTGCTTACTGACTAAAATGCCCAACAAGCAAATATCAAAAATAAGGAGGGCCTGACGTTTCCATCCTAGCAGGACCTTTCTCAGAGGCAGAATCAGGGGGGAACCTACTTTGGAATGTTGTAGACGCGTACGCTGTGGTGCACGGCCAACACCATCTCCTCCTGGGAGCCATCCTGGGAGGTGACAGTGTTCCTGGCTATGCAGGTGTAGTTCTCTGAGGAGGTAGCGTTGATGGTCAGGAACTGCTTGGCCCACAGTGAGCGCGCTTCCCAGTCTTTGATCTGGAAGAGGGGGGGGGACACGAAGGGGTTAAGGTGGGTTAAGGGTGAGCAGGGATCGAAAGGAAATCACCTGAACAATATCTGGGACTTAGGAGAAGTACCGGTAGTCATTAGAAATTCCAGAAGAAATTCTTGACGATACGAACTTCCTTTTACTCAAAATGATTTTGGAAGAATCCATTCCTATCTTTGGACGGAAATTGTTCCTAACTTAGGCAGATTTGTTTTAAGTTAAGAAATTTATTTTGCAAATTGTTCCCATGGTTATTTTGGAATAATTAGGGAGGGCGGCAGGGAGGGAGGGAGGGAGGGAGGGAGGGAGGGAGGGAGGGAGGGAGGGAGGGAGGGAGGGAGGGAGGGAGGGAGGGAGGGAGGGAGGGAGGGAGGGAGGGAGGGAGGGAGGGAGGGAGGGAGGGAGGGAGGGAGGGAGGGAGGGAGGGAGGGAGGGAGGGAGGGAGGGAGGGAGGGAGGGAGGGAGGGAGGGAGGGAGGGAGGGAGGGAGGGAGGGAGGGAGGGAGGGAGGGAGGGAGGGAGGGAGGGAGGGAGGGAGGGAGGGAGGGAGGGAGGGAGGGAGGGAGGGAGGGAGGGAGGCAGGCAGGGAGGGAGGCAGGGAGGGAGGCAGGCAGGGAGGGAGGCAGGGAGGTAGGCAGGCAGGGATAGGGGCAGATACTCACAAAGTCCCTGTTCTTGGACCAGGTAACAGTGGGCTTGGGGTTACCAGTCACTGGGCACGTCAAGTTGACCACAGTTCCATAGCTGACATTCAGGTGCTGTCCATCAGTCAGAAACCGTGCGGCCACTACAAATGACAAAGACAGACCAATGACAATACTGACCACAACCAACCACTGCGGTCAACCAACTGAGTGAGGCACTCATACCAGAGCCTGTACTGCATTAGCCAGCCAATGATTCATACTTAAAATGCCGTGTGTACTGACATCCTGTCACAAATCTAGAGGGGATGGCGATTTGATCCGAGCGGTGCCGGGCAAAGAAAGTTCCAGCCAGGACGTTCAAGAAAGGCAGATGGAGAACCTTTCTTAAAGGCTGAGAAAAGTCCTGCTGGGACCATAACGTCTTAATATTAAAGACTGGTGTCCCCCAAACCACTACTACAAATTACAACAAAGATGACAGCATAGACAGATACCAGATGCCTACTCTAATGCAAAACCCTCTAACATTTAGGCAGGGTGTATTTTCTTTTCTTTTCTATTTTTTTTGAGGGGAGGGGTTTTTAGCCCTTGTACTCACCCTGGACATCGAGGTAGGAGGCCGGTGAGTAGGATACTCCGCCAAGGTTGGCGGCCCGGCAGCGGTACAGGCCGCGGTCGGCCGCCGTTATGTTGCTGATGCGCAGGTTGGAGTTGGTCTTGACAAAGTAGCGACTGCTGGCCAGTGGCTGGCCGTCCTTCTCCCAGGTCACGCTGATATTCTGGCCCTCCGGCTGGCAGCGGAAGGTCACCCGGCCGCCCTGCACCGCCGTCTTGTTGTCGGCGACGCGGCGGAACGTTGGGGGCGCTGCGACCAGAACAAGACGGACACGGCTGATAAACAACTCAAAGGAAATTGTTTTTTCTTAAGGACACCTCCTCCTTGTTTAATATCACCAAAGTAGCACTTGTAACAGTGTTTTCCAAATTCCTTTTCCTTTCTGCCCCAAGTGCCTCTTTCTTTACTTTACTTTCCTTTGCGCTCAGAAGCTCCCTTAGTTGGGAGTGGTTTCTTGAGCATGAATAGTCCTTTTCTTTTCCCTGAGTCGGGTGTGGGCATTCCACAGGTAGGTATTTGGGTAGTGGGCTTTCTTTTGTTAGTGTCAGTCTCACATGGAATCCAAAATGGAAGACAAGGATCGTCTTAACCACTAGGCCACAGGTCAAGGTTTTGTGGTGGATTTCAAGCTGTACAGCAGCGCGCTCCAAAATGCATCAGATATTTTTTTTTATTGAGGACAATGGAATTCAACACCGGGTTTACACTCATTCTGTTAATTTCAAATCAAGACATCCAATCGCACAAATCGTGAGCACTATTCAAAACCCTTTTGGTGCGCTAAGGAAGAGCATTTTCTTAACGTTAAAAAACCAAGGTGGGTCACTCTTAAGAGAAAAAGGTCAATGTCTTACCTATCTGTACCGGACGAGTTGTTTGAGGAAAAATCTGTACTCTCTCTGGCTGCCTCGGTGTTTCTAGACAGTGAAAAAAAAATCCATTTTAAAGATGTAATTCATAACTATATTCATAATAGGGCTGTTCACACTACAAAAATAATCTAATTTGAATCGTGATTCAAAAACCAGTTTTGTTTGGTCGTGTCCACACAGGCCAAATAATCGCGTCGCAAATAAACACGAGCCGATTGCTGTTAGCATGTGGTCGCGCTGCGCAAGCGGGAATGGCGGGACTTGCTGAAGAACGTAAACAAACCCTGTGCTGCACTTCCTGGCAGTAAGCTGCTGGCAGGAAATGACATGCCTGCGCAATGCATCGTGGGCTTAAAAAAAAAAACGGAGCGATTTGAGGGGAGCATTCCCACACACATCGTGTCACAAATAAACGTGATTATTTGAAAAAGTCTCACTTCTTAGTGGAGACCGAATCGCGATCCAAATCCCACTTATAATCGCGTTTATTGTGTCCCAACATGCAAAAAGAGTGGAGCTTGAATCGCGATTCAAATCACGATCCAAATAATCACATTTATTTGGTGTAGTGGGAACGGCCCTAATGGTGCTACTAATGCTGTATTACCATGGAGCTGCTGTTTATCACCAAAAAATATATACCACAAATTCACCACTGAACAAGAACTCAAAAGTAAAAAAAAAAAACGCTTTAGAAATTTTTTTTTTATATTTTTGACAAATCATTCCTATTCAAAAAATCATTCTTACATGTACTTCATACAAATATGTGGAGGGAATTTTTAAACCAAATAAGTAATATTTTCAATTAAAAAATAAGTGATAACGTAATTACAAGTAGGAAAGTGGCATAACTAATTGGAATAAATACAATTTGCCATGATAAAAATTAAAAGTATCTTAAAATTGTTCCAACTCATGATAACTTAAATGACCAATCGTAAAATGATGACCGATGGTGATTATGACAACCTTCCTCAATCCTCCACAATCTCATTGTAGCATGCTTCCTCAATCCTCCACAATTCTCCAGTGTAAATTTGACAACCTTCCTCAATCCTCCACAATCTCATTGTAGAATGCTTCCTCAATCCTCCACAATTCTCCAGTGGAAATTTGACAACCTTCCTCAAACCTCCACAATCTAAATTGCAGCATGCTTCCTCAATCCTCCAGTGTGAATTTCACAACTTTCCTCAATCCTCCACAACAACCCGGAGGATTATGGAGGTTTGAGGAAGGACAGGGTCAAGGGTCAAGAGAATAATGAACTTGGGTCAAACCCAGGATAGCAGGGGGAAGTGAGGGAAATGGGGCTCATTAGTTGACTCAGTCTCACCCGACGTTGGTGGGTCCGTTGTGTGTTGTCTAGTTGGGCTGTTTACGCCAACAGACGATGAACTCACAGGGGTAGTGGTAAGTACAGGCACTACAACAGAAACAAAAACACCATCTAATTAAAATGTAAAATAAAGCAAATCAAAGCGATATACAAAAATGTTGCAAACTGCTTACTGACTAAAATTACCAAAATGTAAATCTTAAAATTTAGTGGGCCTGACGTTTTGATCCTAGCAGGACCTTTCTCAAAGGCAGGACCTTTCTCAAAGGCAGGACCTTTCTCAAAGGCAGGACCTTTCTCAAATCAAAGCCGTTACAAACTGCTCACAGACTCCAAAATGAGCTGCCTGAATTGTTTCCATTGATCAGGCATCGGGCAAAGCACTGAGCACTCGGTGTCTATCATGTTCAGCTGGATAAACCCTCATTAAATCCAATAGCGTTAACACACACAGCGCCCGGCAAATACAATGTTTCCAAAGAAATTAAAAAAGAACAGTGTTTCAGATTGCAATTCGAGTGTTTGTGTGATTTCAACGTTCACAAAAAAATTAACAAATTTTGAATGTCAATTCAAAACTTGAAGTGGATTGCGATTTTTTTTGTGCTACTGGGAAATGGGAACACACCTGACACCAATGACAAATTGACAAACATTTATACACAGGATCTGACAATTCAGTGGGCCCGACGGTTTGATCTCAGCAGGACCTCTCTCAGAACGACAGAACGACAAAAGGACAGGTAGAGAAGGAGATGGCTGAAGACGGAAGGAGGAAAGTGGCAAAGAGACCCGGGTGAGATCGAAGGGTTGGGCAAGCAGTTGGGTCAAAGGGATTCCACAAGGGAACAGATCAAAGGGAGAGTTGAAGGCATGGAAAATAAATGGAAAATAAATAAGGTACAAATCTGGAGAGATTTTTGCAGTATACCCATATAAACCACCTGAAATAAGGCTCGCTTGGATTCGTGTGCACCCAGCCTGCAGCCAGGAAGGGGGGGGGGGGACAATCTTGTAGGTGGTTATACCCGTACTCCTATAGAGGTTTTTCAGTCACATTTCTTGGCAGTCAGAATTCAATTCACGTGGATCACCAACTGTCCAATGGCAAAGAGCCTTTGAGAAAGGTCATGCTAGGATCAAAACGTCAGGCTCTCGAACTTTTGTCAGTTTTGAGACGTTGGTACATGTACATTTAATTACAAAATGTTCAAGGCACACTGTCAGGTCATCAGTCCACTCGTTTAATTAGTAATGTTCATCAATCTCTGCCTCATCTTCAGAAATCCCACCCACACACCTTCGGATGACAAATAATTTCTCATCCATGTAATTGAATATTAGTGTGTGACTGAATTTCTGTGACTAACTTATTAAAGGGCCTAGCGGTTTGGTTAAGTTTTTGCTGGTGACCAAGATTTTGACGTTCTGTTTTGGGTAAGTGTTGCATATTTATATAGAGATAACACTTGGTCCTTAGACAAACCCTATAGGGTACATCTAAGCATCTTTTTCATTACAATGTTTCCCCTGTTTTTGGTTTCCAACCATAAATTAACTGGCAAAGTGGGCAGAGTCAGTCTTGCTTGAATTGGCCTTTTATGAAACTATTGTCAAAGTATTTTGCAATGGTTTTGTATGCTGAACAGGCCATGCGCAAGATCTTTTCTTCTTCTGGTTAGCACACTAGGCAAGCTAAATTCAGATTTTTACTACCCCGCATCTTATATTTTAGGTTATTTTTATGTACCACTCGAAAATATAGATGGATTTATTTATACGCAGTGACTGTTGTTACGGCAGTCGTCCGTGTGGTTCCCTGACTTGATTGTATTTCATCAGCATTGCAGGCTGGTTGAACCAGTCTATTAGTGACTTGTTTGCTCAGAAAATATAGATGGATTTATTTATACGCAGTGGCTGTTGTTACGGCAGTCGTCCGTGTGGTTCACTGACTTGATTGTATTTCGTCAGCATTGCAGGCTGGTTGAACCAGTCTATTAGCTGGTAGTCTGGTTCCAAGAGCTAAACGTCCTGACAAATACTGTTAAGTCAGGGAACCACACAGACGACTGCCGTAACAACAGTCACTGCGTTATTTATAAGGATATAGATTTTATGGGAATACAGATGTGAGCACGGGTTTAGTAACTCTGGGGGAGAATGGTTGATCAAATTCATCGTAAAATTGTAACTTACGACCAATCGTAAGACACTAAGGGGTGCACAGAAACAGACAACCTATCTCATACAATTGGTTACCCATCGTTATTTGAGTTATAATGGAACATAAGGCTTTGTGAAATCCAACCCAAGTTAGGCCTTGTTCTGTTTGTACAAAAACCAGCTGGAACCACGTCCAACAAGATTATACGGAAACACACAAACGCCCTTTGGCCTCTGTCATGCACCACACAGCACGTGCTTATAATTAATTGCCTACAATAAGGGCTGTCGGCTCGACAGAAAGTTCACCATCTTCATTGTCAAAATTACACTTGTAAATCACTTCTGGGATATCCAACCAGAGGTTTGAATGGTTAAAATGACATTTAACTCTCCTGGGATTTGCAATGTATTTTGCTTTTTGATGATTTTGATGGATGATATTCTGATTTCACATCATGTATTGATGTACATATAAAGCCTACATTGGCTATATGGGGAAAAGTGACTCGTTTGCTCAGTCAACCATCAAACATAGAAATTATCAATTCAAACATTTAACCAAAAAAATAAAAAAGGATTTGTAAATGTGATTAAACTAAAGACAATTGCAACATTTATTTCACTAAATATCCCCTAAAACAAAAGGAACACTGCATTTGTTTGACAAAATCGGTAATATTTCTCTGAACTCACCAGCAAGTAACTCACGAAAACGGACAAGGAATTGAGGAGATTCAACCGTGCGTGAAATTGTTCAGACTCATTGCCCTCATTCATTGCACTGTGAGGTGAGTGTGGGTGTCATAATCGCATGAAAATGGTGAATTTCACAAACTTAAAAACCTATTTCCACGGAGAAGAATGATGATTCCAGGTCGCCAGTGCCAGTGGGACAGTAAGGAATTTGGGGGGACAAAAATGAGAGTCCCCAAAATAAAACTTCATTTTGGTTTTCGAACGGCAAGCACACCCTTGACACTCGAGGAACCTGGCTGAAGAACTTCAAGAAGGTTGACTTACCAGAAGTTGGGACAGCAGAGGAAGCTGACAGGAAGGAGAGGATCAAGACGAGCCGCACACCTCCTCGGTACCTCCAGGACCACCGGTGATGGGCACTGCTGGTGACACTCCTAGCCCGGGCGAGAGGGGCTCCGGGCCCCATGGACCCGGGCGTTGCCATGCTCGGTTCCCAACCGATGACGGGTCGGTCGGTGAGGAGACCGCACTCAGTCCTGCCCAACCCTCTCTCCAAGAGGCGCCGCCAAAACCCTAACCATCGCCCCCTGTTTCGCCCAGGAAAGACTCACGTGAACGCCGAGAAACCTCTGCTCGCCTTCCGACGCCGTACGGGCTTCATCTTTTTGTTTTACTGCTTCTTTTTTTTGTTTCTTAAGAGGGGGGAAAACGATGGCAGCTAAGTCCATGAGCCAGCAGCCAGCAGACACCCTACACTCTGAGTTCTACAAAATGGCGGCGTATTGTAAGTCTGATTGTATGGGTCCATTATGCCTTCAAGTAAACAGGTTGGGGCTACTCCATTATAAAAATAGGGGTATCCACTCGACACACTACTTCAAAGCTAACCATTTCCACAAATATTCACGAAATAATCACCATTCTGAAGATCTACAAAAAGTTGATAGTCTAAATATATCAGATTGAACCGGGATGATTTACTTTTTTTCGGGCTAAACGATTTGGTTTTTAATTTTGACTCTTTAAGGTTTCACCTCTCAGACCCGGCGCGGCGTAGGGCGAACGGCGTGCCATTCATAAACAAATATGCGCAATTTAGACCGGAATTTTTCGTGCAATACGCAGTAAACAAGTTCGCTCCAAAGCATTGTGGATGTTGGGGATGGGAGCGCAAAAAAAAGAAAAATACAGGTGCTAATGTTGGATTCTATAAACAGACAGCCTCCCGCTGAAATAACAAAGACCAAACCCCGATCTTGCCCCTGCTCGGAAAGTCGCCCTCCCGCCCAAAAAAATTGCCGATTATTTTCAAGGATCGTCTGCGCAATGAATGAGAAAATCCTGCTCGAAAAAATGTGGCTTCGAAATAATTTTATGATGTCCTTTTCGGCAACCTCACGAGTCAATGTCCGGACATGCAAATGACCAAACCCGCAACCCGCACAGAGTTTACTTGTCTCCGGTATATAATGACTCATGGAAAAACATCCACAAAAAAAGGGCTTTAGCTGCTGGCTTCATGAATTTTAATGACTTAGGCGAAAGTGGAATGTGCTCCGTCGAGTGGGCCCAAGCACAAACAGCAATCTTTAAATGAAAGCGAGGCAGGGAAGTCGAGTTTTTCTCTTCGAGGGTGCAAGAGTTTGTTGTTTTTCTCAGTCGGACGGGACACAATGCCGAGTGGGGCTGGGGTTCGAGAACTAGTCTCTGCAATCCTATCGTTATTTTAACTTCGCGGAAGTGGGTCGCCTGTTGGTTAAACTCAAAGCAGACATTGAAGGGGGGGGGGGGCTATTCTGGCTGGCTAGGGGTAGTACCGGTACAGCACAACGCGGGAAACACGGGACAAGGGCATGTTCGGGCCACGGGGTGGGGGGGGGGTTGGTGGAAGTGGGAAAACAAAAATATCGATTTTCGTTTTCTTTTCAGAGACTTGAATCTTAACTGACGGCCTTGGTTGAAGCCAAGGAAAGCTCCCCAGAGGAAAACTTGTTTGGAAAACTCTTTGTGCTTCCATTAGGCATTATACTGACGGGAGTTCTACGATTTCTTGCAAACAAACAACCGATAGAAATAGCTCCAAGTTCTAAACGAAGAAGTTTTAATTTTTTTTTTTTTTCAATTTAATATCCAATTAATAGACATACGATATAGGCCTACTTATACGTATACGATAATGCCGCGTGATGTTGTGCGCGTATTGTTGTGCATAAACTATTGAAAAAACTTTCAAACTGCAGATAAGATTAATGTAAACCTGATAAAAAAGGGTGTTTTTTTTTAAATGACTTAAGGTGATAAATTATACAAAAATTTGGAAAACTGCTTACTGATTAAAATTACCAAAATGCAAATCTTAAAATTTAGTGGGCCTGACGTTTCGAGCCTAGCAGGACCTTTCTCAAAGTCAGAGAAAGGTGCTGCTAGGATCGAAATGTCAGGCCCACTTAATTTTAAGATTTAATAATTTAAAAAAAATGGCAAGTCAAACCTCGACTGGAGATGCACGGGACTGGAGATACACGGCAGTTATGCATGCATCAGTCTGGCGCCCTCACGCCGAAAAAAAAACTATAGTTGACGATTATTTTGGAAAGGCCTCAATCCAAGGGACTAGCATAGGTCTCGGGTTCAAAACCCCCGGTCCCGTCAAAGTATTCTTTGCCATTTTTCAACATTGAAATTACTGTTCGTACATGACTTGTATATATAAAACTAGATCATCTATTTGTCAAAATATATCCAATTACAAAATTCACTTCCTCCGATCATTAAGTCTAACCTTTGTACTAGGAATAATGCCCTTTCGTTGGCTAATTCGTCAATCTTTGGATTACTTATTTCTTCACAATCGTCACTGCATGGAACACAAGAAACGGCAATGACAAATTGAATTTCATTTATCGCTGTTATATAGGGAAGAAAAATATGTTCCTTGGAGTTTGAAGGTTTTCCTTCAGCCATCAGAATCCATTTACTTCTTTGCCAGAAAGCCTCCACCCCCCCCATTATCCCGTCACTACCACCTCTTAGCTACGGTGTGATAAACACATTCAAATCAAAATGTTGGTTGAATATTGGGCAATAAAAAAGCAACATTTTAATGAACGTTGAACTAAATAATTATCATATAAAGTGATATAGAAAAATGTGACTAAATTACCAAAATGCAAATCGACAAAACAACCCCCAAAGATCGGAGAAAATTGGTCCTTATGGAAATCAATTTAGCAGTGCTATAATATATCATTCTTTGTCTCAACGCCAAGACTATCCAAACAGACAACAATGAAAACAAAACAATATGAATAAAGAAAGAATACATGCAAATTGAAACATTGGCAAGGAAAAGTTCTCGATCATTCAACTTGAAGTAAATGCTAAAAACTGCTGCAAACTGCTCACTGACTAAAACGACCTGCAATACATAATACATATCAAAAGTTAGAGCTAGGGCCTGACGTTTCGAACCTAGCAGGACCTTTGAGAAAGGTCCTGCTAGGTCCTAATCAGGCCTTCTAACTTTTGAGAATTTATTTGTCAATTTGTTCAAAAGTTCCCAGTCAGTTTTTCCTTGACTAAAATCCATGTATATGAAATGATTGTCTGACTACCGTATAGCATCGAATCCGTAAATTAGGCTGGGGTCCTTGGGAAAATTTCGGCTCAATACGTCATGCGAGACGCGCCAAAATGTCAAACCTTTGTGCATAACCAGTCATGTTTGTGACAGGTTTTTTTTTTTTTTTAGAAGATCGCATTTTTCCCCTTTTGATCTCCGAATACGTCGAATAGTTTTAGGGATTGTTTACCTCGATGACTTTACTTGTCATGCCCGTTGGTTACCGCAGGTTCGCTCCCATAACAATCAGTAGAATTTGTATGGAATACTTTTTTAGGGGGGGGGGGGTGGGGTTGAAATCCGGTGCCCTTTTCTTTTTTACTTGCGTAGATTTTGTGCGTGGCAAACAAACTGCTAAAAAGCCCCCCAAAATGGCTCAACTCAGAAAGGTACAGTCCTATGATTTGATGCAATTAGAATTCAAGCCGACCGTCCACTTGTGTATATTTTTAGGCTAAGCACAAACTATACTGGGGCAAAAGACAAACCCAATCAAAGCGAAAAGCAATCGCGTGGGAAAACTTTGGCAAAACGTGAATTGTGCAAGATCTCATGCTTTGAGCAGCACGCTGAAAATAATATTACAGACTCATGCACTGCCAATTTTGTGCCACAATCTTGCTTAACCACTTCGCGCATGTACGTCCGAAATCGGAGCGCCGCTGGTATTTCTCTGCGACGGGTTCTCCGAATCCGGGCACCGCTAATATTGTTTAAGTTTTAAATAAAGACTCTTTTCAGCCTACCCCAAACAATGTGTTGCGTGGCGTCTAGTTGTGCCTGGCTTCATTCGCTTGTACACCTAGTGTAGGCCTACTCATAATCACATGCAGATCATTTGTATTGTTCCTGGTTGTTTGCGGAAATGGCACATTTTATATTCAATAAAAGAAAAGAAAAACAAGTGTGACAGTCATATGAATTGCCCCGTGAGAAAAAGTGGCTATGGTCAAAAACCTTGCCTTATATAAAATGAGGTTGCCAACCATGGGTCCGCTGACATTTTATGGTAATCAATTCAGCCCGCAATAATAATTTTATTTATATAGTCGAATGAACAGGCCGCCCCGAAATAACCAGGAGTGATCGATGTTTTCAGCCTATACCCGAATAATGAAGGGAAACTGTTCGTGTCTCGGCACATGTATTTTCAGGCCGAAGCGGCACTGAGTAATGAGCCCAACGGGGTGTGAGACGTTCTAGGCATGCAACGCCTGCTTGTCGAAGCCAACGAATGTTCCCTTGTCTCCCACACCCAAGTTCACCCTTCATGAAGAGATTGCAAAAGCCCCTTTCTTTTCCAAAAAGACTCCTTATAGACTTCAGCTCTGGCTTCGTATCTGTCACTGTATAATCCAAAAGCTGAAAACATGCAGCAGTCCTGTGTTGAAGTTGAAGCCGCGATTTTCTTTTTCAAAACGCAGAAAAAAATCATTCAAATACTTAGCCGAAGCCGCCTCCCATTATATCATGCCTTGTACTAAACAAAAATGGATGGAAGAACAAGAGACAAAGCCTGAGCCGAAGCCTAAGCCGGGTTTTGGGCCCATGATTCGCAATGGCTTCACCCAATCGTAGAAGTGCGCATGCATAGTTATAAGTCTCCAAAATCCCCCCCCCTCCCTGTAAGGATGCGCAAGACACAAGCAGCTATACAGAATCACGCAGTCCACACTTCGGGGAGGGGTGGGGAGATGGAGGGAGTATTTGGGCGACCAGCCAAGATCGCTTATATCCTTGGCATATTATTGATCGCCGGATGAATGTTGACGCAGATCAAAACAGAAAAGAAAGAGGCAGAGAGAGAGAGAAAAAAAAACAATTTAACCAAACGAAATGTATACACCGCAACGGGAGCTAAATAGGCGCGGTTCGTTGTTGCGCGGCCGCTTTCTCACGGATGGCTAAGGTCAGTGATTGTCACGCAACCCCCCACCCAACCCCAACCTGATTCCAATCCCGAAGGTTGTCAGCATCTGAACAAAAACAACAACAACAACAACAAAGGGTTCTCTCAGAATGCCGACAACGCGTATATATAATTATAACCGTACAGTGACATGCCGATTTGGCGGGAATTGCTGCGTGCAAATGATTTGTTTTGTTCGGTTCGTTGATACACTATATTTTGTTTTCTTCTGTTTTCTTCTATGATCTTTCGCAACTGTTTCGTTGGAATTGTTTTGTTGTTCCCGACTGTAAATAAGGAGGTAGTATTATCGTCTGCATCTATGCCGCTAGACGGTTAAGTCTCTGCTATAAATATCACAGTCAAGCTCATTTTCTGCTGTCATCTACGGATCTGACGTGTGGCTAGCTTCTTTTTCTTAGTGGAGTTAGAAATTCGTCATCCCTTTGACCTTTAAAATTATCCCTATAAAAATGAGGGCGCTATTGTAAGGTCAAGGTCAAGTAACACATCAACTTTCAAACTGCAAATTAATCCTTCTGGATTAGGTTTGATGAAAAACTCCTTCAATTCACTGAGTGTATCACGAAGAGTAAATTTTGCAAGTAAATCAACAGGATTAGGGATGGGTCTGAAGGAAAACCCAGAAATGTTGAGAAACGTTTGTACACAACCAATGTAGGATACATTGAGACTTATCTGATTGAATTCCAATGTCTTTTAAACTCACACAAATGGCCCGTAAGCCTATACATATTCAACGATTACTCATTATTTTCTGGACAATGCACCATCCACATTGACAAAATCGTCTTTACGTTTTGCCCAACAAAATTTCGAATTTTCCTTCGCGTTTTTTTCTTGCGTGTAGCGAACGAGTAGGCTGGTTCCCGTCCCCTACCTGGTCTCCAGACGTCTCACGTCCTCCGAAATGTACATTTTGTACACGTCCTCCGAAATGTACATTTCGGAGGACGTGAGACGTCTGGAGACCAGGTAGGGGACGGGAACCAGCCTAGCGAGCAGTCCGTACGTTTGGCGGATAGCGTATGACGTCATAATTGATGACGTATCTGTGGTACCAACTGTACCCGTTCCCAAGCGAAATCTGTTTAATAAATATCTCGTACAGCCGACTTACTATCTCGTACAAGATAGTGAACGGGAAAATAGTGGTGCGTCACTCGCTATTTCGGAAAGCCCTCCGAAGACTAATGGGATTTTTGACAATAATGGGATTTTGGACAAAGGTTCAATGCCATTTCCTCGCCGAAGCAAGACTCCAGCTCCATAAAGCAGCTGGAAGTCAAACTAGTAGAGGCTACGGAGTTGGCCGAGCAACATTTTGTGGGATACTAGAATTCCTACTGGACAACGCGAAGTTGGACTTGAGTGAATAATTCACTCTTTCATGGAGTGAAAATCGCTCCAAAAAGTGAACTCCCACTCTTGTAAGGAGCCACAATCATGGAAGATCACTCGAAAAAAGAGTTGTCCTCCATATGGCTCCTCTATAGAGTGGTGTTTGACTCCATTCTTAGCGGTTTCCACGCCTCTTACAGGGGTTTTCACTCTTTGAGCGGTTTTTGATTTTTAAAAGGAATTTTCACTCGGTGCAGGTGGATTATTCAGTCACTCTTGCATATAGCTAAAAAATTAAACGGCACGAGGTTTAGATCCTAGCAGGACCTTTCTCTTTTGCATTTAGAAAATAGAAAAATTCGATCCCCATTCAGCAATATCAGCACTACATACATGTACAAGTTAGAGGGCCTGACGTTTCGATCCTAGCAGGACCTTTCTCAAAAGTCAAAGGCAAAGTAGTGAGGACAAACACAGTCAGAGGAAGGAAAGCCCTGACACACTTGACAGGCTTCTACTACCTCAGGCCCTCTAACTTTTGAGAACTTAGAAATCATCTCAAGTCCGTTCGTGAATGTCAGCAATACTACCTGTTCAGTATAGTTGACACCCTCTATGAATGCGACGAAATTTGCAAATCGCAAATATCCTCGCAGAATTCTGCTACAAGGTAAAGCAACTTCTACTAGAAAGCCGGATGTGTGTGGCAAGCATATTGTTACACAATTATTTTTCGATCATATTCTCATTTTTGTTTCATTATTATCGTTTTATTGGCAAACAATTTTGTACGGCTGTAATACTGTGCAGCTGAATCGTGGAGGTTATTTCTCCATGGTTGAAAACATAAATAAAAAATTGCTTGTCACTTATTTCATGAACTTTACATAAAAGTATTAAAATGCGGCACAAACCTTTACAAAACAATCTTAAAATAATCTTTGGTGAATGATGTATAATAAACAAATTAGTATCAGTAAAAAAAAAATCAAAATCTATGTAGCATTTTGATATTTTTTTTTTATCTCAATCAGCACAGGCAGTCTTTGAGACGGAATCTAAAAGAGGGGTAATATTTTACAAAGAAAAAGGAAAAAAGAAGAAGAAATGTTTTTACTCAGTAAAGGAGAATGTGATTGAACTTATCAAATGAAACAGATGCGTCTAAAATGTTAATGTACGTGTACATGCTTTTGAAACAGTAAAAGTAATGGGGAAAAGTAGAAAGGCACCTACCGGTAATTTAGTTGACTGACCCTTTATGTACCTTTTATGTTAAACAAAAAAAATGATGGGACTACTTGGGAAGACCGCCCTCTAAGGGCTGGATAGCCCAGATGTTAAGATGTAGACAAAACTCAAGGTCTCGGGTTCAAACCCTGGGTCCAGGCTGAGATTTTTTTTTCGTAAATTCATTTTCCTTTCCATATTAAAAAAAAAATCCATCTACATGTAATATATGACAATAGCTGTTACAAATCCTGGTTTTGTAAGTGTCAACAATATAAAATTATATATAAATTAAGTTAAATTTATATACTAGTGCAAAGAATTATGATAAAAAAATATCATTGACATATGTGACCCGGCACAGCATAATGAAGATTAACCCCCACTTGTCAGATTTTGAGATTTTCTAATGATGTGAAAGAGTATACCATTAGTTTTCAAATGATATCAAAATATAATATCCTCTAATACTTAAAAATTCCGAAAATACAAAAATAAGAAAATTGATTTGTAATCGAATTGTGAAGAAACTTTAACTTCAGGCGTTGTTTATTCGAAAAGCGTTTTGGTGGGATATTCCTCATATCGTTGTGCCGGGTCACATATCATAGTTTGCGTTGCGTTGCGTTGGTTAATTTGCGGGAATGAAAAACTGGTTCCTGGTCCGGCTGACTGGATCGGTGAGGAAGGAGGGGAAGGGAGTGGACAGGCAGTGGAGGTTTGACGGCTAATTAACCGTCCTTAAAGCCTGTGGCCTGACAGCTGACTTCCCACAGCCGTCTGGCCACGGCCTCGTCAGATGCCATAGCGCCCTCGCTTGCCGGCCGACAGTCCACAAAGTAGCTGCCCGACTGGTCCTTGATGGAGTCGCTGAGAGCACAGTGGATGACGCACTGCGCACCGGCCTTAACATCCCTCATCATCAACCTTGGAGAACAAGGAGATCGGTAAGAGATGAAAGACGAGAAGGAAGGAGAGGGAGAGGAGAGGAGAGAGGAAGAGATGAGTTACGAGGAGAGAGAAGAGGGAGAGAGATGAGAGGAGAGAGGAGTGGAAAAGATGAGTTACGAGGAGAGAGAACAGGGGAGGAAAATATGAGAGGAGAGGAGAGAAGAGAGGGGAGAGGGGAGAGGAGAGGAGGGAAGACAGGGGAGAGGGGAGAGGAGAGGAGGGAAGAGAGGGGAGGGGAGAGGAGGGGAGGGGGAGAGGGGAGAGGAGAGGAGGGAAGAGAAGAGAGGGGAGAGGGGAGAAGGGAGAGGGGAGAGAAGAGGAGAGAAGAGAGGGGAGAGGGGAGAGGAGATAAGAGAGGGGAGAGGAGAGGAGAGAGAATGGAGGAGAGAGAGAAGCGAGGAGAGAGGAGAGGAGAGACAGAGAGGAAGAGAGATTCTTTACACCCCATGTCAAGTCCTCCATCACAGATTCTGAATGTCCTTTGCTGACTCAGAGCCTGAGGGTGCCCGTGTCTTGCTTACCTGAAGAGCGGAATGAGAAGACGCCGGCAGCACCCGCCTCTCCGCAGGAGGGCATCGATGGCTCCCGTGTAGACAATGCCGGGGTGCACCGAGCAGACGGCTACCCCGGAGCCAGCCAGCCGCCGGGCCAGCTCGTGGGTGAAGAGATTGACGGCCATCTTGCTGACGGGGTAGCCGGCCAGCTGCGGGTAGCGGAGGGCGCCCTCGTCCTCGCTGCTGCTGCCTTCCTGCCCGCCGCCGTCGGCCGCGAAGTCCAGCGCCGGGGAGAACTTGTGGGCCAGGGAGCTGAGGTTGACGACGCGACTGGGCGACGAGCGGCGGAGGAGGTCCAGCAGGAGGTTGGTCAGGAGGAAGGGGCCCAAGTGGTTGACCCCAAAGCTGAGGTCAAAGGCATCCTCGGTGCGGCCATCCTGCCCAATTCCTGGAGAAGCGAGAAGACGGGGGATAAGAGTCAAGCAAACAGGCCCATCGGCATCTCAACCAATCTCATTCTGATTTCTTCCAGTGGGACTTTCCCGCCCCCCCCCCCCAAGGACCGAATTTCTGGCCTCTGAGAAAGGCGTGCAAAGATCTGCTGCATTAGTCAATCGATGAACAACGGCAACTCATAGATAGATAGTAAAGAATAAACGGTTAGGAAAGTTTTTGTCGCTTGAAGTAAATTAAACAAAAACTGTTTCAAACTGACTAAAATGACTAGCAATACATAAATCTCAAGAAAGGTCCTGCTAGGATCGAAACGTAAGGCCCCCTAACTTTGAGATCACTGTATATGTTGATGTACATGTATATTTGATAAATAAAACTATTATTATTATTATTACATTTTGATAGCAGGAGTTTGATATGTGTTAGTGCAATGGAAATCCCCATTCCCCCCAAAACCATGTGTACAAGTCTTAAACATTTAATAGGGCCTCTTGTCAAAAAGATCATCGGTTGGGTATCAGATGATTTGACTCGTCCGATGTCGTTTCCACCGGATAGCCATCGTGTATTTGTCACCCCAGAGTCCAGTACAATCGGCTTTCTACCGGGGGAAATTTTATCGGTCGGATGAATTCAACCAGCACCCAACCGATGATCTTTTTGACAAGAGACCTAGGCAACCATATGACCCATCATGGATACTGCTCCCACATCCGGGCTGGTTTGTCTGCCTGTCACTTGTGCCTGTTGGACCAAGTGCTGAGGAGGGTCATTAGCCTTGTCGGCAAGGAGCTTGGGTCGTCACTGCAACCCTTAGCCCATCGTAGGACGGTGGCCACCCTGAGTCTCCTCTACTGATATTTCCATGGAAGGTGTTCCTCGGCTCTTGCCGACCTGGTCCCCTTCAGTCAGGACATTTAAGAGAGCAACCAGGCTGTTTGCCTCCTCTCACCCACACACTCTATCTATCCCAAGGTGTACTGTAGAACGGAGAGGTATCGGAACAGCTTCCTCCCTCGTTCTGCCTCCATCTGGAATTCCCTTCCTGGTTCTTGCTTTCCCCCCTACCTACGATCTTGCCATTTTCAAAAGGAATGTCAATTCCTATCTCTGGCTTTCCTGAGTCCCTCTCTATCTCCTTCTTTCTCTATTCCTTAACCTTGAGTGGCTTTTAGCCTTGTTTTGGGCGATCTTACATACATGTATAAAAAATAAAAATAATTTTAGAAGGTCTGACATTTGAAGGTGAGATGGGTCTTGCTGGGGTCAAAAGGTCAAGGCCTCTAGATTTCTAGACTCTTGCCGTTGTCCGTACCGGCGTTGTTGATCAGAATGTCCAGGCAAGATTCCTCTCGGTTGAACCGCTCCGCGAAATCACGGACGCTCTGGAGTCGAGCCAGGTCCAGGTGGCGGTAGGAGACAACAGCGCCCTCTACGGTCGCCTGGATCTCGCGGATGACTCGCGCCGTCTTCTCCTCGTTCCGGCAGGCCAGGATGAGCCGGGCTCCACGCAGGGCTAGGTCTAAGGCTGTGGCCTTGCCAATACCAGATGAGGCTCCTGCGATTCCATGACACACGCATACAAAAGTACAAAGCAATACATGAATGAAAACCATTTGAAATAACAGGGCAATTAGTCATTAGGCTAAACAGTCAAGAGTTGGGGCTTATGTAAAAAAAGGGTGCCCCTTTTAGAGATCATTAATTCATTTATTTTTTCATTTGCCTTTCTCCTGCCTTTTGGATTGAGACACCCCCACACTTTTCCCTTTGTCTTTACTTTTACGTGTATAATGGTTTAGTCTCCCGAGTGTAGCGGTTAGTTTCTACATATTTATTGCCGATTGGACCCCCCCCCCTTGTGGAAGTGGAGTGACCCTTGTGCAGGGGCTGTGTTGGTCTGGGTGGTGTGGTCAAGCATGCCTTACACTGCGTTCATACTCGATCCCGCAAGGAGGATCAGATCCTGCGGTCACGGAGGATCTGATCCAGTGCTGCGTTCACACTGGATCCTGATCCTGCATTGATCGCGCATTGAGCAGCGGAAACGCTCTCCAAAGGTTATCCACGTAGGTCAGTAGTCATGCGCAGTAGAACGTCAGCACGGCCATGATGCGCGGAACACATCAACACATGCATGTACACAAAGTCTTGTTTTCGCATGTGCCGGATGTGGTCGCTGTAAACCGCAGGATCAGATCCTGCATTGCGTCCACACTTGCATGTTGATCTCGGCTCTGATCCTTCCCAAAAGGAGATCGCGCAATCGTTCACACGTGCGTTGATCGCCCTATGATCCTCCTTGCGGGATCAAGTGTGAACGCAGCCTCTGTGCTTACCACCTTACCAACCGCCCTGCTTTGTTTCCTCCTTCCAGGTTACCAATTTTCCTTTATTTTTGTGTGCTTCTTATTGATTGATTTTTGAGAGACCTTTAAGATAGTAAGTCTGCTCCCATAGCTCCCATTCTTTTGGAGTTGGGAAGGATAGTGTTTTTGTTTCTCTGCTGTGTACAAGAAGTCGTAACTCTGGGCAAAAAAACCTGCCATATTCTGGTCTGGAGTGAGGATCGATTGTAAGATTACTGGGACTAGTTAGTTACTGGGACTAGTTAGTAGTTATCATGATTGACCATGGAGGAAGGAAAATCCTTCCTCCATGGATTGGCAGACTTACCGGTGATGATGACTGTTTTGCCTTTTAAAGAAACACTACTGCTGGCCACACGATGACGGAGGACGCACCAGTAATAGACGGAAGCCAGGAGGCAGAAACCGAGGAGAATGCTTCCCAGGACGACCACGAGCACGGCCCAGGACGGCAGCTCCTCCATGACTTCGCCGTGACTCGCCCCCGGTCCAAGGCTCACAGACACCGGGCACGACTCCACGGCCGACTCGCTCGAGCAATGCTCCGAGCCCGGGCCCCCTGGAGACTCCATTGTTGGCGATCAAGGACTACAATCGATCCCTCTTTAGCGTAGATGGTATTCAAGAGCTAAGCTTATCCTCGCCATGGAGGTAGCCCTCGCCATCAAAGAGAAAAAAGGAAGTCTTTGTCGCAATTTTTGGAAGGACAATCCGAAGACCATCCCACTGCCCTGGCACACAAGTTGTTACCTAACCACTCTTTTGAAAGAGCGCCCTCAGGGGCTACCTACGACCAACCCTCCCTGTCCCCTCGGGAATTAAAATTACTTTCCTGCGGTACGGGGTAAACGAAGTATAGCAGGAAATAATATTAATTTTGTCTGTACGGTACCCACAAGCTTGACGCTTGAGTGGCCATGATAAGAATGGGTCTTATTTGATTGGAATTCCCAAGAGAGTGCGTTTTATAGGGGTGTGGCAGTAGTGTGGCCATTCTAGCCTGCGTCCACCTAGTCGAGGTCGGTCAAGTTACGGACCATTTAATTATATCTAATCATGGAGGTAGAGGATCCCTCCTCTACCTCCATGATCTAATTAAAGACTGGGATACCCCTGATGACTGGAAAAGGAAAAGTCATGAGGTATAATTATAAAGATAGAGGTCATGAAGTATAATATTATAAAGATTTAGAGTGATATACAAAAATGTTGCAAACTGCTTACTGACTAAAATTACCAAAATGCAAATCTTAAAATTTAGTGGGCCTGACGTTTCGATCCTAGCAGGACCTTTCTCAAGGACCTTTGAGAAAGGTCCTGCTAGGATCGAAACGTCAGGCCCACTAAATTTTAAGATATAAAGATTTAGATTAACGTTACGTGCCACAAGGTTTTCCAGAGTATTTTCCTCTTTGATTTTTTTACCTCTGGTTTTTCACCCTGGGCAAGAGTTCTAGAGTTCTAGAGTTCAACGGAGAGAAACATGTACACTATTGTAAGATAATAAACTAGCCGACGCTCGATCCAGGCGACAGGCTACACGGCAACTATTTAAGAGTTGGCTGTTTTTGAGTAAACAACGCCTGAAGTAAAAAATATCTCCACAATTTGATTACAAATAATTTTTTATTTTCGGAGATTTTAAGTTTTATAGGATATTATATTTTGATATCATTTGAAAGCTAATGGTATACTCTTTCACATCATTAGAAAACCTCAAAATCTTAAAAGTGGGGTTATTCCTCATTATGCTGTGCCGGGTCACATTTGTGTATTGAGTGAAGCGCCAGTAGTGCGCATAGGACAGACCTTGCTCCACCTGCACTTTCGCAGAGAACGGTTTAGAAGGATCTTCTAGACACCTCCCATCACCTTTTACATGCTTGCATTACAACGTTCAGTCCAAATACTCCAATACCTCGGCCGCCAACGCCTACGCTCATGGCTCTAATCCCACCTATCTCTTTGTGTCAAGTTTTCAACCCATTGTTTCGCCCAAAATATCAACAGACATGCACATTCTAAAACAACTTGAAATGGCCTTTGTCTTGCCTGGAACTCCAATTCACCATTCATTTTGTTATTTTTTTCTCTTTGCCTCAGTTAAGAAAGGTCCTGCTGGGATCGAAACGTCAGGCCCTCTAACTTCTGAGATTCATGTAGGGCCTACAACAGATCATTTTAGTTAGTGAGCAGTTTGCAAAAGTTTTTCGTTCTTACTTTAAAAAAAAAATTGCCGGTAAAAATATGTCCGCAACGTCAGTCTGTACTGTCATGGTTACGGCAAAACAATGCGAATGTAAAACAAACGAAACAAACGCACAAATAATATCAGACAAAAGACCCCAATTAATTTATTTACACGTAGTTATCATTTATTTGTTTACAATCCTTAATATAATAATTATTTCTGGATAAAATTTCATTTAATTTGAAACCGTTGTTACCGGCATATATTTATAAATCGTATCGTTTACAGTGATTGTTGAAAATATTTAGCGACACAATACATTATATATACAAATCTTGTGTTAGGCCTACCATCTTTAAAGGGCTCTTCAGAAATTTACATTACTCACTCAAAACAGCTGCACAATCGTTGTTTTTTTTGTTAAATCTTTTTTTTTTAGTACAAGTCACATGTCTACCATTCCTGTTCCCCACATCTTCAGAAAAATATATAAAACTCATAGACATCTGTAGAAAAGCAGCTATAGATAAATTACGAGGCATATTGCAGACTCTATCCATTCTCCTGGCTAATGCGTCACGGGGCAACTTGGTTCGGGGGAAATTACAAGAGGGCGTACAGGAAAGAAAACCATGCGATGACTATAACGAACCGCACGGTCTTGTCGAGTTTACTCGACAATGGTAGGAAGCGACGTGCTGTGGTCGAGTATAACATTTGACAATGGTATACTGAAAGGGTTAACCCTGGATGTGAGGGACCGTATTGTGTGAACAATGGAATGTTCAGATACCGACGAAGGCAAACGCACCGAGGGGACTCCTCAGTGGATGAAATTTTGCGGTTTTGCGTCGGTGAGAATTTCACTCGAAGGAGGTCACAGTTGGCCTTCTACAGTTATCACCGTGTGCTTGGTGCTTTGCCCGCAAAGCCTGCATGAACAAGGAGTCGGGCAAAATAATTAACCCTCACGAAATGACAGATTGTTTTTGAAAGGTTTTGAAAGGTCTTTCCTTTTCTAAACAGGTCGTCCCAAGTAAGTTGCCTCGAAGAAAGTTGCCACGTGCGGGCCCTAGCCCTTACAACCGCCTTTTCCCACTCTGACGTCATAATATGCCGTACCAGGCGCGTAAAGGCGCGCTCACGTGCGGATCCCAGTTGCACTGGTTCCCGCACTTTGGGTAAAGGCCCGCTGGACGACGCGAACCAGTGACTGGAGCCCACTAAGGCAGTATTCAAAGCCATAGGTTTAACGGCTTCAATTCACACACGAGTCTACGGCCAGCGGCTTCCGTAGACTCGTGTGCAATCTGCAGCCGTGAACCAACGGCTTCGTGGTGCGCACGCAGCCCAATACATGTACCTTTCCCGAAACCACGACTGAGGCTCGGGCTATGGGCTCATTCTCCATCAATTTCCAAGTAATGTACACGGAAATGTAATACCTACTCTGTCAGGGCCTCAGAAAAAAGACACTCTTGTGTTAAACAATTAGCAGATACCTTGGCTCCAAAACGTTCTCGAAACCCATTCTAATCGGCTGTTTGCCGAAGAAGCCAGAGCCTTAGCCGGCCGCGAACACGTACACCATGGCAACGAACCGCCACTTGCATGCAGTTTCCACTTTTCCTTTCCGTAACACTGTCAAACGCAGCACACCGTGACAGAATGATGCCAAGACTAAGAGGTCAGAATTGTCAGCCCTTACAAAATACCAGTCAGCATTACCCTCGGGTAACAAAAAGAAAAAAACCCAAACCCTCAAGTCTTCGGCTTCATGCAAGAAGCCCACCCCCCTCGTCTACCGCCGACCCCAGAAAGACCAAACTCCGAATGACAATTCACAATAATTATATAAAAAATCAATAGTTAAACCAAAAATTCAACTTCTTGACACACACGGAACCACGTTTTAAGAGAATGGAATCGGGTCCAATTTCCACGAGCTGGCAAACAGCTTGGGATTTTGGGGATGCTTACCCTACTACTTAGCAATGAGTAATAATGACTGAAGGCCGGGTTATACAATGTAGCACAGAGAAATGAAATACATTACACTGCTGGTTTTTACTCCGATCCTTAAAGATATTTGGGTTCGGATAGGCGCCAATTCCATATAGCCGCTTAAGCGTGGAAATCTGCTAAGCAGGAAAATTCTTCCCGTGTAAACAGAATTACAAACCACACCACCAAGCGATGTCAATTGCTTTTGATTTGTATTCCACTATTCTTCACTCAGCATCAAACACAAGTGAAGTTTGGCTTGGCAAAGTGATCTTGTGAATCATGACATTTTGTGCTTAACTAAGCAGGTCTATGAAATTGGCACAAGCACTTGAAAAATGGACCAGGTATACTCAGCACGATCACAGATTAAACTGAATGTGTTTCATATCATCTCGGTATATATGTAATAATACTGCTCGATATAGACTTCAAGAACGGCTTGACAATACTAAGAAAGAGGGGAGCTGGGAGGAAGTTGTGCTGGGAGGTAGCGAGCCGAACTGTCACCTCACGAGGCAGGCGGCTCGGCTCTTCCCTCGTTGTGTGTTCGGCAAAGTGTAACTGATCGCAACCCCGCCACCTCGCACGACACAAAGGATTCAATAGCATTTTTATATGGACTGGCATCTGTATCACAATGAGCACACCATGTAGCCTTTGAATTGGCTTTCATAAACACGACTCCATCCGGTTCACAATACCAGAGAAAATTACCAATATTCTGCCTCGTGAGAGCCCCCAAACACAAACAAACAGACAGACGGACAGACAGACAATAAGGCAAGCAAACAACCACAATAAAATAAAACAGACAGACAATAAGGCAAACGAACAAACAAAACAAAATTAAACGGACGGACAGACAGACAGACAATAAGGCCAGCAACCAACCAAACAAACAAAAGAAAACAGACAGACAGACAAAAAGGCCAGCAAACAAACAAACACAAGAAAACAAAACAGACAGATAGGCAGGCACACAAATAAAAAAGCAAACAAACAAAACAAAACAAACCAACAAAGCAACGCCAAGGAGAAGAAAAAAGAAAAAGGACAAGGACATGGACATGGACAAGAACGACAACAGTGACATCTACATGTATGACAGGATAAATAGGTTTGCGGAGACACCATGTAAATTCTCTTTTGTGAGTAAGTGTGGTTCTGAAAAGAACCGGAGGAACTTGACGTTTCGAACAGTATACTCTGCTCGTCTTCAGCAGAGTATACATGTATGACCCTGACATCATCGACAACCACGACAAAACCACCAACCACAACCAATCATCAAATTGGTTGAATATTTTCCAAACTGCCTCGTGATGCGAAATTCCCACGAAAACTTTGGAACACACAACAAGTTAAGGGCCTTTCCCAGTATGGCATACAGCATCGGGCTACACTCCCGTCATTAAATAATAATCATAATAAAACAACAATATTCACGACTTTAGGATATACGTATACATGTATACAATTTCTTTAAACACACACTTCTGGTACAAGCGAGATTAACCGAGACAATACATCTAGTGAAATATTATTTACATTTGTAATTGTGGGTACGTTGCTTCTTAATATAATGTTGTATCAAGGGTTTGGAAAACTGATTTGGAGAAAGTGAGGTGACTTAGAAAAAAATATGATACTGAAAAGGGAAAGACAGAAAGATTTATTTTTGTCTCTTTCTCTGTTAGACTAAAAAAAACATGCAATCTGCTTAATTTTGTAGGTACATAATTATACACTTGGCCTTTGAGGAAGGTCCTGCTAGGATCGAAACGTCAGGCCCTCTAACTTTTGAGATTTATGTATTGCAGGTCATTTCAGTCAGTTAGCAGTTTGCAACAGTTTTTTTTAAATTTACTGCATGTATACTTGGTAGACTCCTAAGGATTGAAGACAAAAGAAGTCATCCCAAAATATTAAATGGCTCACAACTTGAATTTACCTCATTGTGAACATTAATCTTTTGGTACAAAATATAACTCGACACTTTTTGTTTCATGTAGGCTATCCGTTCACTCATGTAATTGGGAGACAATGAATGGTTAGCTCTAGTGGTTAGAGCACTGGTACGCTCATCTAGTTGTCTGGGTTCACATCCCAATCCAGTCACAATTTCTTGGTTACTTTATTGTTTGAAAAGTTTCTGAGTCGGCTTTTCCGTTCCCGTATTTTGTTCAGAAATGAAGTTTCAGAAAGCCGCGTCCACTTTGTGGGATCCTGAAACTGCTGCAGCCTGAGTTTTTAAATGGAATTGATGTTTACATCTGAATGGGAAAAACAATAGTGTTGTTATTCTTGCACCTCTGATACACTGAAGCAGAGATTCTGGTTCAATTCCTAATAATAGTCAAAATATTCTTTTTCTTTTCAAGTAATTGATAAAAAAGTCCCCCCTGACAGTTTGTTTTCCTTTCTTTGATTGATTACGGTAATAACTTTATACTGACAAAAGGGGTCACTCAGACATAGCCAGTAGCCATATAGGAGTAGTGGCTTCACAGGCAGGCAAAAGCCACGATGAAGTGTGGGAGGATCGTGCAGCAGGAGCTGTGAGCTGTAGCCAGGTCGAGCTGTGAGAAGGACAAGCCATAGACACACCCAGAACAAAGCCACGGCCGCAGACAGGCTAGGCAAAGCCACAGGGACCCCACCACTGTCACCACGGAAACGGGTACCCATGGAAACCCATAGGAAGCACACAAAAGGCAACATGTAGGCAACCTCTCCAGAAACCCTTGGTTTTGACTTTTGGAGACATGCCCCAAATTCAACCCCCCCCAAAAAAAAAAAAAAAAAAATAATAATAATAATATAAAAAAAATTAAAAATCCCCCCCAAAACAACCACTAAACGATCCTTAATATGAATATCGACTAGGTTCCCAAATAAAATGCACATCTTCACAGAAACTCTCTCACAAAAGGATCACCTAGCACAGGCATCCTGTACCAATAGAGGTACATAATATAATATTCTCCATTATGTACAGGATGTACACGGCAGTAAAAATGACAAATGTACAGTAGTATTTACATGATAGTGTTTTGATTGGTCGTACAAGTCCTCCTAGAATTTACTTCTACTCCTTGGTGCTAAAGTTTTTTGAGCTTCCTCACTCTATAAATTTAACAAAATTCATTCGGTGGTATCGTGTTTGTGCAGTGGATTGAGGTACTCATTAAGTCTGGCAGTTCATGAAAGATGTGGCTATTTCTTCACTTCACCCGAATCTGAGGTTTGCGTGTTAGTCTTAGTCCTTCAACGGCTGCAAAGCAGTCTGTCCATTCAATGAGAGTCTCCCCTCTTGGACGTGTGTAGCTAGCACTTGGAAATATGTATGTCGGACATGACAGCATAGCCTAAACGTAAGCCGTGGTTTAAAAAAAGAAAAAGAAAAGCCCCGTTGGTGATGCACAGTTTAGGTGCAGAAAGCTTTTTCAAAACGCAGTGGCTGTTGTTACGGCAGTCGGCAGTCGTGTGGTTCCCTGACAGTATTTGTCAGGATGTTTAGCTCTTGGGACCAGACTATCAGCTAATAGACTGGTTCAGCCAGCCTGCAATGCTGACGAAATACAATCAAGTCAGGGAACCACACGGACGATGCCGTAACAACAGCCACTGCGTTTTCAAAAACACACACCCAACCCCCTTAAAAACATCCCATTGGTAGACCACACCTCACAACCATGTACGTGGTATCAAGCCTTGCTCATTCCACAAGTCATTATCGCAATACATGTATACACAGCTTTCTGGGAAAACCTATAAAAAAGAGAGCCATAAATGATTCTGCAGCTTGGTAATAGTCCATGGCTATGTCGTCTAATAGTCATGGCTATTTTAGAATACAATTTCTTGTTTTATAATTTTCTATTTGGAGGGAGGGGGGGGGCGAGGTTAAAGCTTTGCATTTCTGATCAAAAACAGACAATTACGCGTCTAGCGACATGCCCGTATCATTACGCGGTTTACTTTCGGATGGAATTGAAAATGGAGCGAGCGAGAGTCAGAGACAGACCACAGGACACAGCCTTAGCCAAAGCTGGAGCCTGGGCCAGAGCCAGAGCCAGAGCCAGAGCCAGAGCCAGAGCCAGAGCCTGGGCCAGAGCCAGAGCCAGAGCCTGAGCCTGGGCCAGAGCCAGAGCCAGAGCCAGAGCCTGGGCTGGGCCAGAGCCAGAGCCACAGCCAGAGCCTGGACCAGAGCCAGAGCCTGGGCCAGAGCCTGGGCTGGGCCAGAGCCAGAGCCTGGGCCAGAGCCAGAGCCACAGCCAGAGCCTGGACCAGAGCCAGAGCCAGAGCCAGAGCCTGGGCTGGGCCAGAGCCAGAGCCTGGGCCAGAGCCAGAGCCACAGCCAGAGCCTGGACCAGAGCCAGAGCCTGGGCCAGAGCCAGAGCCAGAGCCAGAGCCTGGGCCAGAGCCAGAGCAAAAGCCTGGGCCAGAGCCAGAGCAAAAGCCTGGGCCAGAGCCAGAGCCAGAGCCAGAGCCTGGGCCAGAGCCAGAGCCAGGGCCAGAGCCAGAGCCAGAGCCTGGGCCAGAGCCAGAGCCAGAGCCAGAGCCAAAGCCTATTACCCATAGCCACGGTGTTGAATTTTCCCCCCAAAGCACAAAATCAAACAATTGCCTGGCCCCTTAAAAAAAAAATAAAAAAAATAATAATCTTGTGTAAATGACCAGAATTAAACAGATTTCCCATGATCTCATAAATCATGTCCGCCTTCTCCTCAAATTGGCTAGTACGCCACTGCAGCATGCTTTTATTGACATAATTATATGCCAAAATACACTGTAATCTATAATGTCTTTTTCACCGTTCCTTACATTTCTTAGATTAGTCATATTTCTTCCATAAAGTTCCTCGAGCGTCAATTTTGGCGCTTTTTGGTGCTTATTGGCGCTATACAAGAAAAAATCATCATCATTATTAACCAGCTTTATTCTGGGGCAGCGAAATTTGAGTAATGACCAAGTGACCTCCGCTTGCACCGATGGCGGTCACGGGATCAAAGGTCAAGAGGTCACACTGTGCATAATTAAGTGGCAGAATACGAGATAGAGGCAGGCATTGGTTCATAAATAGAAGCTGATTGCAGGAATTAGGTCATCGCTTATCTGTCACTCCAATTTCTGAGTATCATCAATGATTTTTGTAATACTGTTATTTTGTCTTCCCATGTCTCCTGTCTGCCACCTTAAGAAATTTAAGAGCGATGCATTGTGGGATACTCGCCCAGCTTACCCTATCGGCGGGTCGCTTACGCAGGCCAGGGGTCGGGTAAGTGTTAGAGAGTTACTTAGGAGTCGCGACAACATTCACTCGCGCTTTACTCGAGTTAACAAGGAAGAAAGATATTTTGATAGTACGGGAAAATGTGGATCCTTTACGGTGATGTGTAATCTGTGGGGTAGTGTTTGGAGAACCCAGACCCGGTCATGGTTGCCATAGCGGAGCTCTGGGACTTGGGGTCCTGGTCCGAGCTCCCATCGGTCGGCAATCATTTGAAAAGGCCCACGCCCATTCGGGCAAAGTCTTGGCGAGACGCCTCTCAAAGTAATTCACATAGATTGTGCAGCATATTGCATGTACATGCATGCGTAATGCCTGTACATGATTTCAGTTAATTTCAAACATACATGTAATTTGTGTACATGAGGTATACAAAACCAGGAATCTGTCAGGAAATAATAAGAAAGAATCATTTTTAGTTTCTTCATATTGATCTCTCCGGATTCTTGAGTCGAACCAAAAGCCCGCACCGGAGCAATATACATGCACTTTGTATACAGCTGGACGGATGTGTATTCCCTGGGATACACTTCTGATTTTTTTTTTTTTTTTCAAGGCATGTTGTGTGCTGTTACTCGGAGCGGCACCAAGGGTCACGTCAGAGGTGCAGTCTGTGTGAGGCGTGGCGGTTTGCTGTCGGTGGGCTGAGGCGCTGTGGTCGCCATTCGGGCGAGGTCATCGTGTGTCACGTACCCACTGTCCCGAGGATCCAGCCGCGGTGACAGACTAGGGACAGGGTGGCCATTCAGGACAGCGCTGCTTGCTGGAGCAGCGGGTTCTTTTGGGGTAAGGCCAGTTGTTGCTACCTCGAGAGGAGCTTCTCCCTCCTCCTCCTCCTCCTCCTCCTCCTCCTCCTCCTCGGGAGGAAATTGAGTTCGAGCCAGAGCCGGGGAGTGCGAACCCATCCCACGCAGAAGCTGGTCCTGAGTGACGTAGTCCGAGCAGTCTCCGTTGGCGGCACCGCTCGCAACCGCCGGCAACTGGCACATGGTCACGTAAGGATCGTTGGCGTTGGCGACGGGACAGACCATGGCCTCGCCGCTGACCGGTCTGCGTCCGGCCTCGCGGGCCGGGCATTCCAGCTTGCCCCAGTCTCTCTTGTCCAGCGGCGTCGGTGGGCTGGAAGTAAAATCGCCGATGGCGACGCAACTGCCGTCTGGCGTGGGTTCTGTACGGCGCGGGCATCCCGCTGATGCCGGCTCACTGCCGACACAGCCGAGCCGCCCCGTCCTGGAATCCATCCCCGATCCCGGTTCTGGGCTCGCTGTCCTACGCGCCGGTGAGAGACCGCCGGCGCGGAGAGCGGTTTGACCTTGGCGTGGAGCCGCCGGCCCCTCCTGGTGGGCGTGCGGAGACCTCGCCGCTTTGCCCCGGCCCGGACGAGGAGAGTCACATCCCGGGGAAGACCGGCCCGGCATAAGAGGCCGGGAGAAGCTCTGCTGGACGTAGTTGGCGATCTCCCCGCACTCCTCCTCGCTGGGCGCGGCAATGTCCCCGGGCGGCTCCTTCTTCCCCGGGTGGACGGGGCACCGGTCCCCGTCGGCGGGCAGCTTGCCGGGCGGCTCGGGGTAGACACGCGGGACGTCGGCGCAGTGGTTGACCGTCCACGTCTTCTCCTTCGGGCAACCGCCGCCTTTCATGTTCATGTAGTCGCAGGCGTTCTCCCTGTAGGTGCCCATGGGCAACCAGTCTTCCTCCTCCTTGCCGCTGCTGAGCACCGGCGTGCCGCGGGCGGAGCCGTTGGGCAGCAGCCCCGAGGGTTCGTCCGGGCCAGTCAGTCTGGCGGCCTCCTGCGGCCAGGCCGACTCGGCTAGTCCCCAGCCGTCGGCCGCCGTCTCCTGGCCCCCGACCAGACCTTCCAGGCTCCCCCGGCAGTCGCCGTTCCCCCGCTGGCCCGGCTCCTGCCCCGAGGTGCCCCTGTAGCCGGCCTCTTGTTCGTCCCGCAGGTACATGTAGCTGCCGCCGCTGCCAATGCTCAGCGTGCTGTCCATCCAGTGGCCCCGGAGACACGGGCTGAGCAGCGCCTCCTGCTCCGTCCCACGCTCGGCGTGCTTCTCCGCGTCCAGGCGCGGCCGGCCGCCGGCGTGGTTCGGCTTGCGGGGGCTGCCTCCGCCGTGGTCCAGCAGGCCCAGGATGGGCTCCTGGCTGAGGGAGCCCTTGCAGCAGGCCGGGAAGGTGTCCGTCTCCGGCGACAGGTCCACCGAGAGACCGGTCTCCATGAAGTTGTCAAAGCTCTCCGCCTCCTGGTTCAGTGGGTGGCATCGGTTTCCGCCAAGAGTCAAGTTGCCCGTCTGAAACAATCCACGAAAAAATACACATGAGGGTCTAAAACAAAAACAAAAACAGACAAACACACCAACAAACAATCTCTTTGACAATACGTATTAGACGACTCTGCCCATTTTTCACAGACAAGATAATTCTAACTTTGAGAAAGGACCTCTTAGGACTGACACATCAGCCCGGCTCAATTGACAAGATTTGTATATCCAATCAAGTCATCGAGTTGTTAAATCGAGTTGCCTTTGAGAAAAGGTCCTGCAAGGATCGAAAGGTCAGGCCCTCCACATTTCGGTGAGCCATTTCTGCAACGTGGCTCCGATGCCAATTCCTCTTCTCCTTCCCAGCCGAGTTTCTGAGCCAGCTCTCTGAGACTGTGGCGCAGGTGGGAAGGCGTTGGATATCATTCTGGCTGTACGAGTCTCCGGCTGACTCACCTGGATTGGGTGCGGGAGCCTGATGTCCGGGATGTCTATGCTGGACTTCTTGATCCATTTGTAGCAGCGGTGAGACAGGGCTAGCAAGAGGCAGATGGCCAGGAAGGATACAATGCTGCTGACAAGGGCAGACACTGACGGAGTCTTCCCTGTGAGGATGTGGGTAGGATGCACAAGAGTAACTCAGTGTGTGGGGTGCGGAGGAGGCGGAGGAGGAGGAGGAGGAGGAGGAGGAGGAGGAGGAGGAGGAGGAGGAGGAGGAGGAGGAGGAGGAGGAGAAGGAGAAGGAGAAGGAGAAGGAGTAGAAGGAGAAGGAGGAGGAGGAGAAGGAGAAAGAGGAGGAGGAGAAAGAGGAGAAGGAGGAGAAGGAGGAGAAGGAGGAGGAGTAGAAAGAGGAGAAGAAGGAGAAGGAGGAGAAGGAGAAGGAGAAGGAGAAGGAGGAGGAGAAGGAGAAGGAGGAGGAGGAGAAAGAGAAGGGGAATGAGGAGGAGTAGGAGAAGGAGGAGAAGGAGGAGAAGGAGGAGGAGGAGAAGGAGGAGAAGGAGGAGGAGAGGGAGGTGAAAGAGAAGAAGGAGAAGGAGAAGGAGTAGAAGGAGAAGGAATATAAGGAGAAGGAGGAGAAGGAGGAGAAGGAGGAGAAGGAGTAGGAGGAGGAGATAGGGAAGGAACAGGAAGAGGAGGAGATGGAGGAGGAGACATAGGAGAAGGGGAGAAGAGGGAAAGGGAGAGGGAGAGGGAGAAGGAAATAAAGGAAAAAACGAGAGCAGAAATCCAACCCTTTCTACTAAGATCCCATAGACTCCTCATCAGGACAACTTACTCATTTGGACCTTCACAGTGCATGTGCTCTCAGTTGAAGTTCCCACTAAGTTCCGTGCCAGTATGGAGATGTGATAGTTCTCATTCCTATCTAGGTCTGCAACCAAACAAGAAGAATCAGAGTTGGGGTGATTTTGGTGAACAAAAAATCAATCAAAACGATGCCATTTCTGGATACAGTTGACCTCGATGTAATGTAATAACTTGAGCATATCGTTGTGTCACCCACCTTTGATGATATACGTTGAAATATTTTGTGCTGCAATGTACACAGTTCCGTTGACATTGATGATGTACTGAAGTCTCCCGTTAGCCTTCACTTCTGGGAAGGCCTTTAAAAAAAACAACCAAAACAAAATATGATGAAATTGACCATCAAAGACTATGGGCGTTAATGAAATGAAGGCTTAGGCTCTGGCTTAGGCTTCGGTGACATTTATCTTACTCACAGCCATCTAGAAATAAGCGTTTGGCCCCAGTTTCTTGGTGAGTAGTCTGTACTTATCAGGCCAACCCAACCAACAAACTCATGCTCAGTTTTTGGGCATTGCACACGGTGGATGTTGCTTTTGTAAGTTTATCTTTCACACTATCAAACGAAATGCAAACGAACGCCGGTACACAAAACATTTGGCTATAACAAACATGCCCTTTTGGCTCCCCATTTTGCGTTCGCAAATATGCAGCCGCAACTGCTGTAACGAGGGATGTTCACTATGCAGTGGAACGTCGCTATAATGAACATCCCGGGATCCATGAAAATTGTTCTGTATAACGGTCATTCGTTATAACAGTTGCGGCTGCATATCCACGAACGTATTCGTCGGGAGCCAAAGGGCATGTTCGTTAAAGCCAAATGTTCGTTATGTCGGCGTTTGTTATAGCGACGTTCCACTCTAGCGACAATCCACTGTAGTAGCACAATTAAACAACATCTCTGTAATTTGGGAAACTCCTGCATTTCAGTGCTGAATTTACACAGCCAAGCTTCAAATCTTGGCATGCTGATAGCAGAAGGGGAAGGGAGGCAGGGGAATGCTTCCCTCATGCATAGGGGGATGGATGAGGTATTGTGTACGTACCACCCAGGAGAGTTGAACGTCCCTCGAGCTTTCCTGGTGTGTGCTGTTGAGGGGCAGACAATCCAGGTCCAGCTTATGACCAGGGTCAGGGGCTTGGAAGGCAATCAAACACAATCATCAATGCACCACATGAAGCACTTCAATCAAGTATTAACCAATTTTTTTTTTCTTTCGAAAAATGACACAAAAGTTTGGGGCGGGGGCAGGGTTGGTGGGGTTGGGTAGGGTGGGGCAGGGTGGGGCAGGGCAGGGCAGGACGGGTGGGGCAGGGCAGGGCAGGGTGGGGCGGGGCGGGGCAGGGTGGGGCAAGGCGGGGCGGGGCGGGGCAGGGTGGGTCAGGGCGGGGTGGGCAGGGCGGGGCAGGGCGGGGTTGGGCGGGGCGTGGTGGGGTGGGGCAGGGCAGGGGGGGACGGATTGGGTGGGGCAGGGCAGGGGAGGGGAGGGCAGGGTGGGATGGGGCGGGACAGGGAAGGGCAAGACAGGGCAGGGCAGGATGAGGGTGTGGTACCTGTTTCTCGTGTTCTGTTGATGACAGGCTTAGACCACTTGCTCCAGCTGTGTATGTGCCCTCTCATGGAGACTTGGTAGTATGCATATGCTCTGGTAAGATTCGTGATGGTGAACCGCTGGTTGGCAATGTCGCGATCCTTCTGAAATTCCACCTGGACAGAATCAGACAAGCAAATAGAAATGGGGGCATGATCGGTGGGGATATACAGCAGATAATGGATAGGTGCTTCTGACTGGTGCCCCAACCCATCGATGACAGCTGACCGTTTAGACAGACAGACCTATTGTCACTAATCCCTACCCCACTCCTTGCCCTTCTCTTTGATCTTTCCCCTCCTCTCACTAATGCCTACCCTACCCCTTGCCCTTCCCTTTGATCTCTCCCTACCAGCTTCACTCTTTGTCCTTTGTTTCTTATCCGTGTCCTATTCACTCTCTTCCCCCTTCCTTCGTGTACATGTATCTGTTTTGTCCTTGTCACTCTGCCTTTGAGAAAGGTCCTCCTAGGATCGAAACGTCAGGCCTACTAAATTTTATGATTTGCATTTTGGTAAATTTAGCCAGTAAGCAGTTTGCAACATTTTTGTATATCAAATTAGATTTGGTTAAATAAGCTTACAGTTGCAGTGCTGCCAAAGCATTAGCAAGTGCCTGTGGAACATTTCAAAGTGATATCATCTTTAGAACCTAAAATTTAGTGGGCCTGACGTTTCGATCCTAGCAGGACCTTTCTCAAAGGCAGAGTGATCTTTAGAACCTATTGGTTGGTGGTTGCCAGGGCAAATTGCAGAGAATTTTGCCCCCAAAATGCTATGGTTAATTTCAAATGCCAGTTTACTCGTAATGTGTTTACGAAAATAGTGACCAATTGGCAGAGTAGTGATCAATTGGCAACGCACTGATGCATCCCAGAACTTGTACATCATACCAAAGGAATACTGATGGTGCACTCTGTCCAGTCATGCATGTCACATCGATCTTCAAACTGTCAAAATCTGACTTATTTCCACAAAGCAGGCCACAAAAGGCATCGCTCCTCTTGGCAAATGAATAATAATAAACGCATTTATAGAGCGCCTTTTCCAGGGATGCAAAGCGCTTGGGGAGACTGCCAATACAAAGAGGAGATCAGTGGACAACAAAACAAAGTAAAATTACAGGTTCCTATTGAACAAGTGAGTCTTAAGATGTCTTTTGAACTGGTCAGTGGATGAAGCATTGCGGATGGAGGTTGGAAGACCATTCCAATTTTTAGGTCCGGAGATGGAGAATGCGCAGTCCCCGGCTCTCTTGAGGGTACGAGGAACTACCAGATTGCAATGTGAACAAAGGCCTTGGCGATTGGGTTTCCTGAGATCAAGAATATCCGAGATATAAGATGGGAAAGTGTTAGACACAGTTTTGAACATGTTCAATGCCGTCCTAAACACAATGCGCTGGTTAACTGGAAGCCAATGGAGAACCGCGAGTAGAGGTGTGGCGTGGGAAAACCTTGGCTATTGATGGATCCGTTTCCCAGAGCCGAGCATACGTACCCTCTGAGACGCCGAGTCGGCAGAGATGTCCTGCAATTCCCACTTGGCCTCGTACTTCATCTCTCGTAGATATCGGAGGCTGACCTCGGTGGGAGGCCTCCAGGTGACCTCCAGGGAGGACTTGGACAAACTCTTGACCTTCAGAATGATCGGGGGATTGGGGATGGCTGGAAGAAGAGGGAGGGCAGGGTTGGAGGCAGGAGGAGGTTGGGTGGGGATTCAGCAACAACAACAAAGCAAGAACTTTACTTGACACCAAAATAGTGCAAACAGTCCACTAACTAATGGCAAGATAGCGGCACTGTGATTTGATGATGCTTCTGACTGGCGCCCCCATCCTGGCAAGGACTAGTCATGCTAGTTGACTATTAAGGAAGGCCACCATCTAAGGGCTGGATAGCTCAGATGGAAGAGCACTGATACGTTAATCCAGAGGTCTCGGGTTCAAGTCCCTGTCCGGTCAAAGTTTTCTTCAATTTTTAAAATTGTTCAAAAGTTCCCAGTCAGTTTTTCCTTGGTTTGCTTGACTACACGTCTAACTAGTAACCAGTGCTAACTACACATCTGGTAGGGCATTGAATTACATTCCCACCAATGCAAGATCATAATAAATATAACTACACGGCAAACTAGTAATGCTGTCCGTCTTAGCTGTGAGAAAATGTGGATGAAGCGTCTTCGGACTATTCAACCACATGGTCTCAACATCCAGGAGGGTAATGACTAACACCATGCAGCTTTCTGATAATCCTTCTTTTGTGTTCACTCCTCCACATTTCCCTCTTTGATCTTTCCCACTCTTCTCACTAATTCCTACCCTACTCCTTGCCCTTCTCTTTGATCTCACCCTACCAGTTTTACTCTTTGTCCTCTGTTTCTCATCCGTGTCCTATTCACTCTCTTCCCCCTTCCTTCGTGTACATGTATCTGTGTTGTCCTTGTCACTCTGCCTTTGAGAAAGGTCCTGCTAGGATCGAAACGTCAGGCCCACTAAATTTTGAAATTTGCATTTTGGTATTTTAGTCAGTAAGCAGTTATATCACTACACGTCTAACTAGTTAGCAGTGCTAACTACGCAAGTTTTGACAAGAAATGCTGCATTATGACTTTTGTGATCAAGAATATGGAGGGCCTGGTGGGTCAGTTCTAGCAGAAACCTTCTCTGTCTCCGAGAAGGGTCCAACTAGGATTGAAAAAACCTTGGTCCTTCTGCGTGTTTGAAGACGTGACCTCTTACCATCTGTTGTGGCTTGGAATTGAACTTTTGCCGTCTGCTCGCTACCAAGTGCGTTGGAAGCTTTCACCGTGTACTCGAATAAATCCCACTCCGTCTGGTTGCAGGAGCTGCGCTGACAGACAACGACCTCACTGTGCAAACCAAAAACAAATGGATGGATGATTACACAGTAGGGCCGTTCCCACTACGAAAATACTCGCGATTTGAATTGAGATAGAAAAACCGGGTTTTTTTTAGGGTTGTGTTCACACAGGTCAAATAATCGCGTCGCAAACAATGGCGAGCTGATTCTGGTTAGCAGTTGTGGTCAAATGGTGGGTGTGTCCTTGAGGGTGGCCCACGCAGGAAGACATATCAACAAGCACGGCACCTTCTGTCAATCAAAGCACGAGCAGGGAATTGTGGGATTTAAACAAAATGGTACGAGTCAGTGGAGCGTTAACACACACACACACCACGTCGCAAATGAATGCAATTATTTGAAAAAAAATCTCACTCTTAGTGGAGTCCGAATCGTGATTCAAATCCCACTAATAATCGCGTTTGTTGTGTCCACACACGCCAAAAAAAGCGGAGTTTGAATGAAGATTCGAATCGAGATCCAGATACCTGCGTTTATTTGGTGCAGTGGAAACAGCACTATTGTCCAAAACTTTAAGGTACCTTCTGGTGGCAGGTTACACTATGATCATCTAAACCGTGAAAGAGGGGTGAAAATGACATTTCGCCGTGAAACTAAAAAGTCACTGTGATTTCACGGTGCATTTTACAGTGAATTCACCGTGAAAACAATTGCCTCTCTGACCTGATAATGGCATCTTCAGGTCACTAAAAAGACCGTGAAAAAAACGTGAATATCTAGGGTGGCAAGCTCCAACCTTGAGGGATGGCTAATTCAATTACCAGAAGGGACCACCAGCCCCCATAGAGGTACTGTATGGTGTCCTTGTACCTGTCACTCCCAGATACTTCTAAATTGCCTCTTGCCATTTACCACCAGGAATGTGGCCTTAGAGACCACTGGTGAAAACACCCTGAAAATACCTTGGCTAAATGTGTGCCACGAAATGAAAACACGGTGGATTTTCTTTTCACGGCTAAATGGCATTTTCACCCCATTTTCACGGTTTAGATGTTCATAGTGTTAATACAGAGAAGACTTACATGGTGTCACCACAAGCATTCCAGCTTTCCACTTTCTCTCTACTCTCTCTCTCTCCTCTCTCCCCCTCTCCTTCTCTCTCCCTCTCCACTTTTCTCACTTTCTCTCTCTCTCTCCCCCTGAGTTTACACATCCTGATGCCACACTCCCGACCAGACCTTCCTCAAAGGCAGAATGACAAGGACAGAACAGACAGGACAATAGAGAGTCAATAAGATGGAAAGCTGGTAGACAAACTTGAGCAATATCAAAGTGAAGGGCATGTAGTAGGGATTAGAAAGATCAAGGGGGGGGGGGCATCAAAGGTGGGAAAACGAACAACAAAGAAGGATTTTTAGTACATATCCAGATAGAGCATGCAGTCATTTTTGTTACCCGTCTAAACGATGCTCAAGGAGTTGGTACTCTGTGGCCGGGTTGGTCACTCGTCCCTCTGTCCAGCTGCAGACGACCGTTACAAAGTTGTTGCTGTGACATTTTAGGTCCGTTGCCTTAGAGGGAGGTGCTGGAGGTTGATGAAGGGGAAACAAAACACAATTACACATTTGCAGGAATGGTGCCAATCTATTACAAGTAATTGGGGCCATGAGTATGATTGCAAAAACTTGGCCATGAGTATGAGTACAACTACATGTACTTGGCCATGAGTATGAGTACAACTACATGTACTTGGCCATGAGTATGAGTACAACTACATGTACTTGGCCATGAGTATGAGTACAACTACATGTACTTGGCCATGAGTATGAGTACAAGTACTTGGCTATGAGTGTGAGTACAAGTACTTGGCCATGAGTATGAGTACAAGTACATGGCCATGAGTATGAGTACAAGTACTTGGCTATGAGTGTGAGTACAAGTACTTGACCATGAGTATGAGTACAAATACTTGGCCATGAGTATGAGTACAACTACATGTACTTGGCCATGAGTATGAGTACAAGTACTTGGCTATGAGTGTGAGTACAAGTACTTGGCCATGAGTATGAGTACAAGTACTTGGCCATGAGTATGAGTACAAGTACTTGGCCATGAGTATGAGTACAAGTGCTTGGCCATGAGTATGAGTACAAGTACTTGGCTATGAGTGTGAGTACAAGTACTTGGCCATGAGTATGAGTACAAGTACATGGCCATGAGTATGAGTACTAGTACTTGGCCATGAGTATGAGTACAAGTACTTGACCATGAGTATGAGTACAAATACTTGGCCATGAGTATGAGTTCAAGTACTTGGCCATGAGTGTCAGTACAAGTACTTGGCCATGAGTATGAGTACAAATACTTGCACATGAGTATGAGTACAAATACTTGCCCATGAGTATGAGTACAGGTGTGCCATGAGTATGAGTTCAAGTACTTGGCCATGAGTATGAGTACAAGTTCTTGGCCATGAGTATGAGTACAAATACTTGGCCATGAGTATGAGTACAAGTACTTGGCCATAAGTATGAGTACAAGTATTTGGCCATGAGTATGAGTACAAGTATTTGGCCATGAGTATGAGTACAAGTATTTGGCCATGAGTATGAGTACAAGTACTTGGCCATGAGTATGAGTACAAGTACTTGGCGAGGAGTGTAAGCATTTTTGAGTACAAGTAGAGGCATGGTGATTGATATATGAGTAGGAGTTGGGTACATAGCCATGAGTATGACTGTTCAATAGCTATTACATGTTTGTTTCACAGATATGACATGCAGTTAATAGATGTCTGCACAAGAAAGCGGAACTCGCGGGTTCGAATCCCGCCCGAGCTGCCTGAAATGTTTTCATCAGGCATAGGGCAAAACACTGAGCATTCTGTGTTTATCACGACGAGCAGGGCAAAACCCTCATTGAAATACATGGTTTTTTGGGGTTTTTTTTCCAGATCAGAAAAGGTCAAGCATTGGACTGATGCCTAAAACAGTTCCACTCTATGCACTTCACTGCCTGTACAAAGTGATTTCTGGGGAGGAGGGGGGAGGGAGAGGTCGTAGGGGGAGGGCTGGTGAAGGTAGGACTCACAGCCAACGTCAATTCTCTGGCTGGCTGATAGTCCACCATCCTGGCTGTCCAGGCCGCAACGGTAGGTGGCGCTGTCACTGAACTGGACATCCATCAGTCTCAGCTGGGAGGTGGACGGTCCGAGGACCTGCACCCGGGCGTCGGCGGTCAGGGCCGCGCCGTCCTCCCGATCCCAGCGAATGTCCCGAGCCGAGACGTTGACCGCTGCGGAGGCGTTCAGCACGCAGTTGACCGTCACGTTGCTGCCAACCACGTACGCCCACTTGCTGGAGGTCATTCTCACTGTGTGAACGAAGAGAGCGTGCAAAGCAGGGCACAGAGCCACTGACAAGATGTTTGGCTGAAGGAGATACTCTCTATCCGTGACAGTTTTTAATTTCAAAATTGAGAGGGCCTGACGTTTCGATCCTAGCAGGACCTTTGAGAAAGGTCCTGCTAGGATCGAAACGTCAGGCCTTAAAATACAATCTCAAAATTAAGTGGGCCTGACGTTTCCATCCTAGCAGGACCTTTCTCAAAAGGTCCTGCTAGGATCGAAACATCAGGTTTTAAAATACAATCTCAAAATTTAGTGGGCATGACGTTTCGATCCTAGCAGGACCTTTTGAGAAAGGTCCTGCTAGGATCGAAACGTCAGGCCCACTAAATTTTGAGATTGCATTTTGGTCATTTTAGTCAGTAAGTAGTTTGCAACATTTTTAAGTTTTTAATTTCAAACAACTTATGAAAAAAAGGTTGTGACTGCAGTGAGATTGAGCCACCATTGATTTCACAAACCAGGGCCCAATTCTTTGGCTCTGCTTTAATAACCCAAAACGAAATTGCGCTTACGTGACGCTGTCAGCGCAGAATTCATTTCATGGATCGCGTCAGCAAAGATTTGGCGCTTAAAGAGCTAGCACGGAATTTCTGTGCTTAATGGTGGACTCTGCATCCTCAACAACAGAGGAAAATGGCAATTGTTTGTTTAATTCGACCTAAATTTCAACGGCGACTGCAAACTCAGACAAAGCCCTTGGAATATTTGTTACAATGAATTGTAAAGTTTTGTGAAATCCACCCCAGGTCTCTTTCTGCCCAAATAACAGTACACACTGCTACGGAGTTAGTGGGCCTGACGTTTCGATCCTAGCAGGGCCTTTGAGAAAGGTCCTGCTAAGATCGAAATGTCAGGCCCTCTATCTTTCAAGATTTACATTCTGCAGGTCACTTTAGTCAGTGAGCAGTTTTTGGAGCAATTCTTTTCTTTTATTTACTTCACTGCTACCGAGACCGGCTCCAGACTACTGAGTCCACTTACGGGTATTGTTTGGCGTGGTGCCCGACCCCCCAGCGGTCAGGGTGCAGACGGCTGCCAGGAAGCACAGGACAGTGACTGAATGCCAGCTCAGGCCCGGCCTGAGTGGAGAGAGGCATGGACGATGACCGACCCCCGTTTTGGCCATAGCAGTCAGGAGTAGACAGATAGGAACCACCTCCGATTCTGTCATGATGGGAAAAAGAAGGATGAAACATTAGCCTGATAATAAACATTTGGCAAACTGCTCTCAGGATTAGTTGAAATGCACAAACCTTGGAACTCAGCATCTAGAAAAATCCAGTTTTAAACACAACACAAGCAAACTGCCCATTGATTGGTTGCTACCAGGACCTGAAATAAATCTTGATAATAATAGCGGGGCCTGAACATTGGATCCTTGCGGATGCACCTCCTTGGCCTTTGAGATGTTTGGTCCTGCTCGGATCAGATTAACGTCAGGCTCTTTGAAGTTCACTTTGGGTTGGTAATAGCAGACAGCAGTTGGCAGCATTTCTGACCCACTTCATATATCTCAGTCTTCAAGCGCACCTTGAGTTGACTGAGGCTCTTGTGTTTTCCATTGGAAGCAGGACATTGCACTCAAACGCTGCACAGCCGATTTCAAGAAAAGTTGCGTAAGTTACGCAACGTACAAATGTTGCATTAAGTCTTGCGCCTCTATGACGCTTTTCAGGAATATTTAGCAAAATGCGGCGTAAGTTACGTATTTTAGTTTCGCGAAATCAGCCGCTGGACCTTATCTATCCCTGTCTTTTTGAGACAGATCCTGTTAGGATTTTCAACATCAGGATTTCACCATTTTGTTTCCTCAAAGTTTCAGTCTTTGGCAGAATTTGGCCTTCGTAGAGAGAGTCCTGGCAGGTTTGAAAACTAAAGCCCTCTGTCATTTTTTTATTGCCTTCCCTCGATTCAATCCGGACAAGAAATAAAGACTAACAGAAGACTACGACAAGTCATGCATACAACGTTATTCCATACCAACGCTAATCCAACCTACAATGAAGTCCTCCCACCAATGTCACCGCAAATCCACAAAGCTCAGCCGAAAAGTACCGAGTAATAGTACAGAGCTGTCACAAACCAAACCACTTCCAGCCTCCAGTGACCAGAAGTGCAAACATCTCCACAATTTCTGAGGGGGGGCACTGGCTTTGGCGTCTCAATGATGAGTGGGACTTTTCCTCTAAGGCAGGGTTGCAAGGATCGGAACATCGCGACACTCTAGGGTCGAGTTTGGGCGGTCTGCTCTTCACCCGCGAACCTCGTTCTCGCGCTCGAACCGCACGGACACGACCCAAGAACGCCGCACTCGGAACAGGATCGCACACCGCCTCTCTGCAAGGGTGTGTTCACGAACAGCCGAGAACGCGTGCGCCCAAGCTCTACCGAGATGTTTTAAGGGGGGGGGGGGAGGGTGTCACTCACCAATGAGAAAAAATGACCGAGTTGCTCTCCCGGGGAAGACACTGAAAGCTAACAAGGCTGAGATCACTCACACACACACACACAAATGTCCGACAGCTGGCTCATACACTGCTGCAACATGCAGACACCATCACACTCGCAACCGCTCCACTGCAGACGATCGGAGTCTCAATAAACTCCAGCCCGTCGCCCCGACGTGCTCCGAGGGACGGATCACGTACGTTCACTGTACACACAGTCACGCACGACGAACCAACCAGAGAAGTGCTGGAGGGGCTGGAGAAGTAGGGAGGGAGGGGTTACCTAGGAACTGTATATGCGGCCGTTTTGGTTCCACCTGTCAACCTCATGCGAGCGGCTTTGAAAATGAAAAAAAAAAGGAAGGGGGGTGGGGGGGCAGACTCTGGTACAGCCCTTCTGTAGGCTGTTCCTGCATAATACCAGAGCTCTCTCGAATGCACTTTCCAATCATCCACACTGAGACGGCATCCAACAGGTGATCGACCAACTTTCAGGCAGGAGAACGCTGGTGCCCATGCGTGTGCCGTGTGATGGACTTTGCACGATACCGGCAGCATTGGTTTTTTTTTTACAGACACCTTTTGCTGGAAGGAAGGAAACCTACGTGTGGCGTGTGGGTGTTTTTTTGGCCGCAGAGGAAATGCAAAAGACACATGAGGGGAGAGGGACAGACACATAAAATGCTCATCTCATCCACATCTGTACATGTAACCGAGTGATTTGATTATTCACACTGGCAGAACTCATCATCATTGGTCCCTAATTTGCAAAATTGAAAGTTAAAACGTAATCCACACAGGTACCGGATTCACGTCCAGCGTTGACATTTGATCAGCTCTAAGTTTTTGAGATTTGTGGCAAACTATGACACTCAGTTATCACTCACTTGTGCACAAAGTCTACCTACTCATAGATTTATTACACGGATATATTTTCTGTGATATACAAAAAAGTGTTGCAAACTGCTTACTGACTAAAATTACCAAAAAGTAAATCAAAAATTTAGTGGGCCTGACGTTTCGATCCTAGCAGGACCTTTCTCAAAGGACCTTTCTCTGCCTTTGAGAAAGGTCCTGCTAGGATCGAAACGTCAGGCCCACTAAATTTTGGATATATTTTCTTCTCGATTGTGAAGTGAGTTTTGAAACATGGCTCCTGCACAGCAGTCTCAGGCACTGACAATTAGCCCAGCACAAAGTGGTTGCAGCTGGGGAAGGCTCCATGTCTGCAGCATGCCATTTCTTTATATAAAGTGCACGCTGCATTCAACCTGTACCATGACTATTTGTGACCTGGCACAACAACATGAGGAATATCCCACCAAAACACTTTTTGAGTAAACAACGCCTGAAGTTAAAGTATCTTCACAATTCGATTACAAAATGTGGTGTTTTTTTTGTATTTTCGGAAATTAAAAATATTAGAGAATATTATATTTTGATATAATTTGAAAGCTAATGGTATACTCTTTCACATCATTAGACAATCTCAAAATCTCAAAAGTGGGGTTATTCCTCATGCTGTGCCGGGTCACATTTTTCTTCATCACTACGGGACCAAGATCTATTGTTATTTTCTTCTGTTTTGTTTTTGTTTTGTTTGACTGAGCAAAAGTGCAGGGCCAACGAGTCACTGCCCGGTAACTTCCTTTCTTCGTACTTACTCTCTCCTTATGATACGGAAAGCCCATCTCTCATTGCCACTGCTATAATTAAATCCTGTCAATCATGCGCTGAGACAATAGGGGCATGTGCCTACTGTATTTACCTAGCACATAGCCACTTGCAAGTGTGAACGCTGCCAAGCGGAAGACAGATCTGCCAATTGAAGGAGGGAAGGAGGGAAGGAGGGAGGTAGGGAGGGAGGGAGGGAGGGAGGGGGGAGGGAGGGAGGGAGGGAGGGAGGGGGAGGGAGGGAGGGGGGGGAGGGGGGAGGGAGGGAGGGAGGGAGGGAGGGAGGGAGGGAGGGAGGGAGGGAGGGAGGGAGGGAGGGAGGGAGGGAGGGAGGGAGGGAGGGAGGGAGGGAGGGAGGGAGGGAGGGAGGGAGGAGGGAGGGAGGGAGGGAGGGAGGGAGGGAGGGAGGGAGGGAGGGAGGGAGGGAGGGAGGGAGGGAGGGAGGGAGGGAGGGAGGGAGGGAGGGAGGGGAGGAAGGGAGGGGAGGAAGGGAGGGAGGAAGGAGGGGAAGGGGGGGAGGGAGGGGAAGGGGGGAGGGAGGGAGGGGAAGGGAGGGAGGAGGGAAAGGGAGGAGGGAGGATTATTTAATAGGGAGAGCCAAAGTTGAGATGAGATTTCTTGCTATTCATGACAAATGTCAATGGAGCAAGTCAAGAATAGGATGGGGTGATAACTTTTACATAAATAATTTCTTTTTTATGGGATGTTGTGGTTCTCAGAAAAACAAAGGGAATTGTATCTGTATTGTATAATATCCTTTCTTATCACACCCCACCCCAACCCACCCCATCCCATCCATTCCATCCCATCCCATCCCATTCCATCCCAACCCATCCCATCCCATCCCATCCCATCCCATCCCATCCCATCCCATCCCATCCCATCCCAACCCATCCCATCCCATCCCATCCATCCCATCCCAACCCATCCCATCCCATCTCAACCATCCCATCCCATCCCATCCCAACCCATCCCATCCCATCCCATCCCATCCCATCCATCCCATCCATCACATCCATCCCATCCCATCCCATCCCATCCCATCCATCACATCCCATCCCACCCATCCATCCCATCCCACCCATCCCATCCCATCACATCCCATCCCATCCCATCCCATCCCATCCCATCCCATCCCATCACATCCATCCCATCCCATCCCATCCCATCACATCACATCCCATCCCATCCCACCCATCCCATCCCATCCCATCCAATCCCATCCCAACCCATAACTATCCACCCTACAGTATCTTCCTTGAAGCACACAGATGTCAATGAAGTGGTTTAATTGTTAGCAACGAATATTACAAGTGCACATTTTTATTTTTTTTAATTTATTTAATTATTTCTTTATTTTTTTTATTTTTTTATTTTTTAATTTTTTTTTTTTTGGGGGGGGTTCAAGCGACGTTTGTGCTCACCAACCAAGACTGTCCCATTCATTTAGTCTGGATGCAAAAACAACCACGTACCCATGAGGCTCTCCTGACACAGGTGGGAGTCCGGGTCCCAGACTGCATGTATCTCTCAGCCCGGGAGCACGATCGGTCGTCACATGACAGCTGCCCAGGAATGACCATCGTCAGTTAGTTGCCGTCATCGTCCTCACCCAAGCCGGTTCAGACTGTGGCCATCAGTCAAGGCCAACCACAATACTAGTGGCCAGCAATGTCTCGTTCAGACTTCTCTGCTGTTGTTATTACTGTTGTTCTTTATCCTGTGTCAATTCAAAAAGAGGAAAAGAGATAAAGAATCTAAACAAAATTGCCAATTGTTTTACCGACTACTGATGAACCTCTAAAATAGCCACGGCTTCCAATGTTTTGATCCTTGCTGAACACTTTTTTTTTAAAGGAGGAAAAGAAATGAAATGAAAAATTTAGCGGTGTTTTCAATGTTGTTGACATAGAGCAAGAATGCTTTCCCATAAGAAGTGGGAGAGGGAGAGGGAGAGGGAGAGGGAGAGGGAGAGGGAGAGGAGAGGGAGAGGGAGAGGGAGAGGGAGAGGGAGAGGGAGAGGGAGAGGGAGAGGGAGAGGGAGAGGGAGAGGGAGAGGGAGAGGGAGAGGGAGAGGGAGAGGGAGAGGGAGAGGGAGAGGGAGAGGGAGAGGGAGAGGGAGAGGGAGAGGAGAGAGAGAGAGGGAGAGGGAGAGGGAGAGGGAGAGGGAGAGGGAGAGGGAGAGGGAGAGGGAGAGGGAGAGGGAGAGGGAGAGGGAGAGGGAGAGGGAGAGGGAGAGGGAGAGGGAGAGAGTTAGAGAGGGAGAGAGGGAGAGAGGGGACAGGGACAGGGAAGAAATGGTGTTCATCAAATAGAGCCTCTTCAACTAGTCCCGTTCAGCTATGGAATGCAAGTCTGGACGAGTGTGGGGGGGGGGGGAAGGACGAAGGGAAGGGACGAAGGGACGGGACAAAAGGGAAGGGGAAGGGGGAGGAGGAGAGAGACATGACTCTCCCACAGCTAAGTGCAGCGTGAAAGAAAATTTACCGCATGGGAGCGCTTGCAAGCTCACGTACATGTATCATGAAGCAATGTGCTGCCGCATGGCCAATTATCAGCAGGGGGGAAGGGAGAAGAGTTGCGGCATGAGAAGACAATGAACCTATTCTCAACGACATGCATGAACTGAACCTAGTAAACACCTGTGGCGTGCTCTTTTTCTTTCGCTCCTTTTTTTTTGGGGGGGGGAGGGGAGTGGGAGAAGGTGGAGGCTGAGGGAAGGGGGGTCTGTTCCCAACATCTGTTGCATTCCTGTCTCATTTGCATATGAAATGTTGAGATAGGGTGTCTGGTTGAAGCGGGAAACGGCGTATCACCACGGCGATGCTCTGAGGAAATGTTCACGCCCTAGTTAGGCAAAGTGTAACTCAAATTTACAAGATGAAGGTTCAGAGTACTTTCTCTCTCCTTCAACCCCCCCTCACTTTTGTAGCACGTACGAGTAGGTGATGGCTTGCGGCCATGTTCAACAACCATGCCAAACTGCTCACTGACATAAAATGAGCAAACGGCAACTCTCAAAAGCTTAAAGGGTCTCTGCGGTAGACATTTTATCGCTTACATCCATGCTACAGAACTGGTTTGCAATGTTGCTGACAATCGTACTATTTTTAACATTCGTTCTGGGGGTGTATAATTTGCAAGTTTTCAGATTTATGCTAATGACAATTTCAATATTCATGGGCAAATTTGTGATGTCATCACAGAATCATGCAACAGAAACCCAATTGGTTGTGAACAAAAGTTTCTGAAAATGTCTGTTTTTTTTCCTGCAGACCTTCCCCTAAACCTGTTGATTTACTGTCTCATGTACATGATTTTCTCTTGTCTGGCTAGTACCTTTAGTACCTAGCGAGTACCAGTATAATTATGGACTTTAATCCTCCCTTTTACAGGAGGTGAAAGAGTAAAATCCTCAGTTTCTGTAGTTAATTTATGTGATTTTATGTAATTCTGTCAGCTTATCAAATTTAAGAATCTAATTCTAATGGACTAATGATAATTTAATTCATGTTTTTTTTTTAAACACAGTAGTACATGTATGTTTTTTTAGCGTCTTAATTTTAACAAATGTACAATCCAACCATTTTGGGGTTGCCAATAAATAAATAATTAGTTATCCATGATCAAAGAGAGTCATGGTAAGTGGGTGAATATCACATGCTCTGATAACGGCACCAGAGTGCACTTGCTTGTAAATGAATGATACTGGTGATCTGTTTACCTCCATAGCAGTACATTTGTCATCAAAGCCATGGCACTTTTGCTCAAATACCCGTAAGCATATCGCATCCAGTACATTAGGCACAGTACTGGGCACGGATGTGTGCAGCAAACTATACGTGCAATAACAATAACTCAGTGTTAACAATGAAGTGCTCTTGTGCACCAAACTCACTTCATGGAGAGCTCAGGCCGGCGAATCTGCACACTCTATTAAGCAAACACGTGTCAATTACCAAAGCCTGCCTTTCAAAAAAGGTCCTGGTAGGATCAAAGCATTGTGCCAGAATATTTTCCGTCACGAACTGCAAGTTAGTGAAGCACTTTGCAAGACTTTTTTTTTTTAGTATTTCAAATTGATAAAATACACACAGTACTTGAATGACAGCTAAATAATCCACACATTATAGCAAGCATAGATTAAACAAGAATCATTTCAACTGGGATTCAGAGTTTGCATAATTATTGATTCCACAATGTGGGTGCCAAGTGAAAGAACGAACCAGCCCCCTCCTGCTCATGCAAAGAATTAGTAATTAAAGATTATGAAACACTTCATTTTCCACCAATCACAGCCACTGAATACTCTCCACCAATCACAGTCCCTGATACCTTCCACCAATCACAGTCCCTGATACTTTCCACCAATCACAATTTCCTGATACTTTCCATTAATCACAGTCCATGACACTCTCCACCAATCACAATCCCTGATACTTTCCACCAATCACAATCCCTGATACTTTCCACCAATCACAGTCTCTGATACTTTCCACCAATCACAATCCCTGATACTTTCCACCAATCACAGTCACTGATACTCTCCACCAATCACAGTCCCTGATACTCTCCACCAATCACAGCCACTGAATACTTTCCACCAATCACAGTCACTGACACTCTCCACCAATCACAGTCCCTGATACTTTCCACCAATCACAGTCCTTGATACTTTCCACCAATCAGTCCCTGATACTCTCCACCAATTACAGGCCCTGGTACTTTCCACCAATCACAGTCCCTGATACTCTCCACCAATCACAGTCCCTGATACTTTCCACCAATCACAGTCCATGACACTCTCCACCAATCACAGTCCCCGACACTCTCAACCAGTCAGTCACTTTTCAACCAACCACAGCCCCCTTAAAGTTTTGCTTTCACCAATCACAGTCCGAAAAAAACAATTAACCACTCACAAGATCGCCATTAAAGAAAACTGAAGCAGGACTACGGACTGCTTCACTGACAAAGATGACCTGAAATTTACAGATCTTGAAAAAAACCCCAAAAAACGAGGGGCTTTTATTTTCCTTTCATCCTAGCAGGCCACTTCTCAAAGGCAGAATGTTGGAGTCGTTGGAATGCATGCATAATTTCCAGCTAAACTCTCAATGACAAGCACTCAAATTACATGCACACAACATGCACGTGTAAGTGAATATAAATCAGGTGTGCATTGCACGTGTACATGGCGTTCTGTCCACATAATAAGCCCAATAAGAAATATTTCCCATGGAAACTCACCCACTGCTTCTGTGGATGGTAATCTTCATTTTCATAAACTGAGTATTATTGGAAAGTGGGCAGGACTTCAAGATATTCAAGGAAATGTTGTCAATACAAATAAGCTTTTTGAAAAGTACAGTGGTAGGCTTGGCATTTCTCTGAACGTATTTAAAAAAAAATTGGTAGCATACATGTAGGCCTAAACTGTGAGATTTGTTTATGTGACACAGAGGTGAATGAGGTGTGCACAACACCTGAAACTGATTTCTGTCAACAGGTGTGCTTCAATTGTTACACTGATTCCCCACTTTGTGAAAACAAATATACATGAATTATCAGTGGTAAAAGCCCCCATTGAATAACATTCTCCTTGACACAAAAAATCGCACTATATCAACGATGCAATGGCACTATACAGATTCCCATCCACCACATGTCCTCAATCAGTTCAGCGGCCGAGCAGTTCAGATGCGAAAGCAGGAATCGCGGTCTTGAGAGGCGTGCACTTTTTCTTTCTTCCCAGCAGGCAAAGCGGGCGGAGCGCTGAGTGTGCAGTGCTTACTGCACATGCACGTTGCGTGCGCGCAGGTCCAAATCCACTCATTGAATGCGAGCGGCTGACGGACAAGAGGGGGAAAACAACAGACAGAGAGGAAGACGGGTGGGTGGGAGGGAGGGAAGGAGAACGGACAAGAAATGGGACTGAAAGGCAAGGTGTGGGTGAATCGGGAGCACAGAATTAAACCAACCACCCCCCCCTCACACACAAACACACAAACAGGCGAGACAAGGGCCATGCAAGGGGTGGAGGCAGGGAGGGTCAAGTAAGGAGAGCAAACCCCGCGGCCCCCTGCCTATAAATAGCCCGGCGAGGGGCTATTTATGGAGTCCCTCCGCAAACATTGCCGCCTCCCAGGAGTCCGCACTCTTTCCTGTTGTCGTCTTGGCCTCTTGACAGAGCTGCAAAGACGCCCCCCAACCCTCCCCCCCCCCCCCCCCCCGTCACACACACACCCTCTTAAGATCCGACCATGTAAGACGAGACATCTCTGACGCCTTGTCTCTCTTAGCCCCCTCTTCCCCGTCCCCTTCCCCGCAAAACACAATGGCTTGAATTACAATGCGGCGAGAAACTCTCTCTGCAGTCAATGGAGGGGTGGGGGCGGTCAACACGGTGTAGTGCGAGTAACCCACGCATAAACAGGGCAGCCTGCGACGGCGGACGCGAACAACAGCCCCGCCGGAAGCCGCGCAAACAACAACAACAACATCGCCTCTCTGTTCTGCTGACCAGATTGTCTGAAACCCCTCGTCTCTCCCTGACCCGGTCACGTCCACGGCAACCTGTGGCAAATGCCGGGTCAAAGCTCAAACATTGACGCCACCCTACGTGCCATGAATCCTTGCATCACTGGCGTTTTGGCAACTCCGGAAAGGGAAATGTCAGATACACCGTACGCAAACATGCTGCAAACTGTGCCCCAACCCCAAAACCAAACATTTTCGGGAGCTTAAGCTTAGCTCTTCAAGACAAATGCCTCATCCAGACATATGCCTCATTGTTTTTTCCAGTTTAATTTTTTTTCTCCATTTTTCTCTAAACCAATTTAAAAAAAAAACTGAATAAATTTGCAGATTTCTAAATGGCTAACAGCTAGCTACTGTACTTAAACATGTCGATGCTTGAACTGAGGACATGCACACACACCATGCGTATTTGGCGCGCATTATTACTTGTTACACAAGCTGTGCAGCCAGGCAGGTCAACATGGAGATTCTGTCCAAACAGCATTTTAGCGGCTAAACCGATCTGTTTTAGCGTTAAACCCTCCTCTCGAACAGTTTTAAAATTTGCAATTTAGTAGCGAGTTAAACCGGATTGGTTTTAAATCTAAAACGGTGACGGAGCATTCAGACCAGGCATGATTCAGACACGCATTTCTAACGCTGATTGGGTTAAAACGGTAGGTTAAGCGAATTCAAAACGCTGTCTGAACGTACCCATAAAGAGGCCTTCGCAGAATTATCATAACGCCAAGGTGGTCCCTGAGATAATGATTAAGGCTCCTGGAAAGACCGTCTTTGAGTCTGCAGATCTGCTCCAACTCTTGAGAACAATCCAGACAAAAAAAACCCCAGCCATTCAGAGGGACGCAAGAAAAAGCAGTTTACGGCAATGAGCCTTTCCCAAGGACAATTGCCCGAAGACAGTTTGACTTTCACCGTGACACCGCAGTGGTATTGTCTCGGGAGTTCAAAGAGGACATGCAACCTGTCAAGTGTTCAAGGAACTCCAAGCCCTAGAGACAAGAGCAATTACTTGTGTACGAACGTGCTCATGGGTAATGACATCATAGTGATATCATCATAAACGATGTAAACGTATAACTTGTAGACTAAGTGCACACGCTCTCCGGATGAAATCAATCCTCTATCAAATGTTCGGCATAAAAAAAGAACACAATTTAGGTGAAAACAGTCACAAAAGGGTTCTACAATCCTACACTGCAGGATAAACACCACTGTTAATGCAGCTAGCTGTTTGGCTCATGTAAATTTGAGACAAATTGCAGACTTGGACAAGATTCCGGGAGAAATCTCGGCAAGAATGAAGGTATCTAGGCCGGCTATCTTCACCAAAAGCATCCAATTACACATGGTCTTACATCAGGAACTGTACAGTCATGTACAGGCAGCCAACGATATTTCTGATTGAAAGTAAACATGTTCACTTACCCCCTGGTATCTCACTGCCTAAGTTCCAGTGCTTAGACTTGTATTTGAGTCACAAAATATTAAACCGAGTGTCACATTTCTTGAGTATAGATCATGGCAAAGTACATGTAAATAGGACAAATTTCCCCTTCAAAGCTAAATGTTCTGTATGGTAACGCACACATACATGTACTGTATTCACATTTTATAGTAATGTTGGTACAATGTTACTAGTGTACTGTGCATGCACGTGTATGGGTGCACGTGTACATAGATGTGTGTACGATATGATTGATTACATAAATGTATGCAATAGTGCATGTCCTATGAGTATTGAAATATTGGCAATGACAAATGATATACAAGCATGCAGTGAAGCACAGCGGTTGCACATGAACATGAGTGTGTACGGAAAGCGAGCAAAAAGAGAAATGGGTTTTCATTTCACGATCCAAAGCATCTTTCTCAAACCAATGAACGGGGGGGGGGGGAGGGGGGGGGGAAAATTAACAATGGGGGTGTTTTCATATTTCCCCCCTTCCTACGGGGCACAGTTGGGAACAATGGCCAACTCAAGAAGCGCACATAATTGAAAGGCAAAGGTCCATTAAAACGGTTAGCTGCAATTCAACAGCATGACTGATTGCGCGCGTATGCAGGCCGTGCACACAATGCACAGCGATGCTGCCGTTTGTATAGATCCAGCTGCGGGTTTGCCAGCAACCGCCACCAAACCGTGAGCGCAGAGCTCACAAATCAACGCTCCGATCAGAGCTGAGGAATAGAGAGGGCTTCACAGATGATCAGAGAACCTGACGCTTCAATGAGATTCCTATCAGCTTGATCATTTTTTAGGGGGGGGGGGGACGTCCTGCTGCAGGAGTTAAAGTTGGGGTGTACGGTACTTCCCTTTTTTTCTTTTCTTTTTTCTTAGGTTAAATGCAAAATGGGTCAAATAATGGGTAGGTCTGAATCTCCGTTATCAACTCTTTTCAGAACTGTGTTCCTTTAAAAAAAAAAAAAAAAAAAAAAATCTTGGACTGGACCAGGACTTGAACCAGAGACCTCTGGTTGCACGTAATGGCTATTCAGCTATTCAGCCCTTGGATTGCAGCACTTCAGATCCCTAGATGACAGCAGATAATGACCCTGACCCTTGAACCCTTGAACCGCTTCTCATTGGCCCCTTTTCTGAGCACGTGACCGCCACAAGGTTTTGAATAATAATTCGCTAAACATTCGGGGACAATGAAACACTTCTGAAATACATGTACATCAACAAGATTATACTTTGTGCACAAGCGAGTCAAAGCTAGTACTGTCGGTTGTCTGTGTGGCTTTTTGCTATGCTGCATTTTAATTTTTTTTGGGGGGGGGCTGAAAAGAGCTTTTGTTCCAAGCTAGGACAATAGCGGTGCCGAGATTCAGAGGGGCCGGAGCATGGCAACACTCTCAGTGTTCCGAATTTGGGGGTCCCTATGAAATAACCGTGCCCAGATACTACCGAATGAAATTTGTGCACACCAGGAAATCCAACCAATTTCACCGAAAAGGACGACTGTTTACTACTCCATTTCTCATTTCCACAGAACCGCTTTAAAATCTGGAGCCAGTGTGACGAAGCCACTTAAGCGCCAATATTTCCCCAAGCACAGAAGGCGTGGATCAATGCAAATCCAGGCGTAAGCAAAAGTTCCACTTGAACTGAGCGCCCTGCAGTCGAATACGAGTAAACTCCCCCCAAAAAAACGTCGCAGGAAAATATTTTTAGCAACCGAGGAAGAATCCCGGCGCTTGGGATGTAAGCGACTCTATGAAATTGGGCTTTGGCTGTCGTTCTTGGTAGTGCGTATGAATAACATAGTGCAATTCTTCAATCCTCTCAAAAGTCCACTTTTTTTTTTTTTTTTTTCCCCTTCACTCCTGTTCAAGGCCACACTGAACCACGCTCACATCACATACAGCCAGCTGCTTAGGCTGCCATGCATAAAAGATACTGAACATTTTCCCAAGATGGGACAGTGACCTATCTACCCACAAAATTGATGGGTTATTTCGGATGACCGAGGGATTTTGAGGAATGGATTCGTAAAACCCGAAACTGATTAATAACAGTGAGTGGGTGTATGGTAGGATTCTCAGGATAGGGTACACTATATGTAAATGTAATGAATGTGTTTGCAAATGTGACTTCTTTTTTTTTTTTTTCCTCTCAGATATCAAAAGATGTGCTTTATATTCTGTAGGCGATGGATTTTAGCTGGGAATATTTGATCCCTGAAAGAGCGCAGGAAATCTGACAGGACCCACATTGATACCCCAGCAGCTGGTTTCAAGAAAAAATGCATAACTTACGCCATATTTGCTTATACCGCAATTCTTATGGCATAGAATTATGACGTAGCTGCACTATAATTGATTTGTTTTTATGCTTAAAGTGATATACAAAAATGTTGCAAACTGCTTACTGACTAAAATTACCAAAATGCAAATTTTAAAATTTAGTGGGCCTGACGTTTCGATCCTAGCAGGACCTTTCTCAAAGGCAGAGTGCCAAGGACAACACAGATACATGTACACGAAGGAAGGGGGAAAAGAGTGAATAGGACACGGGTGAGAAACAAAGGACAAAGAGTAAAGCTGGTAGGGTGAGATCAAAGGAAAGGGCAAGGAGTAGGGTGTTTTTATGCTTGATAGCGTTTGCCTCTGACTCGCGTCCTATCCTGTTATTTGGAGAACACAATCATAAAGTGATTGTGCAACTTACTCAATAATATAGGAGGGTTTGCGGTGACACCATGTATCAGGTCTCTCAAAGAAGAGGTGTGGTTCTCCTGATGACGGCCAGAGCATCCTGGCGGGAACGTCGAGTTACCACTCAGGTTCTTTTCAGAACCACACCTCTTCTTTAAGAGACCTTATACATGGTGTGACCGTAAACCCTCCTATATTGTTTCACCCACCATGCAAAGCCGTAAGTCTTATTTACTCAATAAGACATGGCGTCAGTGGAGTTACACTATAAACTGCTGTTTCATGAAATTGACGGCAAGCTTCCTGTTAAGAATGCCAGGGCTCTGACCACCTTGGGGGGGGGGGGGTGCCTTCCCAAACTGTTAGTTATCTTTACTGAAGTTGGGGCACAAACTAAAGGAAAGTTAACCATTGACTCTTGCATTCATGGCTCTATCATTTAACTAAGAACTTCCATCAATTCATAAAAAAATCCAAATCAATTGTTTTCCCTCCGTAAATCATTATCATTTCATGATTCGTCCCCACTCTGTTTTCTAGTTAGATTGGAGTGGTGTGTCGTCATGTCTGCAACCACACAAAAATGTCATTTTGTTAAAAGGGGAAAACATTAGGGATGCTGCAATCTTGATAGATGCAGAGAGACTGAGAGGCTGAATTTAATAACGGAAAAAAAACCCACCCTGCCCATTCAATATCGGCATTTTAACGTTCCTTGGATACATGTATCAAATTAAATAGACATGGCATGACAAGCAGACTGTACGCGTCTGTGGGTACTTTTTTTGGGGGGGGGGGACAAAATATTGATCCACTGTTGTGAAGGAGGAGGAGGAGAAGGAGAAGGAGAAGGAGAAGGAGAAGGAGAAGGAGAAGGAGAAGGAGAAGGAGAAGGAGAAGGAGAAGGAGAAGGAGAAGGAGAAGGAGAAGGAGAAGGAGAAGGAGAAGGAAAAGGAGAAGGAGAAGGAGAAGGAGAAGGAGAAGGAGAAGGAGAAGGAGGAGGTGGAGGAGGAGAAGGAGAAGGAGAAGGAGAAGGAGACGGAGAAGGAGAAGGAGAAGGAGAAGGAGAAGGAGAAGGAGAAGGAGAAGGAGAAGGAGGAGAAGGAGAAGGAGAAGGAGAAGGAGAAGGAGAAGGAGAAGGAGAAGGAGAAGGAGAAGGAGAAGGGGAAGGAGAAGGAGAAGGAGAAGGAGAAGGAGAAGGAGAAGGAGAAGGAGAAGGAGAAGGAGAAGGAGAAGGAAAAGGAGAAGGAGAAGGAGAAGGAGAAGGAGAAGGAGAAGGAGAAGGAGGAGGTGGAGGAGGAGAAGGAGAAGGAGAAGGAGAAGGAGACGGAGAAGGAGAAGGAGAAGGAGAAGGAGAAGGAGAAGGAGAAGGAGAAGGAGAAGGAGGAGAAGGAGAAGGAGAAGGAGAAGGAGAAGGAGAAGGAGAAGGAGAAGGAGAAGGAGAAGGAGAAGGAGAAGGAGAAGGAGAAGGAGAAGGAGAAGGAGAAGGAGAAGGAGAAGGAGAAGGAGAAGGGGAAGGAGAAGGAGAAGGAGAAGGAGAAGGAGAAGGAGAAGGAGAAGGAGAAGGAGAAGGAGAAGGAGAAGGAGAAGGAGAAGGAGAAGGAGAAGGAGAAGGAGAAGGAGAAGGAGAAGGAGAAGGAGAAGGAGAAGGAGAAGGAGGAGGTGGAGGAGGAGAAGGAGAAGGAGAAGGAGAAGGAGACGGAGAAGGAGAAGGAGAAGGAGAAGGAGAAGGAGAAGGAGAAGGAGAAGGAGAAGGGGAAGGAGAAGGAGAAGGAGAAGGAGAAGGAGAAGGAGAAGGAGAAGGAGGAGAAGGAGAAGGAGAAGGAGAAGGAGAAGGAGAAGGAGAAGGAGAAGGAGAAGGAGAAGGAGAAGGAGAAGGAGAAGGAGAAGGAGAAGGAGAAGGAGAAGGAGAAGGAGAAGGAGAAGGAGAAGGAGAAGGAGAAGGAGAAGGAGAAGGGGAAGGAGAAGGAGAAGGAGAAGGAGAAGGAGAAGGAGAAGGAGAAGGAGAAGGAGAAGGAGAAGGAGAAGGAGAAGGAGAAGGAGAAGGAGAAGGAGAAGGAGAAGGAGAAGGAGAAGGAGAAGGAGAAAGAGAAAGAGAAGGAGAAGGAGAAGGAGAAGGAAGAGGAGGGAGAGCAGGAGAATGAGGAATGAGAAGGAGGAGAAGGAGAAGGAGAAGGAGAAGGAGAAGGAGGAGGAGAAGGAGGAGGAGGAGGAGGAGGAGAAGGAGGAGGAGGAGGTGGTGGAGGAAGGAGGGAGAGCAGGAGAATGAGGAGAATGAGGGTGATGATGAGGAGAGAGGACAAGGAGGAGAAGGGGGAGAAAGGTGGAGAAGGGGGGGGGATTCCCTGTCAGTTTTTTGTCCTTTGTTAAAGAGACCAAGTATCACAAGTCACAAAGGCCTTAAATTCCAACCGACATTGAGTAGAATACCGGAGTCAGGATGAATGCTCTAAACAAAGAGACCGTGGGACTCATGTGGCCCAGTTTGCCGTGAAGAGCACGTCTTTTTGTCTGTTCGGCTTTATGGATGTACAACAAATCCAGCTGCCAAATTGGCATCGTTGTACGACCACATTGTGCACTCACGTGCATTGTATTCAGCTACATGTACCCTGATGCAACCACCCCCCACTGAACAATGTAGATAGCCATGGTCACTGGCAACAATACCATGCCTTCGAGGACATGAGCAATAATTTGTAATAATTATTGGAAGACAGAACTTAAAAAAAAAAAAAAACAACCAAAACCCATTACCACAGGGCTGCCTCATTAGTCTTGCTTTGCTATCATTTCATGCAAATGGTCCACCGTGCCAAAAATGCTCTTTGTGTAGACGGCAGTGGCCAATCGTACATGACTACCCGTGCAATTGTCTGGCATGCTTGCAAGCGTGCGACGCACGACTGCGTGGCGCCTCCGCGTCTTGACGGCTCCCCGGTCGCACGTTGCAGGTTTTTAAAACCCTAACCCTGCTGACTCCAACAGAAGCCAATAAATGTTGGGGCCTGTTGTCCTCTGTTGGGTTCAGCAGTGTACAGTACTAAAAACAAACTGTGTTGAGGATTGTTGGGGTCAGCATGGTTGTATGGCCTGGCAGCCACACAATGAAGATAGTCCAAAAAATCTATAGAAAAGCCCAAAAACAAAGGGCCTAAAGGGAAAGACCCCAAAGAAAAGGCCCAAGAGAAAAGGCTCCAGAGAAAAGGAACAAAAGAAAAGTCCCAAAAGAAAAGGCCTAACAATTGTCTGTTACTTGAGTGTTAGTCTTTGTTGGGATCAACACTGTACAATACAGTTGGATTTTGTTGGGCCTGGCATTGTATGCAAAGTTACTGCAATATTACCATCATTGCAGGACCCAGCTGAACCCAACAGTATCCACTGTTGGGTACTGTTGGGATCAGCAGGCTTCACACTTTCATGCTTGTTGGGTACTGTTGGGATCAGCAGGCTTTACACTTTCATGCTTGTTGGGTACTGTTGGGATCAGCAGGCTTTACACTTTCATGCAACATTGCTTGTTGGGTTGTGTTGGGATCAGCAGGCTTCACACTTTCATGCTTGTTGGGTACTGTTGGGATCAGCAGGCTTTACACTTTCATGCTTGTTGGGTACTGTTGGGATCAGCAGGCTTTACACTTTCATGCTTGTTGGGTACTGTTGGGATCAGCAGGCTTTACACTTTCATGCAACATTGCTTGTTGGGTTGTGTTGGGATCAGCAGGCTTCACACTTTCATGCTTGTTGGGTACTGTTGGGATCAGCAAGTTTTACACTTTCATGCTTGTTGGGTACTGTTGGGATCAGCAGGCTTTACACTTTCATGCTTGTTGGGTACTGTTGGGATCAGCAGAATAGAGTTAGGCTAACAGTGACTGGTGCTGTCCATGCACCTACAAGTGTCTGCGCATGTACATGGCCGACATTGTGTGTTTGTCCGAGCAGACCAAAGATATCCGCTGCAAAGCCCTGATCTTCACAGGATAGGCTATCACATTATTATCATTGTTACTACTATTATCATTTGTTTTAACACATCCAGTGGCAGTAACATCAAACCCATCTTATCTTACGGTCCACTGCAAGACCACAAGCGATGAACAGAAACCACACGGCCCATTTGTGACGCCTGAAGTCAAAGTATCTTCTCAATTTGATTAAAAATCATTTTTTTATTTTTTTTTATTTTTGGAAAGTTAATGTATTGGAGGATATTATGTCCAAAGGATTTTTCCGAAATCCGTCTCTAAATGTTGAAAAAACGAGAATTTCAGGGGGGAGTGTTTGTGTACTGTTTTCATGAAAATATAAAGTTTCTGCATTTTTGAATTGTGTCTGGTGCCAAATGAACGAGCGAAGTCCCCTTGTACTATTTACAACAAAGTTCATACGGAAATAAATTTGATATCATTTGAAAGCTAATGGTATACTTTTTCACATCATTAGAAAATCTCAAAATCTCGAAAGTGGGGGTTATTCCTCATTATGCTGTGCCGGGTCACATTTCAACTTGATAGTGTTTTTGCTCTAGTTACGATGAAATCAATTAAACACATAAGCTGCCTTTGAGAAAGGTCCTGCTAGGATCGAAACGTCAGGCCCACTGCATTTTAAGATTTGTATTTTGGTAATTATAGTCAGTAAGCAGTTTGCAACATTTTTGTATATCACCTTAAAAATATTAGCTGTTGCAAACTGCTCACTGACTAAAATGACCTGCAATACATGAATCTCAAAAAGTTACAGGGCTTGACGTTTCGATCCTTTCAAAGCATTTGAGAAAGGTCCTGCTAGGATCGAAAGGTGGAAACTGAACAAGAAATATGGGCGGTCAATTCTAGAGTGAAAGTGAAATATTTCAGCGTGAGTACGTGCGTGTTGGGGGTGTGTGTGTGTGCCCAGGGCTACATTTGTGCTTGACAAATTGCCCGTATACAATGTGGGCCATCGTATTGTACGGAAGCTCATTCATCACATATCCTATTAGGAATCACTCACCGTGAACCATTTTCAAACTGAAAATGTAGAATTTTTTAGTTCCCAATTTTAAAAAAGAAACAACAAATTCAGGTACATGTAAAGCTGTATGTATAGACAAGTCATGGCCTGGTGTCTTCAAGCAAACCATTTTTTTTTTCGCAGTGGCTGTTGTTACGGCAGTCGTCCGTGTGATTCCCTGACTTCACAGTGTTTGTCAGGATGTTTAGCTCTTGGAACCAGACTATTAGCTAATAGACTGGTTCAACCAGCCTGCAATGCTGACAAAATACAATCAAGTCAGGGAACCACACGGACGACTGCCGTAACAACAGCCACTGCGGTTTTTTTTAAAACTCTAACCACCTCTAAGCTACCTAAAATCAAAATGACTTCAACCAGACTGTTTGCCTCCTCTCACCCATACACTCTTGTCCCAAGATGTGGAGCAAGCAGGTATCAGAGCAGCTTCTTCCCTCGTTCTGCTTCTCCTTGGAATTCCCTTCCTGGTTCATGTTTCCCACCTTCTCATAATCTGGCCTGTTTTTAAGAGGAATGTCAATTCCTATCTCCAGCTTTCCTGAGTTCTTCCCTATCTCCTTCTTTCCTTAGCCCTTAAAGCCCCTACACAACATTGGATCGAAAAACAGAAATGTTCACATGAAACATACAGTTTGAAGATGGTTATAGTAGAAACCTCGCACTGAAATATTTCTGCCTAGAAATTTGTATTTTGGGAGAAAAGAGTTTACTTCTCACCGAGATCTAAACTATTTTTTGGAACAGTACAGTGTTGAATGCAGCATTTTCGCGAAACAAATGAAGCAGTTTTCACGATTTTCTTGAGACTCGGTTGGCGGATTGAGCTGAATTTCTCACAGGTGTGCTATTTCATGCATATGTTGGATCAGACAATGTATGGATGCTAATTTTTGACCTTGACCAATGTTGTGTAGGGGCTTTAACCTAGAGTGGCTTAATAACCTTGTTTTGGGCAAAATTGCATAAATAAAAAATAAAAAAATGAAAACTGTGTCTGATTTACAGAGTTATGGATCTACTGTACATGAATGTGTGTAGCAGTAATTACTTATCACAAATTAATTATCTCAACATTTAGTGGGCCTGACGTTTCGATCCTAGCAGGACCTTTCTCAAAGGCAGGGGTCCTGCAAGGATCGAAGCATGAGGCCCACTAAATTTTGAGATTTGCATTTTGGTAATTTTAGTCAGTAAGCAGTTTGCAACAATTTTGTATATTACAAATTCATTATGCACAAAGTAAGCCAGTGCTGTGCACATTCAGAGGAAATGTGTAGACAAAGTGCCATGCTTGAATGATCGCAGTCACGCTTGGATGTGCACCATGTGCAATGTGGGAGAAAGACAGATCTTACAGGCCAGTGAATATCGTCGCTGCAGTGTCCCGGCCTGTACCATGTCAATGTACATGTAAAAATGCTGAACGTGTAAACGTTAGAAATAATAACAAATAATAATAATAATGATATACAAAAATGTTGCAAACTGCTTACTGACTAAAATTACCAAAATGTAAATCTTAAAATTTAGTGGGCCTGACGTTTCTATCCTAGCAGGACCTTTCTCAAAGGCAGAGAAAGCCTTTGAGAAAGGTCCTGCTAGGATCGAAACGTCAAGCCCACTTAATTTTAAGAATAATAATAATGATTAATGAGCACTTATAAAGCCCCTTTACAGATACAGATCACAGTGGTAAACAAGGGCAATCAGAACAAATAACATGCAGCTTTCTGATAATCCTTCTTTTGTGCTCAGTCTTTCACACTTCTCTCTTTGATCTTTCCTCCTATTGTCACTAATCCCTACCCCACTCCATGCCCTTCTCTTTGATCTTTCCCCCTCCTCTCACTAATCCCTACCCTACCCCTTGCCCTTCCCTTTGATCTCTCCCTACCAGCTTCACTCTTTGTCCTTTGTCTCTTATCCGTGTCCTATTCACTCTCTCCCCCCTGCCTTCGTGTACATGTATCTGTTTCGTCCTTGTCACTCTGCCTTTGAGAAAGGTCCTGCTAGGATCGAAACGTCAGGCCCACTAAATTTTAAACATGTTTCGGGTCGATTCCTAAAATTAATGACAGAAGAAGCATTCCTGATGGCAATAGGGTGAGAGTTCTCCGAGAGATTTTGACCCAGTAGGGATAGATAGAAGAAGTTTATCATCAGAAGATAGGAGTCCCACTCTGCCAGGTTGATATAAAGTGAGTAAGTCGGACAAGTAAGAAGGAGAAATACCATGTAAGCACTTGTAAACCATGAGGAGATATTTGAAAGATAGGCGCTGCCTGAAATGTAGCCAAAATGGACGTTCCCACTATGAAAATAATCGTGATTTGAATCGCGATTCAAAAACCTTTTTTTGTCGTGTTCACACAGGCCAAATAATCGTGTGGCAAATAAACGCGAGCCGATTGCGGTTAGCATGTGGTCGCGCTGCGCAAGCGGGAATGGCGGGACGAAAGTAAACAAACCCTGTGCTGCACTTCCTGGCAGTAAGCTGCTGGCAGGAAATGCCATGCTTGCGCAATGCATCGTGGGCTTAAAAAAAGCCGGTGCGATTTGAGCGGAGCGTTCCCACACACATCGCGTCGCCAAAAAACGTGATTCAAATCCCACTAATAATCGCGTTTATTGTGTCCCCACACGCAAAAAAGAGTGGAGTTTGAATCACGATTTAAATCGCGATCCAAATAATCACGTTTATTTGGTGTAGTGGAAACGACCCTAGTGAAGTTTGGAAATTTAAAAAAAGGACCGTCAACAGAGCAGCCGACAGAGAAAATGATTCACGCTGCACAATCTTTTTTGGGGGGAGTTTCTGTCGTCTGTAACAACACGTTGCTGTCAGGTTCTTTTGTACAACTTGAGGCAAAGTCCTGTCCACACGGGTTCAATAATAGTGCTCATCTATTATATCGCTTTGACAAAGCTGACTACCAAGGGCATAAGAAATGCACAAAGTACATGCACATGTACACACCATGCACCTGGAGGTTTGTCACTATCAGAGTGAATACATCCGTCTGTCCTTCAAAATTCAGCTCATCAGAAAGATGATAATGACTGAAATACTGTAGATTTTTCCTTTCCCCCTCAAAAAAAAAAAAAAAAAAAAAAAAAAATGATAATAGCCACGCTTATTATTATTTTCTCCCACAACTAGATGGTTTTAGAAGAAGGAAAAAAGTGGGATATTTTAGGGAGGAAATTGCTTCGATCGACGAGCAACTCAGGGCTCTTGGGCAGTGACATCAGACGGGGAGAATTCGCTTACAAAAATTATCCACGGAACAATGCATTTATTGACAGAGAATGTGCCCGTGCACAGAAAACATGCAGTTAAAAAAAGGCATTGTCAAATACACATTGTACATTAGGTAAAACGTTGAGAGAAGAGCCAGGAGCTTGTCAAAATGGATTCGACGGAGAGTTCCGAAAATAAATCTGACAATTCTTCAAAGGCCGATAACTACATGTACTGTACTGTGGTCTTAGCCTGACTACCGCATGGTGGTTTCAAAGACATACAACCGTATGCTGAGCTATGCTCTTAAATAGTATTTGGCCAATCCTCTTTCCCTTAGAGAAAAAACATCAGCTGCGGGACAAATTCTAGCACTCAGAGGACTTCTTGGGGAAGTTAAGGACAACGATCTCTCTGCAGTAATCACCTTCGTAGAGTTTAGAAAACACAGACAGATGGAATTTTGTCCAAATTCTACATGCATATGGTGTTTCAGGTAAACTGAACCAAGCTATCAGTGCCTTATATGCTGACTTTGACTGGACCGGGATTTGAACCCGAGACCTCTGGTTTAACGTACCGGTGCTCTTCCCATCTGAGCTATCCAGCCCTTAGATGGTCAGGCCTTGCCTAATTGTCGACTGGTCTTGGTCAGGGTGGGGATTTTCCTTGTCAGTCTTGCCTCCGACAACCGTCCGGCTCAGATGGCAAGGCCAGGCCCATCTTAATGAGATCCCTGACATCTGAAATTTGGCCATTTCAAGTCACTCAGATGTTGGCAACACATTACTTTGGGGGACACTGTTGAAAAAAAAAGGGTTTTCTTGGAGCATGGTGATCTTGGGAGATCGTGTTGGGGAAAACAGTTTGAACTGCTTATCACTTAAAGAGGGTCTCAACCAAGAGGGAGTGTCCCAACAATGATGATGGTCACTCTGACCTCTCAACAGGGATTACGGTAGGTCATCAAGCAAGGCAGTTCTGCAGACAAATAGAGGCTGGATCTTTCTCAAAGGCAGGGTTATCTCTGCCACAATCATTCAGCCTTTGAGAAAGGTCCTGCAAGGGTTGAAATGTCAGGTCCGGCAAATCGACAAGATATTCCTTTAAAGCCCCTACACACCATTGGTAAAGGTCTTAGAAATGCGTCCATACATATGCATGAAATAACACACCTGTGAAAGTTTCAGATCAATCCGTCAACCATGTCGCGTGAAAATGGTACAAAACTGGCTCATTTTTTTCATCAAACTGTGATACTGGTATTGACTTCCACTATAGAGTAAGTTACTTTAAAGCCCCTACACAACATTGGTTGAGGTCATAGAATAGCATCCATACGTTGTCTAATCCAACAATATGCATGAAATAGCACACCTGTGAAAAATTTAGCTCAATCTGCCAACCAAGTCTCGAGAAAATAGTTAAAACCGCTTCATTATTGTGTTTCGTGAAAATGCAGCATTCAACGCCGTAATGTTCAAAAAATAGTTAAGATCTCAGTAAGACATAAACTATTTCTTTTACTCTTTTCTCCCAAAATACAACATTTTAGGCAGAAATATTTCTTAATTTGTAATGCGAAAATGCATCATTCAACGAATTGCTCCGAAAAATGAGACATACATTATTTCTCCTTTCTTTTCTAAAAAAATACAACATTTTAAACAAATATTTCAATGTGAGGTTTCTACTATAACCATCTTCAAACTATAAGTTTCATGTAAATATATGAATATTTCTGTTTGTTGATCTTACCAATGTTGTGTAGGGGCTTTAACAAAATTAGTCAGGTCGAAATTTGGATTTGTGCAAATGGTGTGTAGGGGCTTTATAAGTCATGCAAGGCGGTAAGCTGATTGCAACATTTTGGGGGCATTTCACTTTAAGTCGGACACTTAGTTGCCGAACTCCACACGACAGACTGAGAGATGCTGACTCGACAGAAGAAAAAAAAAGGAAACAAAATCAAGCCGGCAAAATCTGACCTGTCTCACAGTCGGTTGATGGCCCAGCGCGGCAGACGGCAGAGACTCTTCTGGATAGCATGACAGATCTTTTTTTGGTTTGATAAACATCTCGGCTGGTTTAGTCTGGGGATTGTCTCCCCGAATCATTAGCTGCGACAAGTTGTCTCCGTGGCGTGAAGCGCGGGCAATGACAGGCTAGAGGGAAGGCGCGAGAGATTTCTGGCTGCGCTGCAAATCACACTGTCCAGCCGGTTATTGGTGCACATACGCGACCCAAGCTGGTCTCCGCCTTTTGAAGCTGTGACGGAATGATAGACACAGCTGGGATTCTATAGAGAGAGAGAGACAGAGTTGGTGGAGGAGGAGAGAGGGAGAGGAAACTCCTCCAGACTCAGATTCAGTGTCAACTAAGACTAGTCTGTGATGACAACTGCCTGACCGCTGGTCAGGGTGATTTTGTTTTCAAAAATCCAGCAAAGATGGCAAAAATAGATTTAATGTGGGGGAAACGACCTTGCGGACTTTCTGTGATGGAGTGGGGGGTTTGTCGGCAGATTTCTGATGCTCAAAGGACCAAAGCGCCGAGGGGAAGCATTTCAAGCAAGGACATCTCCCGGGGCGGTTTCCTCGGGACCCCAAGCGGCAGTTTGTCCTCGGGGGGAAGCTGATGCGACGTTTTCAGAGCTTGTACAACTGACAAGATAACCAGGCCGCCCGCAAAGGTGAAACCCCACGAAAGCGTTGTCATTAACGCGAATCTAGTACGAGGGGTGGTGACAAGGAATACTAAGATCCATGTAGGTGGCAGTAATTGTGCCATCACACGGGGATGTAGAAAAGACTTGAAGGTTTGCATGGTGGAAACAATTATTATTATTAATTGGTTTGCGGTGACACCATGTGTATCATCTCTTTTGAGACTGAGTGTGGCTCTGAAAAGAGCCGGTGACTCAACGTTTCGAGCAGTGTGTACTCTGCTCGTCGTCAGGAGACTGACGGGGATGTCTTGAAGACAATTTATAGAAGAACAAGGAGACGTGCGCTCGATATATAATCCAGCTGATGGAAGCTGAGGACCAAGTTGCAAACTCTCTCTCTCAGAAGTCATAAATCCCATGCCTGTATCTCCCCCTCCAACCTGGAACCAACAGCATCCTTTCGGCCATGAGAAAAATGCAACCCCCCAAGAACTAAAACCAGTTGTCCTGGAATTTGTGGCATAACCAGACGCCCATTTATCTCTGCTGCTGTCAAGTGGGTTCTCAGATGCAGCTATGTTCCATCCACATTCTTGGGGACGGATGCTCTAAATGTCTTCGGGTTTGCGTGGCATTTCTGCGAAACTGTAAACTGCCAAGCACAGCGATGCTGTCTCTTCCACTGTGCAATGCATCAATTCCTCAGCGATTTCTGTCTACCAATCGTAAAAAAAAAGGGGGGGGGGGGTCTGCAACATTCAATATGTTGGTGAAACCAGAAACAGCCTCAAGAAATGATTCTATGGTCATAGATCTACCGTCAACACCAAACGAGTGGATACCCCTGTGTGCCATCACTTCAATCTCCCTAATCATTCCATTCTTGACATGTCTGTACAGGGCATAGAGTCTCTTGGCCATCGTAAAGATACATGTACTGTCCGCCTCAGCAGGGAGAAACTGTGAATTAAGCGTCTCCGCAATATACAACCACATGGCCTTAACATCCAGAAAGGGAATGACTACCGGTAATCCTTACTTCATTAATCCCTCTTTTCTTTCATCTTCCCTGTCCCTTTCCCCTTTGATCTCCCACATCTCTCACATCCCTTTGATCCTCCCAACCCTTTTGTTTGTTTTCCCCAATCTCCCTTTCCTTGGTGTACATCTGCATCCCACTCCCTTCCCCTTTGTCCTTCCCCGTCAGGGCTTTCCTTCCCCTGACTGTCTGTGTATGTCCTTGCGACTTTGCCCTTGAGAAAGGTCCAGCTAGGATCGAAACGTCAGGCGCTCTAACTTTTGAGATTCATGTATTGCAGGCCATTTTAGTCAGTGAGCAGTTTGGAACAATTTTGTATTAACCTTAAAAAAGAAAAGAAAAAAGGAAGAATACTTCCCTTCTGTCTCCTTGTCTGTCTGTCCGTCTATCCATCTGCTTGTTCGTCTATCTGTCTATCCAGGATACACAGCCAGGGCTTTTTATTGGCACTTTACATTTTCACAAATTTCCGTCCAATACAAGCTGATATGGGTTTTGCTCAGATGGAAATTTTTCATTCCAATTACCCACACGGTATAGCCATGCTATGACAACTTCCCCTTGTATGCATAGCTTCCATAGGTTATGCATTATTCCACCGAATTGCCATGGAATCTTGGGACACAAACCAATGCTCACGGGTATCGGAAGTGATTGTCTTGATAATGGTGTTTCCAAGCAAGAGGATTTTTTTTTTTAAAATCCGCGAGTAAATTTTTAACGTCAACTTCTCAACAACATGTACGTTAAGCTACTGGCTTCGCACAACTCAGCTTTACCTGGAAAGCATAATACACACACCCACACAAATCCCACTATAAACCCAACTCTAAAACAGTTTTGTTCTACCAAAAAATTCATTGCAAATGCATACCATTGAAATTCTGCCTCCGTTCCATCCATAAAAAAACCCAGGTGATATACAAAAAAGTTGCAAACTGCTTACTGACTAAAATTACCAAAAAGTAAATCTAAAATTTAGTGGGCCTGACGTTTCGATCCTAGCAGGACCTTTCTCAAAGGCAGAGTGACTCTGCCTTTGAGAAAGGTCCTGCTAGGATCGAAACGTCAGGCCCACTAAATTTTAGACATAAAAAAACCCAGCGGCCTCACAAAATATGAATGAAAGTCACCGTGAAATAGGGCAGTGTCTTACCCTTTTTCCCACTTTCCAATTTCCAGATTGTGAAATGGATTTTTGGTGGCCAAATGATTTCTCATTGGCCAAGAACTACATATACGTCCACCCAAGACCTCTTACAAATGACTGAAGATTTGAGCAATAAAATACGTATGTAGGCCTACATGTACATGTAATAATTCTGGCGGCTAGCAAAGCCACTTATACAATGGCTGCTACAATATGTGACCACCGGCCATTTTTAACGGATACTGGCCGGCAGTTTGAATGGCCACTGTACAGTAGTTACCAATGGCAAACTACCATTTTCATGGCCAAGGTCCTTTTTTTTTGGCTACTTGCTGTTTTGGTCAATGGCCATTTTTAAGTGGCCACTGGCCATTTCAGTGACCACTTTCTGTTATATGGCCATTCTTCTCTTTAACTGGCCATGTACTGGCCATTTTAGTGATCACTAGCCATTTTAGTGGCCACTTGCTGTTTGGCTGGCCAATTTATGATAAACTGAACACTGGCCATTTTTTGGTAGCCAATGGCCATCTTTATTTCAACTCTGGACACCATGTTTCAATATCAGACACCCTGTTTCAATACCAGACACCATGTTTCAATTATACATGTAGACACCCTGTTCCAATTCTAGATACCCTGTTCCAATTCTAGATACCCTGTTCCAATTCTGAACACCCAGTTTCAACTCTGGACACCCTATTTCAATATTAGACACCTTGTTTCAATTCTAGACACACTGTTTCAATTCTAGACACAATGTTTCAATATTAGACACCTTGTTTCAATTCTAGTCACACTGTTTCAATATTAGACACCCTGTTTCAATATTTAAGACACCTTGTTTAAATTCTAGACACCCAGTTTCAATATCAGACACCCTGTTTCAATATTAGACACCCAGTTTCAATATTAGACACCCTGTTTCAATATCAGACACCCTGTTTCAATATTTAAAACACCCTGTTTCAATTCTAGACACCCGATTCAATATTAGACACCCTGTTTCAATATAAGACACCCTGTTTCAATATTAGACACCCTGTGTCAATTCTAGACACCCAGTTTCAATATTAGACACCCTGTTTCAATTCTAGGCACCCTGTTTCAATATTAGACACCCTGTTTCAATATTAGACACCCAGTTTCAATATTAGACACCCAGTTTCAATATTAGACACCCTGTTTCAATATTAGACACCTTGTTTAAATTCTAGACACCCAGTTTCAATATCAGACACCCTGTTTCAATATTAGACACCCAGTTTCAATATTAGACACCCTGTTTCAATATCAGACACCCTGTTTCAATATAAGACACCCTGTTTCAATATTAGACACCCTGTGTCAATTCTAGACACCCAGTTTCAATATTAGACACACTGTTTCAATTCTAGGCACCCTGTTTCAATATTAGGCACCCTGTTTCAATATTAGACACCCTGTTTCAATATTAGACACCCAGTTTCAATATTAGACACCCAGTTTCAATATTAGACACCCTGTTTCAATATTAGACACCCTGTTTCAATTCTAGACACCTTGTTTCAGTATTAGACACCCTGTTTCAATTCTAGACACCCAGTTTCAATATTAGACACCCAGTTTCAATTCTAGACACCCTGTTTCAATATTAGACACCCTGTTTCAATTCTAGACACCCAGTTTCAATATTAGACACCTTGTTTCAATATTAGACACCCTGTTTCAATACTAGACACCCAGTTTCAATATAAGACACCTTGTTTCAATATTAGACACCCTGTTTCAATTCTAGACACACTGTTTCAATATCAGACACCCTGTCTCAATATTAGACACCCTGTTTCTTTTCTTGTTACCCTGAAAGCCCTACTTATATATGTGATAAACATCGGACATGAATAACTTGGAGAGCCTGTTTTCAACCGAGAGATAAGGAAAACAAAAATCACCCCCAATTTTATGCAAACGTTGGCTAGAAATGCATGCTTCCTGCCATACAAATATATGGGATTTAGGGAAATCAGCTTTCTCTGGAGACAGAACATTATGGCGGCAAATACAGCCTGATCTACTCAAAGTTCAAACAACAACCACTAAGAGTAAGAAAACCTAACCTTGGCCGGTATGGAATATTAATCACACAACGTTTTCCTTTTAGGACATGCTAGTTTGATAAGAATTGAAGCCTTGCATGATGGAAGTACATCTATCTAATGGTACTATCATCGGTGCTTGAATACAGATGATAGTTGGAATCCAGCAGTCTTCAAACGATAGTCTGTCCACACACTGTCCAATGTAACAGCTCTCTTCACACAGTCTCACAAGAGATGATTTACATGGTGTCTCTCATTTGTTGGTCTGTACATTTTCATCAATTTCCTGAACGATCCTTCACAGATTACATGGCATCTAATTAGGCCTTGGGCATCCCCCCCCCTTCAACCCCCCTCCCTTCCCTGGGTAAATGTACTATCCTGTTTGGTTGGTATGGGGCATTTATTACTGCGTACAGTCAGTGGGGAATGATTATGTATTGTCTAACGACGACAACAAAAATGTTGCAAACTGCAAATAGACTCTTTCAATGGACATTCTTCTGGAACTACCCACAAGACCTATGGCTCTATCAGTCACGTGCACTACCTCTAACATCATAAACCTCATCTCGTGTAGAGTTTGTTATGTTCAGTATGTTGGCGAGACCAAAAACACCCTCAAAAAACGGATCTATGGCCATAGGTCTACTATCAAAACCGGTAAAATGGACACCCCTGTTGGGTATCACTTCAATCACCCTGATCATTCGATATCAGATATGAGTGTACTGGGCATAGAATCCCTTGGTCATCGTAGTAATGCTGTCCGTCTAAGCCGTGAGAAAATGTGGATGAAGCGTCTTCGAACTATTCAATCACATGGTCTCAACATCCAGGAGGGTAATGACTAACACCATGCAGCTTTCTGATAATCCTTTGTGTTCACTTCTTCACACTTCTCTCTTTGATCTTTCCTCCTCTTCTCACTAATCTCTACCCTACTCCTTGACCTTCCCTTTGATCTCACCCTACCAGCTTTACTCTTTGTCCTTTGTTTCTCATCCGTGTCCTATTCACTCTCTTCCCCCTTCCTTTGTGTACATATGTATCTGTGTTGTCCTTATCACTCTGCCTTTGAGAAAGGTCCTGATAGGATCGAAACGTCAGGCCCACTAAATTTTAAGACAATAAAAAGACTGAGAATTGATGGGGTCATGGGGGAAAAAGAATTATACAAGAACGATTCCTTGCAGCTTGGAGTCATTTACAACAGAATAAGTAGAGATATATGAAAATGAGATTAAAAAAAATGCGACACCCGGATGTTTTAGAGATGGAGGCAGGGGAGATGGGGAGGGGCTATATGGTTACTATGGCAACAGTTGCCATGAGAGTTTAAGGAGCAACTCGTGAACAATGGTCTGCAAGAACCCCCGATCACCGTACCCTTTGTATTTGGTCGTCATAGATTCCTAGATGAAAGATACCGCGAGCATCCACTGTCTGAAGAAAAAGATTCACCACACGTGTGTAAGGGCAAGGGAGGCTCTACAAGCATACAATGGCATTAAGAGGCCACCGTACCTATTTCATACATACTGTACATGTACATAATAAGAAGAAAAGATTTTGTCTATGCATACATGTACATACACATTATGTACACGCCATCAAACATTTAGAAACGAAGGGCTCTAATTTCACTTTGTCGTGTGAAGTGGATTTCTAAGTACATACATACGTACATACAAAAAACTTGGGAACAGTATATATACAAGAAACTTGAGTTTTTTGAGGGACTTTTGGAAAGATTCCTTTCTGAGAAATAATTATAAACAAAATGGAAGGAAATGAAATATTGAGTGGCAGTGAGCTAAACGGCCATACCTCTTCATTATAAGAGTGGGGTGGTGATGTACAGTAGCAATGAATCTCCGTCTGAATGATGGAATCTAGTGTCAACAGTCAACTTACGGAATTCACTTTGAGTTGGAGTATTCCACTTACTCTGACGGCGTCTGGCATGTATGGGGAAATTCGGCACCGCAACTCGTGTGCAGGGAAGAATGCCCGATTACCCGCGCCTGATAATTGCTCGTTAGCGGAATTGTGCACATAGCACCAGTTTTGGATGATTACTGACGACTTTCTGGTCTTTTGGGCCATTTCAGTTTTAAGTTTCCAGCGATAGATGCGCGGATTTGCTCAAAAATGGGAACATCCAGGGTGGTACATGTATATTGGACAGCTATAGGCCTACTTGGTGTACAGATACATGTAGGCCGTGTCCGAAATGGGCGTCTAGAGCTAGGTCTAGGTCTTCCCCCTATTGGAAATACACGGAGATGCGAAGACAATAGCCGTAGCCATAGCTCTGGAAGCCCGTTTCAGACACGGCCATATAATACATACTGTACTACATGTACATGTACATGTACATATGTACAATATACATGTACATGGTACATGTATCATGTACATGAACATGTACATGTACATGTATATGCATGTGTTGGAGCACTGCTGTTTTCAGTCTAGCGAATGCTTATCAATGCTGCGGTTGATTTCACCAACTCATCGTAACTTACGATCAATCGCAAGACGATGAGCAAAGCACAGAAACCATACAGCCTGCCACAGCTTACGATGGGTTATCCATCGTACGGCTTTGTGAAATCGTCCCCTGATACGACAGGAATTCAAATGTTGTGGGAAAAAGTGGACATGACGTTTGGGATCCTTGCAGGACTTTTCTCAGAGAACCAGAGTCAGTCCTCAGAAAAGAGTCCTATAAACAGTGAAAACGTCAGGCCTTCTTAAAGGGATAACACAACATTGGTCGAGGTCAAAGAATAGCATCCATACGTTGTCTGATCCAACATATGCATGAAATAGCACACCTGTGAAAATTTCAGCTTAATCCGCCAACCGAGTCTCGAGAAAATAGTGAAAAACTGCTTAATTTGTTCCGCGAAAATGCATCATTCAACGAATTGCTCCGAAAAATGAGACATATAAATTATTTCTCCACTCTTTTATAAAAAAATTGAACATTTTAAACAAATATTTCAATGTGAGGTTTCTACTATAACCATCTTCAAACTGTATAAAGTTTCATGTAAATCTGTGAACATTTGTTTTTCGATCTTTCCAATGTTGTGTAGGGGCTTTAAGCATCCTGCAGTTCACTGTTTGCAGCAGTTAGCAGTTTTTGCAAATCACTTGACGACGTAAATTAGTTCGTTCACATCCACTTATTGTTGTGCCTCTGAGAAAAGCCCTGATGGGATCGAAATGAGCACAAAGTCCTTTTACATTTTATGAATTCATGATTGATTCAAGGAAAAAGACCACTTTTATACTGAGGAAACAACTGATTTCACTCGACCTGTCAAAAAAGGTTCTCCGCTAGCACGGCGCTATATCTTTATCTTTTTTTTTTTAAATTCATGCAATTTCGTCCAAAACAAGGCTGTATAGCCACTCTAGGTTAAGGGCTAAGGGAAGGAAGGATATTGGAGGAAGGAATTGATAATGTTCCTTTCAAACGGGCCTGATCACAGGAAGGTGGGAAACACGAACCAGGAAGGGAATTCCCAAGAGAAGCAGAAGGTGGAAAGAAGCTGTTCTGAAATGTCTTTGTTCTACATCCATTGATGCGTGTACTATTTCATTGGTGTCAACAAAATCTGTTTGTGTCACTGGTTTGAAGGTTGCTATAGTAATCTTATCCTCCTTAGTCTCATGGATCCAAAATCCAATTTTCACTGTCACAAATCGACAAGGGTCAATTGGTGATTGCAGAAGTTTTTTTCAGTCCCTGTGAGGGTTTAGCAAAACGTCCACTCAGCACAATTAAGGCCAAACGTTTCGCAGAAAGAAATCGCTGCGAAAACAGCCGGGAGAGAGCCTGAGTGATTAACCCGAGCTCTAGCCTGGCCAGAGGATGCCTGGATACTGCTTGAGAACTCCTCCAGCGGAACCACTTCGAGTCGGCTGGGGCCTCCAAAATTGGAACCTCAGTCATGTTGCTTAAAGGGGAATGAAACTCAGAGAAAAATGTTGGCTTATCTGATCGGGTGTTAAAAACAACCTACAATTAAATGAGATTTGAAGGTTTGTACTGCCAGGCTTTTGGATGTCAAACCGGTCTCTTGTCCTTGTTGGGAACTGCATGGAAAGATTTCTCCAGCTTTTTCCCCCTGGCATTTTGACATCCAAAAGCCTGGCAGTACACCATCATTCAGCTCGCGAGTGTATAACTGCACGCAGTTACATATAGTAGGGGTACATCCGTCCGGGCCCATGTGGGAGTTTTCCGTTGCAATGTCATACCCCCCGCAGTGACTGGCAGGCCATTCGAAAAGATGGCGGTTTGCGGGAACGCGAATTAATTCGACCGAATTCCATGATTTCTCCCTCTTTATGAAACTCGTAGGTGAGTAGCACATAGGTAATTGTAGGTTGTTTTTAACACCCAATCAGATAAGCCAAACATTTTTGTCTGGGTTTCATTCCCCTCTAATGTTTGGAGCCCAAACCTGCCACTACTCATTGTGCACATTGTTTGAAAACAAAGATGGTTTGACAGCTTATATGTAACGGTACCGGTGTCCTGCCAAAAAGTGTCCCTGCCAAATACTGTCCGCTCATTAGCATACTGATCGCTGATTGGTTAGCGTTAGGACTAGGATTAGGGTCGTTAGGGTTAGGGTTTGGATTAGAATTAGGATTGGGATTAGGATTAGGGTTAGGATTAGGGTTGTTTGGGTTAGGGTTAACGTTACGGTTACAGTTAGGGTCCAATGGTACCAAAGCGCCCAACGTTGCATGTGTTAGGCCAGCAACCATACACAATGCGTGTGTAGTGCGCAACCATACCCCAACCACGGCGGTTGAATGTCATACGTATTGGACCAATCAGCGATCAGTATGCTAATGAGTGGACACTATTTGGCAGGGGACACTATTTGGCATGACGCCGGTACATCAAAGCATAATTCGTCATGGCACACACATTTTCTGGCATCGGCAATCAGCCAGATTGCCAGGTTACCGGCAACAATTGCACTTCTGGTGCCAACTACAGTATCCACTAACTGATATGCATGCATTGCACAGATTCATACCACATGCCATTGTTTACAGCAAATTATGACGTTCATTGATGCAAAAGTCGTCCCTATGCCACTCACGGGCACTGGAAATTGTGGGAACAATTGTGACATTGTGTCAAGTTTGACTCACAGCTAGACACAGTGTCCTGTTATTGATCCATTTCACAGACATCTATTGTCCGACAACTGTTTAACGAATTTTGAGCCTGGCATATGATACAGAATTAGACAATTCCTCTGTATGGTAGTCAAGGGTACTGGAACTTTGCGTCAACAATCGTGACATTGAGCCAGGTTAGATGTGCAACTCCACATGCTCTTATTGATCTATTTCACAGATGTCTATTGTTTACGGAATTATTTAGCAAATTATTCTAAATGACGCATTATTCACAATTCCCCATATGGCGGTCATGGCCGTTGGTGAGTGGCCCCGCATGCAGTGGTTAAATTTTGGTTTCTTGAACTTGATGCTGTTGGGTAGGGATGTCCACCTCAGAAAAAACCAAGATCAATTCCGACACATCTACAGTACCCCTTGTAATTTATTCTCTGTCCAAATTCCAACCAGTTCTAAGTAGATCGCATGGAAGGGATGGATAGGGAGGAACCAACCATCAATCGTGGATACAGGCACCCGAGTTAATATTTGAGACTACTTGCATTTTCAAGGGGTGAACAAGTTGAAAAAAAGCGGCGCGATCTCTGGCGAGGTTCACATGGAATCATTCTCTCCTGTCTGACATATCATTTTAATAATGGCTGACTAGTGACTACCATTCAGAACCCATGCAAGGATAGAGGACTACATTCATTCGGCAAGGCCCTGTCTACATTTTGAAGAGACGCGGGGCATTACCCTGGGTTTAGGGTGCCGAGCCGTATACATGGTCACTGACCATCATGGACATCAACCGAGAGTTCTTGGGTTCAAACCCAAGTTGGGTCCGTTCTTTTTTACCCGGTAACGTTGCACTTTTAATTCGAACCCGCGACTCTTGCGTTCTATTGCAGATGTTTTCAGTAGAAAGCTGTCTGAATTTTTTTATCAGGCATCGGGCAAAGCACCGAGCACTCAGTGCTTGAAACGTCAAGCAGGGCCAACCCTCATTGGATTACATTCTCCTCGACGCAAAACATCATGTTATATCTATGATGCAACGCGTTACCCGCCATTATAGTACTATATTCGAATCCACCACACGACCTTGACCAGTTCGGTGGTCAAGTGGTTAAGACGTCTGCACTAGAAACTGGGAGTCGCCTGAAATCTTTTCATCAGGCATTGGGCAAAGCACTGAGCACCTTGAAACGTTAAGCAGGGCAAACCCTTATTGAATTACATTTTCCTTGACGCAAAACATCATGTTATATGTATGAAACTGAAAAGTTGCGGGCAGTGTGTGCGCTCCTCTGCCTAGTAGCTTGGCAGTAGGCAGAGCACGCGCTATAAATGGATTTGAAGGTCATCACCTAGATAGAGACTGAATACAAGCTCAGTTGGCGGACAGAGCTGGTTAGGTAGACCAGAGGTCAGGCTCCAAATCCCAGGCCAGTCCAACCCAAGTCCAGCCAGACGTGTAATCTCCTTTGAGAACGGAGGCTGGCCTTGATAAGAGCCACTGACAGTGTGACTCAGACCTATCCCCAACCAACCCAGCCAGCCAGGATGCAACAGTGCAGTGCGCCCATAGTATAAGCTGTTCAAAAAAGCAGTCTACCCAGATACAAGTGGAAGATGGGTCATTAAATCTTCACACGGTGTCTACCTGTACTTTCAAGAAGGATTTGGGGGGGGGGGGGGGGAGGGGTTTCACCCACCATGCACTTGCAAGCAGGCCTAAGACCAGCTTGACTGGGATTATACCATTTCCTCACAAGTTAACAGATTAAGTGGATCTAATGAGGCAGGCTCACGCATAGCAGACAGACTTTCCCCCAGGTATTTCCAGGAAAAACAACGGCTGAGATATTTTTATTTTTCTGAGCCTTTTTCTCTTCAATATTCAAATCAAAGAACTCATACTCGTGTGTTAACACATTTAAGCATTTGAAGAATAGCCCCCCCCCCCAATTTTTTTTTGTTGTTGAGTGGACAGGGACTTGAACTTGAGACCTGTGGGTTAACATACCAGCGCTCTAACCACCTGAGCCATCCAGCCCTGAGGTGGTGACCTTCCCAAATAGTCCACTCTGTTTGCTGGGCCAAGATTGAATAAAGTTGACTTTTTCCAGCAAAGATATATACATGTGCAGTGGAACGTCGATATAACGAACATCCCCGGGTCCATGAATTTGTTTTTGGAATAGCGGTCGTTCATTATAGCAGTTACGGCCACATATTGTGTACACAAAAAAGAGGAGCCAAAGGGAATGTTCGTTATAGCCGAATGTTCGGTATATCGGCGTTCGTTATAGCGATGTTCCACTGTACACTGTATACCTGGTTAGAGTGCTAATACATGTACTTTCAGCCAGAATCCTAAGTAGGTTCCACACCTTCCAAATATTCTTTGCTATTAATTTTTTTTTTTTTATTATTTGAACATTTCCCAGTCAGTTCTTCCTTGATACGTGTAAAACTTCCACTTCATACATGTTAAATTTACATACACCCATACCGATTTCCGTATCCTTAAATGGAGACATTGCTTTGTTATCCTGCAGTATACAACCGTGTGAGAAACAATGTTTTAAAAATGCTCCCATTTCAGCCACATCCACTCTTCTGGGTAGAAATTTGGACCGTACAGTAGGCCTAGATGTCCCTTATGAATATAACATTTCAATGTGTGACACATTCTTATCCATCAGTTTTTGAGTTATGGTATTTCCAAATATCAGTTTCCTGAAAATCTTGTGGAGACCTTAACACCGTTACAATTTCCCTGTGGAGACCTATTCAACCTACGGCCTTACCATAGGTCTCCACAAGGCACTAGATTCACACCCGTGTGTACACATACATTGTACATGTGTCATGTTGCAATTACATGCACATGTAGCATGATTGGATACCAGGATATCTCAACATGCACATTACACAGCACAGACTCATTTTACAATCTTTATTATCCCCCAAAAAAACTCATTTGGGGTCACATTTCAGAAGTAGGCCATTTCCCAGTACAAGCAATGAAATACATGTAGGCCTACAGACTGCTTTTATTTTATTTGGGACGAGGTTCAAGAATTTTTTTTTTGGGGGGGGGATTTTATCAAGATGAACAATAGGAGCCGACTCTAGGCAGATTTTGTTACGGAAACAGAGTATGTAACAATCCCACAGTGAATATTGGTTTGCACGAGTACCGTAAATGTGAAGCTTACATCTCCAGGTGATCTTACAATGTAGATTTATGCATGGGGTTGATAATTTGGAATCTAAAATGTTTGTTTAAGCCGGAAAGCAAATATATCACTCTGAAAGAAAACAACATTGACACTTGATAGCTGGGAGAATGATAAACATATAACGTCAGAGGCTTATGCAGATCGAGATAAAAAAAAACCCTGATGATTACTCCTTCATAAAAGCAAAACGTCTCCAAAATTGTCAAACTTTGAATCGTCCGTAAATTCCTGCACTCTCTACCGAAATAACTCAGTTCGGGCAGCGAAGTACAGCCTCCCTCTACGATTTAATCCCAAAGGGAGACGACAAAATGGCCGCCTAATTGAGAACGTCTCCCCTTGGGAGCCTGAAATAGCTGTTCGCCTCAAGACCTACTATGCAATCAAATCTAATTGTTGCCAATCAGGGAGAAAAGTCACGGGGTATAAAGTCTACCGTCCAAATCATCAGGACACCTTTACAGAATCACAGCTGACAAGTTAGGGCAACCTGGTTTGATCTCGAGGAGGAGGGGGGGGGGAAAGAGATGGCCGATCATCGGAGAGTCTGAACGATGTCTCCCCGGCCAAGTTTCATTGGCAGGTCCAATTCACTCATGGCATGCATCAGGCATTCAGCTGTCTCTATTGATGAAGCCAGGCGTGTGACACATTGGTACATTACATGCGACGCTTACACGTGCACTTGCAACAACCCTTCCACCAAAAATCGGGGATCATCGCTTGTTCCTGCCAGAGCCAGACATGGTTCCCCGGCAGACACCTGGCCCACATGCTCAGCCCCCCACCCCTCCCCTTCCACCCCAAAAATCACAGGTCTTCTGTCAGAGCCGATCAGCTGAAATTGAGGTGCGAAATCTTCCTCATTGCGGATTCTCTACAGACTGCATGGGCTTAACATTTGGAAGCCTACCTTAGCCTTGTGGAAGGGAGAAGGAAAAGGGGACAGACATACACACAGACTGACAGACAGATACATGTAGAAAGACAGATAGACAGATAGACAGACAGACAGACAAAGAGAGACAGGGAGAGGGAGATACTAGAAAGGGAGAGACGTGAAATACCCACTGACAGTGACTGAGAAAGGGACAGAGAGATAGGGAGAAAATGAGTATGCATGGGATGGGGGAGTGACATTGATGATAGATAGAAAGGGGAAGAAGGAAAGAGAGAGGGGAGAGAGAGAGAGGGGGAGAGGGGGGGGGGAGAGAGAGAGAGAGAGAGAGAGAGAGAGAAAGAAAGAGAGAGAGAGAGAGAGAGATAGAGATAGAGATGGGAGGAGAGAGAGAGGGGGACAGAGAGATAGGGAGAAAAATGAGTATGCATGGGATGGGGGAGTGACATTGATGAGAGATAGAAAGGGGAAGAAGGAAAGAGAGAGGGGAGAGAGAGAGAGGGGAGAGAGGGGGAGAGAGAGAGAAAGAGAGAGAGAGAGAGAGAAAGAAAGAGAGAGAGAGAGAGAGAGATAGAGATAGAGATGGGAGGAGAGAGAGAGGGGGACAGAGAGAGAGGGAGAAAAATGAGTATGCATGGGATGGGGGAGTGAGATTGATGAGAGATAGAAAGGGGGAGAAGGAAAGAGAGAGGGGAGAGAGAGAGAGAGGGAGAGGGGGGGGGGAGAGAGAGAGAGAGAGAGAGAGATAGAGATAGAGATGGGAGGAGAGAGAGAGGGGGACAGAGAGAGGGGGAGAGAGGGGGGAGAGGGAGAGAGGGAGAGAGAGAGAGAGGGGGAGATAGATAGAGAGAGAGAGAGATAGAGAGAGAGAGAGAGAGAGAGAGAGAGAGGGAGAGGGGAGAGGGAGAGGGGAGAGAGAGAGAAAGAGAGAGAGAGAGAGAGAAAGAAAGAGAGAGAGAGAGAGAGAGATAGAGATAGAGATGGGAGGAGAGAGAGAGGGGGACAGAGAGAGGGGGAGAGAAAGGGGAGAGAGATAGAGAGAGATAAAGATAGAGAGGAGAGGAGAGATAGATGGAGATAGAGATAGAGAGAGAGAGGGGGCAGAAAGAGGGGAGAAAGAGGGGAGAGGGAGAGAGGGAGAGAGAGAGAGGGGAGATAGATAGAGAGAGAGAGAGAGAGAGAGAGAGAGAGAGAGAGAGAGAGGGAAGGAAAGGGGAGAGGGAGAGAGGGAGAGAGGGAGAGAGAGAGAGGGGGAGAGAGAGGGGGAGAGAAAGAGATAGAGGGAGAGATAGAAACAAAGAGCAAGAGAGATACAGAGGGAGATAGGGGAGGGAGAGAAAGAGAGAGGAGAGAAAGAGAAGGTAGCATGGAAGACAAAGAGACAAAGCCAGACACTGAGATAGAGGCAGAGAGACAGAGAGACAGGAAGAGAGCAATACTGTGAGAGAAGAAAGAGGCTGAGAGAGAAAGATAAAAACGAGAAACAGACAGTGGCAATGAATGGTAATGAGACGGCAAAAGAGAAAGTGTGAGAGAGGAGGAGAGACAGGCTGCCTTCACATACCTAATTGATGTACCAGAACAGCATTACGTCCAGTGATCAGGGAGCCACCTGTTTACGGCCTGGGTACAGCAGTCGTGATGAGCGGTGCTCGACTTCCAAAGATGCTATTTACAGACGGCGCGAAGTGCACTACAAGAGGACAGAGACCCGAAGAAAAAAAACCCCATTTACGTACATGTACACACACTGGACCTCAGCGACAGCCAGGCGAGACGAAATGGGAAAGCAAAAAAACAAACTCCAGGCAGGCAGGAAGGAGGGTGAAGATCGATTCATCTGCTGATGTCGACTATGTCCTACAGAATGACTTCCCCCCCCCAAAAAAAATTGTCTGCTGATGCCAACAATGCCCCCCCCCCCTAAAAAAAAAAGAGTTGAACAATGCGTGCAAAACACCTGCTGATTTATCTCCAATTCTTTGGCGCATAGTGGCTTTTAAAATTATTTTTCAATTGTGTTTATGAAATTAACGAGCGCTAATTCACAGTGCCAAGGCCCCTCGATGAGGGGGTGGGGGTGACCCTCCGTACTTTTGTCTGGGTCAGGGCCAGGACAGAACAGACCAGCGCTTTGTGGCGGGCAGTTCTTGTCGCCGTGAAAACCCATTTTGTGGGCAAACAAAAGAAATGGAAAACTGACTAGGAATTTGTTTTGTTTTGAAAACGGGCAAAAAAAATCATTTGACTGAGAAGGGAGTTGAACCTGAGACCTTTTAAATACTTAATAGTGTTCTACCTCCTGCGACTATCATGACGCTTAGTATTTCCACCAAGTCTTATTCAAATAACCCATTTGAGGAGGGTGAGTTACCTGGGAGGAAAACGTACTGGGCTGTCCACACTGGACTTCAAAAATGGTGAAGTGACCCATTTGCTTGGGTAGTCTCCCAAAAAAAAAAAAAAAAAAAAAAAAATAATAATAATAATTTTAAAATTTAAAAAAGAAAGAAAAAATTAATACATTTTAGAAAAAGATAAGAAAAACAAAATTAAAACATAAATAAACAATTAATTAAAATTAATTAATTAATTTAAAAAAAATTAAACAAATTAATTTTAAAAAAGTGCAGACAGGGTTTTAGGCCAGTTGAAGGCAATCTAAACTGGCTAGTCTGGCCACTTTGCTTGAGGGGAAAAACACCACATACACAAAAAAAACCCACATTCTCCACACCACTTCTATCTTGAGGTAAACACAAGCAAAATCTTCTATAAGTTGCAGGTTTTACCCTTCAGGAAACATCCTAAACCCGAAGAAGAATGGTTGAATGATGAGAGCTTCACACAGAACAATCATTAGACTGGCTCCCATTTTCCTTGGCCACTGAATATGGCCTCTGTCCATTTCAAGGGGTACACAATGTTGTCAGTTTTGCCATCTGTCCAAAAACAAACCAAGGCATCACAGGCACTGTTGTTTGTAAATGCTTACAAATGCACAATTGCATTGTGCAAGTACTTATTCCAGTTGGTTAAAAAAAAAAACTAACGCTAGTACATGTAGTGTACCCGGACAAAGATTGACAAGGTAATAAAGAAAACACCCTCAGTTACCTAAGCAACCATCCAATTTATCCTTAGTCACACGAGACAGGATATTGCATGAATCACTCAGGACAGAATACACAGTGTATTTCTCTGAGGTACTGTAAAACTCAGAGTGGTCCAAATTCTCCATTTACATGTACCGGTACAATGCAGTGTGTACAGTGCAATGCCTCGAGATATTGTACATGTGAACAGGGTGACTTTGGCAGTTCAGGGCAAAAGGGATTGCATGTTTCTGCCCCTAAAAGACACACATGTCAACGCCAAGTACTTCCACGTGGGCCTATTAGCACTGTACACGAAAAAATAATACAAATTTGCCTTTAGAATGCTGAACTTGACTTGTGACCCGGCACAGCATAATGAGGAATAACCCCACTTTTGAGATTTTGAGGTTTTCTAATGATGTGAAAGAGTACACTGTATACCATTAGGTTTCAAAATATAATATCCTCTAATTCTTAAAATCTCCGAAAATAAAAAAATTAAAAATTATTTGTAATCGAATTGTGGAGATACTTTAACTTCAGGCGTTGTTTACCGGGTACTCAAAAAGTGTTTTGGTGGGATATTCCTCATTTCGTTGTGCAGGGTCACACTTTTGCTAACATGTACTTGCTTTGACTCTTGCACTGCTAAACCCACAAATCTTCAGCCAGGCTTAATACTGAGCATATTCTCCTGGACTACCCACAAAACCCTTAATTAAGGGCGAGAAAATGCACTTTTATTGTTACCAAGTTCTCTGAAATGCCAATTCTTGGGGCAAGGTCAGAAGTATAAAGCCAAACAAGTTTCTAAATTGACTAAAATGCTGATCTAGAAAACCAAGAGACCCTGACATTTCGATCCTATACAAACATGTAGATTGTATAGCCGAAGAGAAAGACTATTTTCAAAGGCAACCCTTTTAGAAAAATCCTGTCGTGATTGAAACACCAGTCCCAAGATCACAGTCATTATTAGAAGCAAGGCTATCATTAAAGGGGAAATTATGCAAAGTAAAAAAAATCAAGCACTTTTTTTTTTTGGCATTTACGGTGCATGTATACATCCGAGCAAGTACAACACAAGAACACGCACGCCTACCATTTGGCGTTTGCACACGCACCTTGCTCAGGCCAGTCATTGACGTGCAGAAAAGTCACAGTAATCACCACCTGCCCACTTATGTGCATCTACGTACAATGTACGTACAGGTAGTGCTGGAAAAGGGGGGGGTTGGGTGACTCCCCCGACGGTGCATGAACATCATGACGACTTCATTAGCGCGATTGTCGGGAGACTGGAGTGAGTTCAGTGCTGCACTCTTGAAATGTGGTTTTCCTTTAACACAGGACCGGCTGCAACTGATGAAAGCCGTGATTCAATTACCGTAAACCCCCCCCCCCTCTCCTTACCCAGTCAAATGATGACCGCTCGGCTATTAAAAACGCCTAACCCTGTATCTAGATCTAAGGCCAATTTCACAGAGCTGCCTCAACACTAAAAATCACTTAAAAATGAAAAATCTTCCTTGTTAGAATCAGGGGCCTCTTTCATACAGACGCTTAAAGCCCCTACACAACACTGGTCGAGGTCAAAGACTAGCATCCATACATTGTCTGATCCAATATATAGTGTGAGTAGAAACCTCGCACTGAAATATTTCTGACTAAAATATTGTATTTTGGGTCAAAACAAATGAAGCGGTTTTCACGATTTTCTCGAGACTCGGTTGGCAGATTGAGCTGACATTTTCACAGGTGTGCTATTTCATGCATATGTTGGATCAGACAACGTATGTGGATGCTATTCTTTGACCTCGACCAATGTTGTGTAGGGGCTTTAAACAAGGACAGAGTTTCATGCTCAGCAGGTTTTCTTGCTATAAGCGGCTCTGTGAAATTTGGCCCACGTTACCAGCCAAAAAGTTCCCCTTGTTTTTCATTTGAAGTGCCCGATACTTGAAAGTCAATGGGCCAATACCCACTACGAAAATAATCGCGATCAAAAAAACGTTTCTTTTTTGTCGTGTTCACACAGGCCAAATAATCCCGTCGCAAATAAACGCGAGCCGATTGCGGTTAACATGTGGTCGCGCCGCGCAAGCGGGAATGGCGGGACTCGCTGACGAATGTAAACAAACCCTGTGCTGCACTTCCTGCCAATAAGCTGTTGGCAGGAAATGCCACGATTGTGCAATGCATCGTGGGCTTAAAAAAAAAAACGGTGTGATTTGAGCGGAGCGTTCCCACACACATCGCGTCGCAAATAAACGCGATTATTTGAAAAAGTCTCACTCTTAGTGGAGTCCGAATCGCGATTCAAATCTCAAATTCAAATAATCGAGTCTATTGTGTCCCCACACGCAAAAAGAGTGGAGTTTGAATCGCGATCCAAATAATCGCGTTTATTTGGTGTAGTGGGAACGGCCCCAATGTATGGAGACTGCAGAGTCAAGCATCAAGTGAAAAATGGCTGGCCATCTCGTTATAAATATAATTTTTAAGATATTTCTTGCTGTGCAGATGTTCACACTTTAAGCAGCTGTATGAAATTGGGGTCTTTAGGGCCCTTTTCCAAAGCTTAGGCTCAGGCTCCGGCTTTGTCTCTAGTTCTTTCATCCATTTCAAGTACAAGGCATGAAAACAGGAAGCCTTTGGCATAAGGCATCATTTTTGAATGTTTGACTGAGTTTTGAAAAGGAATCCAAAGCTTCAACTTCAACAAAGAACTCCAAATTGTATTTTCAGCATTTGGATAACTGAGACGAAGCCGGAGCCGAAGCCTAAGCCGGGTTTTGGAAAAGGGCTAAGGCTCAGTCTGGACGCTGCCATTGTTTGTGTCAAGGACAGAGTAGTCAATCCAGGCAGTTCCTCATATAGAAGGGATCATCACATCTTAAAAAAAAAATCCAAAAATTGGACTTTCACACAAAAAACAGTGGAAGTTGTAAAACCTGATAAAGCATAAATCCACAGAGTTTCTTCAAAAACAAAATCAACATCTTCTGCCTCTGAGAAAGTCCCCATCCCTTTTTTTTCTTTTATTTGAAAATTGATCAAATGTCAGACGGCTTGCAGTGTTGAGCTTAGCGGGACCGGTTCTAAAGGTTAATCAATATGAGATATATACATGTACATGTAAATAACTTGTCACTCTGTTAAATAATGCCGGTGTGCAATTTTTTTTATCAGCTGCAGAGTAGGTCAAGTTCGCCAATTGTACGGAAGGCATTTTATGCCTCAGTATACTTCACTCCAAACATGTTTTGGCACAGCTAGACACTATCAACTCCAAATGAACCGGAGCCTTATCGATAACGAACCCATAATCATTCATGATATCAAGCTGGAATGTCTATGGTCATATTAACCTACATACCTGATGTGCATGTTTATGATTGGGGGAAAAAATTATAGTATTGGAGAAGACTGAAACCGTTCATGTTTTATTAGCCCTTTGCCTTTGAGAAAGGTGCTGCTAGGATCAAAACGTCAGGCCCTCTAACTTTTGAGATTCATGTTTTATTAGAACAGTTTTGTTGGGACTTCTCCTTTGTCGTTCACTCCTTCCATTTCTCTCTTTGATCTTTTCCCTTTCATCTGTTCCCCCCTTTAATCTTTCCGCGCTTTTCCCTTTCATCTCTCCCTCGTCTGTCTGCCATGTGCAGCTTTCCTCTTTTGTTCCTGTTCTGCATCCACCCTCTTCCTACGTGTATCTGTTAAGGTCCCGCTAGGATCCAAACACCAGGCCCTCTTATTTTGGGGGTGGAGAATGGGAAGTTAAAGGCCTATACAAGCAACATCTGTAAAGGTCAAACGATTGCCACAGTTTGTGCTAAACCATTCAACATTCCAAAAAAGATGATCAGTAAGCAGTTTGCAACATTTTTGTATATCACCTTAAGTCATCCCAGACTGTAAGATTTCAACATGAGGATTCTATCATGACCATCTACATACTGTATAAATTAGAAGGAAATCTGTGGACATCAATGTTTTCCAATCTTCCCAATGTTGTATTGGGACTTTAAAGCCCCTACACATCATTGGTCGAGGTCAAAGAATAGCATCCACATACGTTGTCTGATCCAACATATGTATGAAATAGCACACCTGTGAACATTTCAGCCCAATCCGCCAACCGAGTCTCGAGAAAATTGTGAAAACCGCTTCATTTGTTTCGCGAAAATGCAGCATTCAACGCCGTACTGTTCCGAAAAATACTTAAGATCTCGGTGAGACGTACACTATTTCTTTTACACATTTCTCCCAAAATACAACATTTTAGGCAGAAATATTTCAATGTGAGGTTTCTACTATAACCATCTTCAAACTGTATAAGTTTCATCTGTGAACATTTCTGTTTTTCGATCTTCCCAATGTTGTATTGGGACTTTGATATGGCAACTGGCAATCAATCCTAATGCAGTTTCACATTGCAGCCCTTATCTGGAGTGTACAGCCATGCCGTATTCTTTCACAGATTTGTGGGATTCTGGGAGCAAACTGTAAGATTCTGGGCAGAGCTATTGGTACAACTAGCAAACCACCTTTCAAAATGGACTTTTAAATTTTACAAAATGGACTTCTAAATCACACATACATGTGAGGTACATGGGCACGAATCTAGTGCCTTGTGGAGACCTAGTCCAATAGGTTGAATAGGTCTCCACAGGGAAATTGTAAAGGTGTATAGGTCTCCACAGGGTTTTCACGAAAGTGATATTTGGAAATAACTCAAAAACGGGAAATTTGTAACGGGTAAGAATCTGTCAAAAAGTGTTATATTAAGGGACATACAGTCCAAATTTCTACCCAGGATAGTGAATGTGGTTGAAATGAAATGGGAGCATTTTTAAAATATTGTTTCTCACAAGGGTATATAGTGCATGAGGATACAAAAGGATACACATGGATACAAAAGTAGGTAAGTGCATGTGTACATGTACAGTATGCTTTCGCCTACAGCTGCATAAAATCCCAGGGGCTGAAACACATGTACTGTACATGGATGTGCATGTACATCTATGGAGGAATATTTCTCCATGGTACATCTATGTAAATATCCATTGGACAGAGTCTATTTCAGTGTACTACTGCAGTGTACATGTATATTGCGCTGCACTGATGCATCTGTGATGTACATGTACATGTATAGCCTACAGGCCTATTCAAATTACAATAGTTGTTGCTAGGATAGCTTGAAAGCACTCTGTCTGGATGCCGGTCGGTCTTTACGACTGGTCGTCCTCAAACTGTTATGACTGATTTGACAAAAGAAGCGCATCGCTGAGCATGAAGTCAAGGATTCCTATTATATGCATACACATGTACATGTACAGTGTACATGTACAGTACAAAGTACACGCACATTTATAAATCTGTTTACAGAATGAGTAAACATGTTATTGTACATGTACACACATGGACATGGACATGCAAGCACAAGTACATGAACATGCGGTGACACCATGTGTATGGTGACACCATGCAAACCTTCAAGTCTTTTCTACATGTACATGTACATGTACACTATACATGTACATTGTACATTTGATGTACGTGTACACAGTAGGCCTACAGTATGTACACTGCACTATATGCCAACTACATAACAATTGTGTGTGTACGGTATATACCTCATGATTACATGTAAAATGTACATGTACAATGTACATGTACCAGTACATGTACCGGTACATGTATGGGTGTACATGTACAATGTACATGTACAGTACACACGCACTGCTGTACAGTGCAGTATACTATATCGTGGGAACCCCAGTTTTCGACGGTACGCATTTTCGATGCTTGGCCTTCTAACTCACATCGCACGATGAAAACAACTCCGTATAACGATCTCAGACTTCGTATCTTCCGGTTTGTTTCCTGCTCTTTGTCCGTCACCGCAAATGTGGAAAGTTAAGGCTCTTCCAATAGGCCAAACTCGTGTGATTCAAAAAGTTGCTCTTTTTGGGTCTATTTTCCTAGGTACAAAATTGGCAGTTGCTTATTAGCTCCAGTTTTCTTTATTGTTGGTCCTAAAAGAAATCTGAGTGTACCATAACAAACCCCAACATACGTAGAAAACAAATATATCACGCAACTTGAGGCAGTCCGCTCTGGGTAAAAACTATGGAGGCTCCTAAAGGGCGTCTCGCTTAAATAATTTTTTATTTGTTTCTATTTTTTTTAATTATTATTTAAAGGCATAAAGTAACATGGCCTAATAGGCTTTTAAAAAATAATAAAAAAGAAAGAAAAGAGCAGCTAGAGAAAGTACCACGAAGGAGGAAATGTGTCTCTTGAGTGACATTGGGAAAGGTCATAACTGATGAAGCAGTGAGAAAGAGGATTGTGGAGTTTTTTTAACGTCACAGCAGAAAACATCAACCAGATGAAAAATACAACCCAACCAAAATGGCGAAGAAAAAAAAATCTGCTTCCATGGCTGAATCACAATTAGCTTGGACCAAGCCGAACAATCACATCCTGCCTCGATGCATCTTCTGATGTGGAAATAAACAAGGATGAGAAATGCTGTGTGTGTCACTCATAGATACCGCCCTACCGTATTTCACCTCTATGGTTTGCTTGAAGATCCAAATTAAAAAAAAGGTCAAAGATATCTTTCAGTAAATGAACCTCTTTTCACATTTTAAGAAAATTATTCTCAATTTGAATTATTCATTATGATGATTAAATTTATGACTTTCCACTTAAATCACCCTTTCCACTTAAATTTATGTCCTTATTATTATGAGGACAGTTTTGATGATTTGGAAAAGGATGGGAAAGTTGACAGTTGATAACAAAAAGTCAATCAAACTTCCCCATCTCAAAGTGGCTCAGGGCAATGGGAGAAAATTAATGCATACCAATAAGTTTTAAGCATAAATTATGAATGTTTTGAGGACAGTATTAGAAGCAGTGTCGAAAAATACCCCCAAAAGATGAACAAAAAAAAACATACAGGGAAGAAATTTAGTGCCACACAGCATTTGAGTTATTTTAAGAATTTATTTTGCATTTGGCTGTACTGGGACACCTTACTGAAAACCACCGTCGAAAATAGGTCATGATGCTTACTGCGCGGTGCGCCGCGGACGTCAACAAAACCGGGTAATCTTACTGAAGTGACAGGCTTGATCAACCTTCTCTATGATTATTCTAATAGTCTGTGGTGTGGAAAAAGTGACTGAGACCTCTTTTAGTGTGATACTTTCGTCCACATTGGTCAGATTGAAGAAAAGTCCTTATATCGTCGAAAACTGGTAACTGGAGGATACATGTACATGTACATGTTACTATTTGTATCATGTAATCCTTACATGTACATTATGTTATGTACTTAGTTGTGTGTACATGAACTTCTCAATGCCTGCATGCATGTGGAGGGTACATGCTACATGTACATGTACCTACAGTAAACATACATGTACAGTACCTACAGTACACTGTACATATGCAAATGAGGACAGCAGGTTCCCATGGACAGCTGGGGCACAAAGTTATGTAACATCTGCATTTACATCTAACTGTGCCTCCCTGTGCCAAGGGATTTACAGATACCTGTATGACAGTACCCAAAACAATGGGTACACCTTTGTGCATGTTCAGTGAGGCATGAAGGTACAGCTACTGACCCTGGGTGTACTGTGTGTGTATGCATGCGTGCATTCTGAGTGGTCATCTCCACGAAGTGCACCTTTCCTTCCTCCATGAGTGCACACACATGTAGGGAGCCTACAATGTACATGTATACAGTCATGTACTGTATACTGTATTTTGTCTCAGCGTATATATCCATATACCATAGCCATAGCCATAGCCATGGTCATATACTCATGTATATAATTATGTAACTCAACGTTTCGGGTAGTGTGTACACACTTCCCGAAACTTAGAGTTACCGGCTCTTTTCAGAGCCACACTCCTTCTCGACAGAGAATAGCTGCATGGTGTCACCACAAACCTTCCACTTAGTATTTCCACCATGCAAACCTTCAAGTCTTATCAATATCATCTGCGTATGTTAATGCTTTTATGTGTCTTTCTGGTGCATCTGTGGGTTTAGTTCAATAATTGTATTGGATGTGTATGTGTAATCTGTGTTTTATTGATTTCTAACAGTATTGAATATGCTTTTATCACATGTTTTATTTTGAAACATGTTTTTTTTCCAGTGGAAGGCAAATTTCTACGTTTTTATGTGGATAATAAATTAAATCAATCAATCAATCAATCAATCAATCATGTACAAGGTTGCTTGCTTGGACCATGCTAATAAGACCTGTGGTATAACACACCTACATGTAATCACTAAAATCTTAATTTAATTAGACTGCCTGGCGTACATTTCAAGGCATCAAGCTAGCTACCATGACATTTCTCAAAGTCAGGTTTTGGGTAGTTTTGGGTTATTTGTATGTTTCTGAGGTTTTTTGTTGTTGTTGTTTTTTTTTTTTTTGGGGGGGGGGTTCTTTTTTCAAGAATCTGCAGATCTGGCAGCTGTATGCTGCAGGACTGGTACATGTATCTAGCTGCCATTGCTATAGGCCCAACAACTTCAAGTGCAGATGTACATGTACATGTACTGTAGTGTAGTGTAGTGTAGGTGCCCATTAGGCTATGATCAGGCCCACCCAGGAACCTGACCCAGGGTCATGCAGACCAAAGGCTAAGGTCACTCATTCACTGTCTCACTCTCAGTTATCGTAGCTCTGCTTTCCCCCCTCCCTCCCTCACACTGCATTTGTATACCCAGCGAAGGCTCACCTCTTCAACTGGCCTGAGTAAACACAAATGCATTTTGTGCACACAGTAGGCCTTTATACATACATGTGTACTGTATAATGGATGTAATACACTGTACATGTATATACATGGACGTGTGAACAATAATGTTCCCAAAATCAGCCACATTCAAACGATGAAACTACATGTAAACTTCCTTGTGTTTGCTCGCTTGCTTGATTGCTTGCTTACTTGCCTGCATGCTTGCTTGCTTCCTTGCTTCCTTGTCTGCATGCTTAATTGCTTACTTCCTTACTTGCATGATAGCATGCTTGATTGCATGATTGCATGCTCGCTTGCTTGATTGCTTACTTGCTTGCTTGCATGATTGCATTTTTGCATAAAGCACCATAATGTCATGTGTGCATTTTCAAGAGGTATACCCCCGGTAACCTAGAATTCACGAGCTGAAACCTTTTTTGGAGTGGTAAACTTTTTGACAGCTGCATGTCCTTTGCCCTGATATTGGACGGGAGACGGTGATCGCTATTGCAGGAGTTTCCGCAAAAGCAGAAAAAAAGGAAAGAAAGAATGCCAGAGATAAGCATGTGGTCAATACATTAATATGCATGAAACAGTACAGTGTACGGTACATACATGTACAGTACTGTACATACTACATGTGGGCTGATATAAGGAAATTCTTCAATCAGATCTACATACATGTACATGTATGGGCCAGTGCCACGTACATGTACACCGTATCTCCTTGTAAACAAGATTGAATGAATAACATGAATTTCATGAACACTATCTTTTATTGATGAGAAAATATATGCATGTACATGTACATGTACAGTATTGTTTTAGCAGATGTTCGTGCCGCATCACAAAAATGAATCTATGACTTGATAATTCTGTACTTGATATTTCTGTACTACCGGTAGTTTCTTTGATTCTTTTGATGTTCATAATATACTTGATGTCTAATGAGCCATTCTACATGTATAGGTACATGCAGCTATGGCTCATGGTACATGTACATGCAGCTATGGCTCATGGTACATGCAGCTATGGCTCATGGTACATGCAGCTATGGCTCATGGTACATGCAGCTATGGCTCATGGTACATGCAGCTATGGCTCTCCATGATGCAGCAGGGTTTATACTAAGACTATACACTGATACTACAGTAACACTGTAAAATTACACACTAACACTCAACCACTAGCCTGGCCTGGGGCCAGTTGAACGGAATATAGTTGGGCCAGTGAAATTTCAAAGCAGAGCAAATTTTGTTGGCCTGCTTGGGTGGCATTTTGTAACTTAAAGTTATCAACCCTATAGCAATGTTTGACTATGAATTTTGATTGGTATTCTGCCTCGCCAAACAAATTTTGCTAGCATCAGATCAGAACATCAGGCCCAATTCTTAAAAAAAAAAATTCTGGCTACAGAAGTATGTAAATTTTTAGCAAACTGCTTGTTGACTAAACTGACGGAATGGCAAATATCAAAAATTAGGAGGGCCTGACGTTTCGATCCTAGCAGAGCCTTTCTCAAAGGCAACATTGAGAAAGGTCATGCTAGAATAGAAACGTCAGGCCAGACTAGTTTTGGAAGAGTTCTGGCTATTTTCAAAAAGTCAACTCAGTGAATGAGGGAATAAGTATGTACTTACCTAAAGTAAAACACCAATCTACGGTATATACTGTACATGTAGGCCTTCAGTATATATTCAAAACTTCCTTTGAGAAAGGTCAGGACTGCGTGGATCAAAGCTTCAGGCCCCCTCACAGTTAATTTGTGATTTGCAATTTGCGGTCATTTAAGTCAAAAAGCAGATCACCCCATTTCGGCGTCCACAAGATTGCATTGGAAACACGATGCACAGAGACAGCTGTGACTGAATAATGCAATTAGGAATACAATCGGTATTGAGTCTTGAACCATGGCTGCTGTGTTTATAAATAACCCGGGTACTGGGGGGCTCATCATACAAATTGTATTGTTCCTTGTGATTCCACCAGTTGACCGGGGACCTTTGGAATGGCCAGTGCGTGCATGTACATGTACAGTACAAAGAAATGTACTCATACACGTACAAGTCAGCTACCACAATGCCATACCAATGGTTCTAATGGTACTACCGAGTTTATGAAGTTCTGAGGATCATATTGTATTTCCAAAATGCTGTACATCCTTTTTCTCAGATCTAATAATGAGTGATATTGTTTCACCTCTTTTGTTACAAAGGATTTGCACATGTACATGTACAGTGTATGACTTAAAGTACTTTACAAAAGCGTAAATTACAAAACAGCACAGGGGAAGTGTACACTGTACATGTACACGCATTGTAAATTGGATGGGATAGCATACACTAAGCAGGGGATAGGCCTATAATATTTGCACAGTATTTGCATTAAGGATGTTATCTCTCCATCAAATTTGCTTTCGGGAACAATAACCCTGTATCTTATCAAATCCATCTTTTTTTGGCAAAAATTAAACTCTTCAAAGACTGAGTTCAGGTTGGCAAGGAGTTTTCAAGACCAAAATTGATTACATATGTACACGTACATGTAGCATTATTTTTGATGGTCATTAGTTACACAAATTTAGAAGCCTGAATGAGTTTTTCTCAATGTACATGTATGTAATAGAAGTCTGGACTAGAAAGCAGGATGTCGCAGGTTCGAATTCCGCCCAATTATTTTTTTTTTTTCATCAGGAATCAGGCAAAGCATTGAGTAATCAGTGCTTAATAAGTTGAGCAGGGCAAACCCTCATTGAATTTCCTTTGTTAGGTTGAGAACTTGTACTGGAGGAAATTGGTACGAGAAACAAAAACAAATTTAGAAGCCTGAATGAGTCTTTCTCAAAAGTCCTGCTAGGATCCAATCAAATACCAAATCCTAAAAAAAATTCAGAATTGCTCTTTATGAGAATTACATTATGTTCATCATTGCACATACATGTATGTATTCTGCTCATGTACACGTGCATTATTCAAGAGCAAGGGCAAGGGTCAGTCATCTGATGGTCCACCAATACTATACTATTGACCCTTTTCACCAACGTGACCAAACAAAAGCAGTCACCACGTTGGACCTCTTTTTACGGAAAGTGTACGCACAGCCATATGGTACAACTGATGTTTACACTGTGCACTGCCTTTGTAAGGCAGTCCAGCATGAAGTCACGTGAAAAAGGTCTAGAGCCAAATCATTGATATTCAGAACATATACAAGAAAGAAAGTGACCGAATGAAGTTTTCACATGCACTCATTAAAAAAAAATCAAAGCTAAGGTTTCCATCCTTTGAGAGAAAGCCAGTATCAGCACTGATGTTGAACTTTGTTTCCCAAATAATTTCTTCTCTGCTCATTAATGGCTTCAATTTCTCTGACAGAAACACCAGTAATGAAAAGTTCATGCCTCCATGTACTTATACACATACACCTATTATGAATGCAGTGGATACTAGGCAAAGAATTCTTTAATTCGGCGGTGGTAAAATCATCCCGTTAATCCCTGTCTAGTCTTTTTACGTTGCTGCATTTTTTTGTTCATGTTCAGAAAGTTCCCAGTCAGCATGTCCTTCCTTTGTTCACTTAAATATAGATAGGACTATAACATGATGTTTGCATCGAGGAGAAAGTAATTCAATGATGGTTTTGCCCTGCTCAACGTAATAAGCACTGTGCTCAGGGCTTTGCCCGTTGCCTGATGAAAACCTTTTCACGCAGCTCAGGCGGGATTTGAACCCGCTTCCCCTGCTTTCTAGTGCAGACGGCGTAACCACTTACACTGAGCTGGTCGAGGTCGTACGAGGCAGATTCAAATACTGTATAATAGCAGCGGGTACCACACTGCATCATAGATATCACATTTGCATCGAGAAGAATGTAATTCAGTAAGGGTTTGCCCTGCTCAATGTACATGTATGTAATAGAAGTCTGGACTAGAAAGCAGGATGTCGCAGGTTCGAATTCCGCCCAAGCTGCCTGAATTTTTTATTTTTTTTCATCAGAAATCAGGCAAAGCATTGAGTAATCAGTGCTTAATAAGTTGAGCAGGGCAAACCCTCATTGAATTTCCTTTGTTAGTTTGAGAATTTGTACTGGAGGAAATTGGTACGAGAAAAAAACCCACAGAGGATAACCGTATGTAAGGAGTATGTTAGGATCAGACGTAATGTAGAATTTCCTAAACCATTTGTAAATCTTGACAGGAACATGGCACATGTGTACTGAATGAATTGTGTATGTATACGTCTTCGTTAACGCATATTTATGGACGGAGCTTGTTGTTTCTTGGAAAGTGAAGTTGACACAAATCTGTATCCACATTTTGTGGATTCCCAAACTGCTGAAGGCGGGTTTACAACTGGGGTCAATTCCATAAAGCCACTTAAGCGTCAAACTCTGCTTAAGCTCAAAAAGTCAGGGTTTGTAGGATCACCTTGCCAACCCAAACTTCGACTTTCATTTCCTGCTAAGTAAAGAAGAATGGAATACAAAAGTCAAAAGCAATGGACAACACATTGCAGGGCAGCTTGTAATCCTGCTTACAGGAGGAAGACTTCTCCTGCTTAGCAGATTTTCACGCTTAAGCGGCTCTATGAATTTGGGACCTGATCGCTGCTTGCATCTGAGGGAAATAAGGCTGGGATCACTGATGGTATACCCACTGAACCCCACAAAGATAAATGACTACCGATATTTGGGAAGTCTCCCATCTAAGGGAGGTAGGGCCTACAGCTCACATGGTAGAACCAGGATACTTTATAAATATACACTGTAACTGTATACCGGTACATTGACCTGGAGGCGTGCTATTTTCAGAAATTGTTTTGTACAAGTACTGGTACATGTACCTGTACCTGTACATGTACAGTACTGTTTAATGCACTGTACATGTACATCATGTACATATACAGTACTAGGCATACTTACTGAGACCACATTAGTACACTACATGTACACGTATTAAAGGCCCAATACAACATTGGGAAGATCTGGAAACATTCATGTCCACAGATTTCCTTCTAATTTACACAGTTTGTAGATGGTCATGATAGAATCCTCATGTTGAAATCTAATTACTCGACAAATAGTTTATTACTCGCGAGCAATAAACTATTTCTTACCCTACAGAATGGTACGTAAACTGTGACTTTGTTTGCATTTTTCTTCTTTCACAGATCAACATTTGAGCTAAAGCCTTCGCAGTATTACTTTTTTTGAATATTTTATGCTCTAACACACAAACTGTGGCAATCTTTTGACCATTACCAATGTTGTATAGGGCCTTTTAGTGTACATGTACATTGTATGTACAATGAACATCATGTGTTATTACCGGTACATAATCAAGCACATGTGCATACATGTATGTACATGTACACCTGTACAATGTCAATGTACAGGTGTACATGTACGTGTAACACGTTTTACTAAAGGACTTACCGGTACATATGCATTACATTAGAACAAGCAAACCAGTACCCAGTCTCAGACAAGTTCCAACATGACAGGGACTGACATCTGCATTTGTCCCAAAACTAACCATGCAGGATGGGTAATCCTTTGCACAATTTTTTCTTATTCCCACCTCACCTGGTCAAGATTTCCAAATAGACCCCGAGGGAGAAGACACATGCAGTATGTAAATCATCTGCATTGATAATTATGTGTAGTACGTTCAGATCATATTGGATGAATAATATGCAGCGGTTCTTTAAATAAGCTTTTCTTTGAGGTTATAATCGAGCTCTAAAAATTTGTTGGTTATGTAAGAAAATGACCTATCTAAATTATTGGTAATTTGAGATAAACACAATCAAAATGTTGATCCTTTTTTTTGAAACCACATTTAATTCAATTCAATTCAAAGTGATATAAATACAAAAATGTTGCAAACTGCTTACTGACTAACATTACCAAAATGCAAATCTTAAAATTTAGTGGGCCTGACGTTTCGATCCTTGCAGGACCTTTCTCAAAGGCTTGTACTTGTACTTGCCTTTCTCTGCCTTTGAGAAAGGTCCTGCTAGGATCGAAACGTCAGGCCCATTCGATCAATTCAATTCAATTAAACTGTTCAAAATCATCCACCTTTTACATAAATACATACATATACAAGTGGAATAAATTTTACAGACAACTTAAGACACTGTTTAGAAAAATATAAATAATTATGAACAAATCCTCAATTTTTTTTTTTCAGTTCTTATGAGGGTATGTTCCATGCTCAATTTAAGACTATTTATCAATAAGATTTAAGGAAGAAATAAGTCATTTATTGCAGTAAACTGTGCACATACCGGGTACAGTACATGCACCAATTTAATGCTGAATATAATTATTGGTTCTTTGTCTTTTGTATCACAGCAGTCAAAATTGGGAGTGACTGAGGTAGGTGAGTAGTTCTGGTTTATCTACATGTACTTCTGTGAGTGGACATGGAGGTCTCATCACAGGGCCTTCGTTTTAATGACGTGTTCATGTATGGGTAAAAGAAATACATCAGTACAAAATAAAAGTCGCACATGTACTGAAGGTCACATCATGGTTCACCTGACAAATAAAAAAATTCCTGATCACATGATTTAGTAAAGTGTGTATTACACTGATTATTAATTAGTCCAATCTTACCTTAGATGGACTTTTGAGATGACAACTGGGCTATTCATGGTTGAGGTAGCATTTACATGTACATTTGTAATTGTATACTGGTACTGACATGTGTAATATGCTTGCACATTTTGTAACATACATGTACGTGTACATTTACTGTACAGAACATGTACATACATGTACATGTACATGTACATGTATGTACAGTACATGTACAGGTACATGTACATGTACACGTATGTACACGAACGTACTGTACAGTACATGTACACATGCATTTGTATGTACTGGTACGCTCATGTACAGTACATGTACCTGTTCACCTCCAAGTACATGTACAATATGTACAATAGGCCCTACCTGTACTTGTGTATCGCCAGTCATGCAATACATGAACATGTAGATGTACATGTACCGGTACTTTACCAATAGGCCTACAGTATATACTTACACAAAATACTGTACATGTACATGTGGTCATAGTACAGTACTCATCCGTATAAAGAATAGTTGTAATCGATAACTTTATCACACGTTCTGTTTAGAATGCCTTCTCATGTCCCTGCAGCTGAGTCAAATCAGATGGGTATCAATGTGTTATTTGATGCAAAGTAATTGTTCAATCAAGTTGAATCAACCATCAAATCACAGAAAGGTAACCTTCACGCCACTGCGCACCTGATGTGCATCGTGTGTAGGTTGAACACGTTATGTCGATTTGGAATAAGTGACAATAAATCACTTTAACAGCAAGTTCAGGGGTAACATTTCTGAAATAAACTAGTGTTTAATAACTGCTTCAAATACATGTACATGTACCGGTATGGACAGTACAGTACATGTACATGTATGTAAATGTACATGTTGTACTTGTACCTCACATACTGTACACAAAGTGTACATGTACACACACATGTACATGTACATGGTATCATTGGCATTTTCAGGAACTGGCATATCCACCCAGTTGAGAAGATGGATTTTTGAAAATCGCATTTTTAAAAATGCATCCGCACCTGTCTTATTAGTGAAAAAATCTCAAAAGTTACAGGGCCTGACGTTCCGATCTTAGCTGGACCTTTCTCAAGATTTTGCCTTTGAGAAAGGTCCTGCAAGGTTCGTAACGTCAGGCCCTCTAACTTTTGAGATTTATGTATTGCAGGTTCATTTTAGTAATTTTTGTATACTTCTTATTAATTAATGAATAGTGTGAGAGTGTTCCGGGATACTGTGGTCAATGAGATGAATGACATGAAGTGGTACTGATGTTACCGAGCTGGTGAAAATTTGAAAATTCAAATCAAGGAAATTGAAGTTGCGGAATAAGTAGACCCAAAGAGCGAGAATTTAAGGGCAACCAAAAAAAGAAAGAATTTATTGGAGTCAAGAGTTGTCACAAAATAATCAGATAGGGACTGAACAAAACAGTCAAACGACTTCCAAAAGAAAAAAAAATAGGGAGGGCTTTTCTTCCCGGAAGAAGACAAGTTTTGTAAATTAAGGGACCGGAAGACCAACGGAAGGATCGGGTCAACTGGTCACACTGACATCTATCTTGCAGTGCATTGTTACGCAATTGTTGTGAGAAATTGCCTTTGAGAAAGGTCCTGCTAGGATCGAAACGTCAGGCCCACTAAATTTTAGAATTGTTGTGATGTAAGAAATGCTTCATCTTTGTGAAAATGCCGCAGCTATGTACTAGTACTACATGCACAGAGGCTGTGTACGTGTACGTGCACTGAGTGCTGAACAATATTCCGTAGGCCAGCCACTTCAATAATCTCTTGAAGACAGACAGACACCACCTCAGCCCACCCTCCCAATCAATACCATGTAGGAATCCTATAGTCATTTCTATTCATGAGCCTTATATGCACACTCCTAATAGATGGATGCCGGTGTGAAGGAGGGAGAGGGGAAGGAGGAAGGGAAGAGGGGGGAGGAGTGGGGTGGGGGACATTGATGTATTGATAAGTTTATAAATACAAGAGTACAGAATGTGCATGTACATGGTGTTCTATCAACTGTACATTACATGTACAGTATATACAATGTACATGTACAGTACATGTATGTAATGTTCACTGAACAAACTACCGAAGTACTCTAGGTTCAGATAATAAGATACAGGCAGTACAAACATATATGTGCACACTGTACTAAAAAAGTACATCACAGTTCACTGTTTTAGTGCATACATGTACAACATGTATACAACCACTTTGTACATTTTCATGTTGTAAATCTGTACAAAATATTGGATACAGCAGGTACAATTGCTATAACAAACGCCGATATACCAAACATCAGCTATAACGAACATGCCCTTTTAGCTCCCGATTTTTTAGTACAAAATATGTGTATGTGGCCGCAACTGCTATAACAAATGACCGCTATACCAAACAATTATCATGTATCCAGGGCTGTTGATTGATATAGCGATATTCCACTAAACTAGACCGTTTGCATGACCACTGTTCACATGCCATCACTTGACTTATAGTGGGTATTTTTGCATCTCATTTGACAAAGAGCAGCGATGGAAATGTACAAAGAAGAATGTGGACAATATGATAGTCTTCTTTGCTCATTTCCACTCCTGTTCTGCACCAAATGAGATGCAAAGATACCCACTGGAGATATATCATGTGATGACATGTAAACAGTGGTCGTGGTATCAGTCTATTACACACACATGCACTCCTGAGTGTGCATGAGTTTGCCAAGCACTTGGTCTGAATTTATGCTCAGAAAAAAATTATGTACAAACTTGTACTTCATCCATACATGTACATGTACATGTACATGTACATGTACTGTACACTGCATCACCAGTATATAGACTTCATCAACATGTGTATTACCATGGAGGTAGAGGGTTACATCCGATCCACGGTATACCGGTAACTGGACAATTTTCATCATCAATGCTTTGAACTAGAACTTGAATGTACATGTACGTACATTATGTACCGGTACGTGTGTTGTATATGTACCGTACCGGTACTGTACATACATACATATACATGTACACGTATGTACATGTAGATGTTAAGTGTTGTACACGTACAGTGTACTGGTAGTCAATGTACATGTACATGTACATGTACACGTACAATATGGACAATTGGACATGTACATGTATATGTACATTGTATGCACATGTGCATGTAGTACTATTTGAACAGGTACATGTACTTTGTACATGTACATACATGTACTGTATGTAGGCCAATGTACATGTACAGTAAATGATTACCGTATAATATGCATACAGTGTACGTGTACAGATACATGTACATGTACATGTACCTAGCATACCCAACGTTTACAGTTCATGTACATGTACATGTACATGCTAATTACCTGGTACTTCTTAGTCTTACTGTCCATGTGTCTCTAATATCTGCACTGTACTGTAGGTATGGGCACACAAATTGTACATTGTAGATGTACAATGTCCAGTCTTTTGGCAAGTACTGAACAGTGCTTGCAGAACTACTGGTAGCTGGCCTAGATATATACACCAAGACAGGTGTGTACGTACTATTACTAATGCACATTTACGTACATGTCAGCCCTAAAACAAGGTTATCTCCATGGAAATAATAATTACATGTACAGTACGGCACACTACAGTACAGATGCACAGAACAAGTACACACACATATACGTGAACGTGCACCGGTAAATCAATGTCAACAAAAAACTAACAATTTACAATGTCCACGACTCCACGTACATGTACATGTAACAATGGACATTGTGTTGACTTTTTGACAGGATTCTTAATTATACATGTACATTTCCATCAATATACAGAGCTCCCTGAAGACGTATTTTGTTGCCACGGCAAATACATCAATTCAATGTCAACTCTAAAGGGTGGGTGGAGGGGGGGGGGGGTGATGCAAGGCTGCAGCATATAAGGGTTCAAGGTACTATCAGCCACCTCTGAGTGCGTGGAACAGTTGCCATGGTGATCATCAAAATGACCAACAACTTGTTCCCCGTGGAAATTCAACAATAACCTCTAGCCTTCTGATTTGTCACTCTCCAGAGATTTTAAAAAACACACCCAAATCTACGTATGCCTAGTACTACTAGTCAAAGGGATACCTAGTCAGATTTTTGTTTCAATTCAATCAATTAAAACTTCATTTTGCCATCAGGGAAATTCATTGTCATTGTCATACAATTTACATACAATACGTATATTCACTCTCTTCCCCCTTCCTTCGTGTACATGTATCTGTTTTGTCCTTGTCACTCTGCCTTTGAGAAAGGTACTGCTAGGATGGAAACGTCAGGCCCACTAAATTTTTAAATTTACATACAACTGAACAAACATCTTTATTTAGAATAAAAAAATACAATTTCTTTAAAAACATTATAATGTAGAGTATATGTGCATACATGAACAGTAAGTGTCTAGTCTAGATTGTCAAGTACATGTATGAAGAAATGTCTATTGATCTTCAAATGAAACGTACACAACTGTATAAGTACATTATGTACATTCCGACTGCTTTCTTGCACATTACCGGTACATACCCGGTACATGTGTACACGTGCATTTTCATGTACAATTTGTACGTACATGAACATGCACAGGAACATGCACATGTACATGCACATTATATATGCACATTATACATGCACATGCACATGTACATGTACATGTACATGTGCATGTACATGAACACACCGGTAATGACATGAATGTGCTGTAACTTGTTTAGAGTCAAGCAATTGAGGAATGTCTACGGTATTTCCCTTCTTCCATTGTTCAAGCTAGTACTTCCATGGTTCAAGTGATCCTTTACAGTCAACAATTATTTATATCTATAGACAGTTTCTAGTGAGTGTCCACTTTCTTTACTACATGCCCTGCAGGAAACAAATCGGTGAACAGGAGTGGACTGACTGTCTTGGCAGGAAGTTACATGTAGGATGGATGTTGAACCCATAGAACGCCGTACAAATGCACACACATCAGGCATGCATCAATTGTACATGTACTGTACATGTACATACTGTACAACATGTATCCTCCAGTTACCGGTTTTCGACGATATAAGGACTTTTCTTTAAGCTGACCAATGTGGACGGAAGTATCACATTAAAAGAGCTCTCAGTCACTTTGTCCACAACACAGACTATTAGAATAATCATAGAGAAGGTTGATCAAGCCTGTCACTTCCGTAAGATTACCCGGTTTTGTTGACGTCCGCGGCGCACCGCGCAGTAAGCACCGTGACCTATTTTCGATGGTGGTGTTTAGTAAGGTGTCCCAGTGCAGCCAAACGCAAAATAAATTCTTAAAATAACTCAAAATGCTGTGTGGCACTGTAAAATTCTTCCCTGTATGTTTTTTTGTGTTCATCTTTTCTTCTTTTTTTTAGACACTACTTCTTACACTTTCCTCAAATCTTTCATAATTTATGCTTAAAACGTATCGGTCTGGTTTATGTCTTCTTTTGTGACGTTTAAAAAAACTCCACAATCCTCTTTCTCACTGCTTCTTCAGTTATGACCTTTCCCAATGTCACTCCAGAGACACATTTCCTCCTTCTTGGTACTTTCTCTCGTTGCCCTTTGATTTGTTTCATTTTTTATAAAAGCCTATTGGGCCATGTTACTTTTTGTGTTTAAATAATAATAAAAAAATATACGGACTGCCTCAAGTTGCGTGATATATATTTTTTAGGACCAACAATAAAGAAAACTGGAGATTCGAAGCAACTGCCAATTTTGTACCTAGGAAAATAGACCCCAAAAGAGCAACTTTTTGAATCACACGAGTTTGGCCTACTGAAAGAGCCTTAACTTTCCATATTCTCAGTGATGGACAAAGAGCAGGAAACAAACCGGAAGATACGAAGTCTGAGATCGTTATACGGAGTATGTGATGTGAGTTAGAAGGCCAAGCGTCGAAAATGTGTACCGTCGAAAACGAGGGTTCCCACGATACATGTACACATGTACATGAATGTACATTTATCCCATGTAATATCCCATAATTATATATTCTTCAGTACGTGTATAGGCCTACAATGTGTATGTCCCTTAATTATCCCATACATGTACCCTGTACATTTCATACTGTATTCCTTCCTCTATGGTATAACTTACAGTATTTATGCCATAATTTAGGCATATTCCATATATCCTACATAACATCCCTTATATAAATCTATGCATAGTATGGCATATAATATCCTATACACTATAAAGACATGACAGGTATTGCACATGTAGCATACTGAAAATGATGAGCTCAGTTATTCCTAACTTTGCATGCAGCCACATACCGGTACGCCAAGTCATCAGAGCATCATGTCTGGTTCTTTAAAATTAACAATACGCTACTAGGTGCAAGAAGTGTGACGGTATATGATATATATGGCCACATGTTTGCATCATAAGGGCAAATCTAACGATTTGAGCCCTCAAATAAAGGAACATCCTTAGATTTTGGGTTTTAAGTTGACTACCTACATGTATATACCAATCAGACTACAATTTCAGTATACACGGCACGTAGTACAGACGCCGTTGCAATCAACTTTTACATCAAGCTGTCGCAACTCCTACTCAATGGATGCTATCAATCGCCCGGCGCTTCCTGACAATCACTAAATCAGCTGTTTCATTCGGACGTGTTCTTCTTTTTTTTAATGAAGTGCATCTACTCGCTTCACTGCCAAGGGAGCTATTACACTCTGCACTTTTTCTGACTTTCCTCAGCCTGAAAAACAAGTACCGTAGTCTGGGTAACAGGTGTACTAATGTTGATTAATGTGAACGCACATTGAAATCACCCGCATTTCTTCATCAACTGTTGCAAAACTGGCTTCCTGATTCCAAAAAAAAAAAGCTCCCATGTCCTTTCTCAAGGACTCCAAGCCTTTGAGAGCAGTCCAGCTAACATCAAAACACCAGGCCCTTTTAAATTGTTGAAATATGCATACAAATTTCTAGCGTTGAGACAGAGCACTTATATGCATGCAAACATGCAAGGGGGGAAAAACAGAATGGCCTAAAATTGCGCAGGTTAGAGGAGCTAGGATAGAAACCGGACGGCACAATCAGGTTTTGTTTTCCTCTCACTCTCTCCCTCTCTCCCTCTCTCCCTCTCCCTCTCCCTCTCCCTCTCCCTCTCCCTCTCCCTCTCCCTCTCCCTCTCCCTCTCCCTCTCCCTCTCCCTCTCCCTCTCCCTCTCCCTCTCCCTCTCCCTCTCCCTCTCCCTCTCTCTCTCTCTCCCTCCCTCTCCCTCTCCCTCTTCCTCTCCCTCTCCCTCTCCCTCCACTCCCCCTCTCCCTCTCCCCCTCTCCCTCTCCCTCCCTCTCCCTCTCCCTCCCATCCCCCTCTACCTCTCCCTCTCCCTCTCCCTCTCCCTCCCCCTCCCCCTCTCCCTCCCTCTCCCTCCCCCTCCCCCTCTCCCTCTCCCTCTCACTCTCTCCCTCTCTCACTCTCTCTCTCTCGGTGTGAAGTCATCCCACAAATTGCAGTACCGCCAGTCCACCATTATAAGAATCAGAAATTTCCACGTGTACATCTGTAAATGCCGTACACTAGCTGTGCCTATTCGAATGTAGCAACCTATAAAATGTGAAAAAGATAACGGACTCCCCCCCCCAAAAAAAGACTGCCTGTTTAAACAGACAGAAAACAAGGGCCTCCTTTTGCATGTACTTTACAGTGACATTTGTGAGCTGCGCATTTTGCACGACAGACATACTGTATATTTCCCAAAGGATTGCTCAGCATAAGCGGACATATTCTTTTTACTTTTCTCCGCCGAACAATGTCTGCGTAGGAGAGCGGGAGGGAAGGTGTGTATTGCTTTCTCTATGCTTGCGTATGTAATCCAGTTGAATCTCATTTGATCAATGAAAAGAATAGGGACTCGGATTTAAGTTATTCAACGGAACCTTTGAACGGGTTACGATATTAACTCAAATAAGATGTGCTACGAGCTAGTCAGTTAAGTGTTGTGACAAAAATTAATTCAGACAGCAAAATGTCATGGCTGAGACTTGAGAGTGCTCATCGGAAAATCGGGTCCTCAAGCATTTTTAAATGTGTTGAATTTTGTTCAATTCACTGTGCCAGTAATAGCGACAATTTCCGACTAAGCGATTTGCGACACTTAATTTCTAGTGATATACAAAAATTTACCAAATTTACCAAAAATCAAATCTTAAAAATAAGTGGGCCCGACGTTTCGATCCTAGCAGGACCTTTGAGAAAGGTCCTGCTAGGATCGAAACGTCAGGCCCACCAAATTTAATTCCTAGTGCTTCACTTCCTAAAGAATCAATACGTTTCATTTCATTGGCCATTTCTCATGAGGGATCACAAAACACAGCAGAACTAGCTAATGAAAAAGAGAGACAAAATTAGCAGCACCTCTTTAGGTATTGCCAATTAAATGCGGACCAAATCACACTCAAGGGGCTCTCCAAATGGTAGATGGCCTTGTCTGAAAATTAAAACAAATTACTAACGAGCAAAGAGAAACTGACATGTGATACAATACCCTGGGCTATATGTACGTGTACACGTACATGTAATACTATCCAAATACTTAATGACAGGTTTGGTTAAAAAGATACCTTGTGTAGTCATTAGAGATCATTTGTATATACATAACAAATTATTTACACTGTGCTTGAACAGGGCTTCAACTGAGACTACATGTACTGGTATGTATGTTTACACAGGAAAGAATTACAATGCGCTTTGCTTAAGTACTTGTTCTCATTACATAAATCAAACAGGTACCAGTAGTCTGGTACTGTACATGCGGATGTACGTACTGTATACAAGCCGTGTACACATCATAACACATGTGTCTAGGCCTATTGCACATGTGCAATGAGAAAATAATTCTCGTCCTTGAAATCCCATCCGTGTGATTAAACTGTACAAGCATTTTCTGAAGTACATGTACTTGATGAAGCTACCAGTATGCTCAGCATAAACATGTACAAACATGTGCAGTACATGATTAAGGGAGATATAATTTTATGTACATTATGTACATGTACAGCACCTTACATGTACCCATGTACAATGTACAAAAGTCTCATACAATGGATGGACATACTGTCCATATAATAATATACAAGACTAGTGCATTTTGACGGTACCTAGCAGTGTAGCAACCAAGAATTAGCTCGACTAACATTCCACAGACTTTCCCCAGGCAATTTCAGTTGTAGTGATATGTACAAAAAAACATTGCAAACTGCTTACTGACTAAAATTACCAAAATGCAAATCTCAAAATATAGTGGGCCTGACGTTTCGATCCTAGCAGGACCTTTCTCAAAGGCCTTGGAGAAACATGTAGGATCGAAACGTCAGGCCCACTAAATTTTGACAATTTCAGTTATGTTTGAATTACACTGAGCGAGGAAGTGCATGTATTTCCACAGCACTGAGGCAAACAGAAAACAGCTGAGCCAATTCTTGGTTATGAATATGACTGGCCAAACACTGTGACCCCAAGCGACTCCACAGCCACATACATGTACATGTACAGTACTATACAGTGTGATTGAACAGGTCACTAGGTCAGAAACATAAACTGAACATTACGTAGTCAAGCATTCGTCCATGCACTGTACAACCATACATACTTCTACTTTTTGGGGTCAGCAACTCTCATAGCCACTCAGCAAAGCCATATCCTTCCAGCTCTCTCTCTCTCTCTCTCGGAGTCCGTGGGAGTTGGACGAGGTGTGCCACTGCCCGGTGCCCTTGTAGGCCGACCCTGGCACCCCTTTTCAGAGCGCAGCCTGCCCAGGGAGTCCCTGAATCATTGCGAGAGCACTGACCCGGGGCCACTCATCAGGGAGCCTCCACGGATGGACTACCATCCAGCCCGACCTCATGAATGAAACCACTCTGTGTGGACACAAGGCGCACCGGTCTGGGCAAGACCCCACCCTTCCCCTCTTCCTCTTCTCCGCTGTCCGACGCGGACGAGTAGCAAATTACCGAGGCAAATTATCTACAGAAGAAATGCACAGTCCTCGTCTAGCACGGTGGCAGCGGCCCAAGACATGGCTGTACAGACCCTGAAACACATATTTTTTTTTCAGCCCCCACGTAATGTGCAAAGTTTGCCAGTCCCTGGAACGGCTGGAGCCAGGCGCTGAGCACAGGAGGAAGGAGCTCTGAGGGAGGTGTAACCCAAGCTGTGTGATTCTAACTGAGTCCCTCATCCACTAGTGCAGCATGACTGCGTGGCAGGGCTGCCCTGGAGATATTTAATGCACAAGCAAATAAATGTATATATATGTATGCAAGTGTCTCTCAGTCTCAGTCACTCTCTTCTGTCTGTCTCTCTCTCCCCCCTCTCTCCCCCCTCTCTCTCCCTCTCTCTCCCCTTCCCTCCCTCTCCCTCTCTCTCTCTGTCTCTCTCTCTTTCTCTCTCTCCCTGTCTCACTCCCTCTCTCCTCTTCCCTCTCTCTCTGCCCCTCCATTTCTCCCCCTCCCTCTCTGTCCCTCTCTCTCCCTCTGCCTCCCTCTCCCTCAATTCTTCTCTCCTACTTTTTCCCTCTCCCTCCCTCTCTTTTCCTCCCTCTCCCCGCCTCCCACTCTCCCCTCCCTCTCTGTCCCTCGCTCTCTCTTTCTCCCTCCCTCCTCCTCCATCCTCTCCCCTCCCTCCCTCCCTCTGCCTTCCTCTCTCTCCCTCACTGTGAATTACATTAGCACAACATCGACATGAACATCTATTTCTAAGCCGCATTAAGTACAGACAAATGTGCACACCACAATACATGCATCTCATCAGGTGTCTGTCTGTCGGTCTTGCTTTTTTTTTCTCCCCCTCTATGTCTCCATCTCCCTGTCTCTCGGTCTCTCCCCACCTTCTCCCTCATCTCTCTGACAAACATCATAAGAGCAAGCACAGCATAAAGCACAGATACAGTGTATCGTGTAACGTGCAAGGACCTGTACAAGCAAGCTCTGAATGCTCTTCCTAGGTGTTGACAGCCAACATGTGGTGTATATTAACATATGTGTACATTCACCTGCTAAGTTACAATGACAGGTGCATGTATGCTCATGTACAGCCAGGTACATGTTCCTGCACCTGCAAATGGACTTACACGGTACAATACAGTGCGTAAGCCTTTGACCTTGTCCTTAAGCCCTTCTAACATCAGGGGTGGATTTCACAAAGCCTTCCGATGCACTGTAACTCAACTTACGATGGATCATCCATCGTAAGTTGTGACAGGCCGTATGGTTCCTGTGCATCGTTCATTGTCTTGCGATTGATCGTAAGTTACGATGGGTTTGGTGGAAGCGACTGCAGGAGTCAATTGAGATTTGAAGGTTTGCATTATGAGAATAGCAGGATAAATAGCTTTGCATTGACACCATGTAAATTCTCTTTTGTGAGTAAGTGTGGTTCTGTAAAGAACCGGTGGAACTCTTTTCGAACAGCTGCTTATAAATTCAGCTGCTTAATGACAGAAATCTGCTGAGCATAAAAAAATCTTCCTTCATTCAACAGCTAGGATCTAGGCCTACCATATCTTCGCGTGGCCGCGATCACCGCTGAAACTTGGGCACGGCTATTTATTATTTTGAGGGCAGAAAGCACCACATGGCAGTGGGCCTTCAGCTGGCAAACCAATTTGATGGAGACGGTGTTTCTGAGCTTAAGTGGGGGCTGTGAGGCACATTGATTTAACAGCTCTGTGAGATGAGCCCTGACTAATTGAGAAGCAAATTACACGTACTGCTGTAGAATAGATATACAGTAGGCTAGATCTGGGCAGCAATTAAGAGTGCACAGACAATATACACTACAGTGCACGTACATTCATGTGACATGAGGGATTGTAGTTTAGATTTTACTGTGATATACAAAAATGTTGCAAACTGCTTACTGACTAAAATTACCAAAATGTAAATCTTAAAATTTAGTGGGCCTGACGTTTCGATCCTAGCAGGACCTTTCTCAAAGGCAGAGTGACAAGGACAAAACAGATACTTGTACACGAAGGAAGGGGGGAGAGATTTTACTGTAATAGTTTATTTTTAATCTTTGCTTATGACTTTCATTTTGTGGTCGTGTTGGTTGTAAAGCACTTTGAGTTTTAATATTTTGATTACCGGTACTATTACGTGCACTGCATGTTTTCAAGTTTTCCCAGCCATTTCCATAAATTTGCACATTAAAACCCTAACCTTCCCAAATCCTGCGGAATCAAATTTGCCTTTTGCAGAATTCTGCAGGATTCAGGGCACATGAGAGTTGACACATTGCAGGATTGTGCATGATTCAGGGCATTAGGGATTTATGTCACGGTAGGAAAATGCAGGATACAGGCTACTTGTTTCAAAGTGCTGGAGAAGGATTTTGCAGGATTGAGGGCACATGAGAGTTGACACACTGTAGGAATGTGCAGGATTGAGGGCATAAGGCGATTTTGTCTGTAGGAAAATGCAGGATGCTGGTAACAATTCGGATGTCATTGTGGCTTTTGTCAAGAGATCCGTTCGAAAAAGGGCCCATTGTTCTAAGCTGAAAAAAGTCTTTGTTTAGAATGTGGACTTAAACTGCATAAACTCAGTGCAGGATATGGCAGGATTCAGGCAATGGTCCACAGTAGCCAGTACTGCAGGATTTTGCAGGATTCAGGTCACATGGAGCTTTGAACAAGGTAGGATTGCAGGATTTTGCAGGATTCAGGTTATATCTTACAAAAAATTGACTGCTTCTGAACTGCACACCGTCCAAATCCAAGGTTACCACTTACAATTCATATAATGTAAGGCTTGCTACTGTAGGCCTACACTTACAGTATATCGGTACATCACTGCTGCTGACTGTACTTTCATCATACACATTCAAGGCTGCCCCGTTGGTGTCCTGCCAGACAGCTTAAAGCCCCTACACAACCTAAGATCGAAAAACAGAAATGTTCACAGATTTACATCAAACTTATACAGTTTGAAGATGGTTATAGCAGACACCTCGCACTGAAATATTTCTGCCTAAAATGTTGTATTTTGGAAGAAAAGAGTAAAAGAAATAGTTTACGTCTCACCGAGATCTAAACTATTTTTCAGAATAGTACGGCGTTGAATGCTGCATCATTGTGAAACATATGAAGCGGTTTTCACGATTTTCTCGAGACTTGGTTGGTGGATTGAGCTGAAATTTTCACAGGTGTGCTATTTCATGCATATGTTGGATCAGACAACGGATGGATGCTATTCTTTGACCTCGACCAATGTTGTGTAGGGGCTTTAAACCTGGACATCCCAAATACATGTGTACCTCAAATACTGCAGGAGACAGCAAGAAAAAAAGACTGCACATGTACATGTATGCCTGCACAAATGGCGTGCATACGTAAGGCACACACTTACATGTACATGGCCAATGCTGCAGATAAAATCTGCCTGGCAGATGGTTTTCACGTTGGCCACGCAAGTTTCATGTGCGCCGAATAACATGCCTGCACAACTGATTGGCTCAGTCTCAATCCTTGAGCACAGACGTGAGAAAAATACCAGACTGGCGCCACCAAAACTGTTTGGACGCTGATTACATGTTTACTGGTGGAGGCGGACTGCTGTGACATTCAAGCATGGAGTGAGCCAGTGAGGTGTCTGGATGGGCTGGCCTTCTGGACACCTTAGTTTGCATCAACATGAACAAAGGCTAATGTACATCGCACGTGTAATTCCAATGTATCTGTATTGCACTACATGTATGTGTTTTTTTAGTACCAGATAGACAATTTGAACACCCTTTGCTTAGTCCTACTCTGCTCTGTACTGCCCTGCCCTGCCCTGCCCTGCCCTGCCCTGCCCTGCCCTGTCCTGCCCAGCCCTGCCCTGCCCTGCCCTGCCCTTTCCTGCCCTGCCCTGCCCAGCCCTGTCCTGCTCTGTTCTGCCCTGCCCTGCCCTGCCCTGCCCTGCCCTGCCCTGCCCTGTCCTGCCTTACCCTGTCCTGCCCTGCCCTGCCCTGTCCTGTCCTGTCCTGCCTTACCCTGTCCTGCTCTGTTCTGCCCTGCCCTGCCCTGCCCTGTCCTGCCCTGCCTTACCCTGTCCTGCCCTGCCCTGCCCTGTCCTGTCCTGTCCTGTCCTGCCTTACCCTGCCCTGCTCTGTTCTGCCCTGCCCTGCCCTGCCCTGCCCTGCCCTGCCCTGCCCTGCCTTACCCTGTCCTGCCCTGCCCTGCCCTGTCCTGTCCTGTCCTGTCCTGCCTTACCCTGCCCTGCTCTGTTCTGCCCTGCCCTGCCCTGCCCTGCCCTGCCCTGCCCTGCCCTGCCCTGCCTTACCCTGTCCTGCCCTGCCCTGCCCTGTCCTGTCCTGTCCTGTCCTGTCCTGTCCTGTCCTGTCCTGTCCTGTCCTGTCCTGTCCTGTCCTGTCCTGTCCTGTCCTGTCCTGCCCTGTCCTGCCCTGCCCAGCCCTGGCCTGCCCTGCCCTGCCCTGCCCTGCCCTGCCCTGCCCTGCCCTGCCCTGCCCTGCCCTGCCCTGCCCTGCACAGCCCTGCCCTGCCCTGCCCTGCCCTGCCCTGCACAGCCCTGCCCTGCCCTGCCCTGCCCTGCCCTGCCCTGCCCTGCCCTGCCCTGCCCTGCCCTGCCCTGCCCTGCCCTGCCCTGCCTTACCCCATCCTGCCCTGCCCTGCCCTGCCCAGCCCTGCCATGCCATGCCCTGCCCTGCCCTGCCCTACATTCATCTACCCTGCCCTTTCCAGTCCGTGGACATCCCGCATCTGAACTCTGACAGAACATAAAACACTGCCTACACACATGTCATCGCTTGAAGAGCCACCCCTGTTGCCCTCAGCCAAGTCAACATACATCATGTCAAACCAGTGATGCACTAATGATCCAAGTTCAACCCATTCAACTGACACCTCGGGGAGGGGGAGGGGAGACAAGCCCAGAAAAAAAGCAGGCAAGGAACATTCCAGTGACAATTGGTCCTCAACATCATCTCCAAGTCCAAACAAACCGACTGACAATCGATAATCTCAGTCAGGCCTTGATATTTTCTCAGAGATCTGTCTTCGAAGGGCGCAGTCAGTGCTTGATTGTCTGCTTGAACGATTCCTTTGCACAAGGGCCCTTGAAGTTATCTTGGAAAAAAGGCGGACTCATCTGCAGATAATCTCCCCAATTCAGGCCGGGGCGGGGGCACCTACTATACAAGCAGTCTTAAAAGGGGTTCAGTGAACCCCTCTTTTGGGGAGACGTGTCAGATTGCTGTCAGGAACCTGCCCCAATAACCTGATGCTCTACTTTACAATACATGCACGTGAAGCGTAGATAACGGCATGAAAAACACAATGTACATTGTAACGGGAAGTTTAAAGGCCCAATACAACATTGGTAAAGGTCAAAAGATTGCCACAGTTTGTGTGTTAAACCACTAAACATAAAAAAAAAGCAATCCTACAAAGGTTTTAGCTCAAATGGTGATCTAAGAAAGTTGAAAAAGGTAAAAACCGTCACGTTTTATGCACCATTCTGTAGTGTATTGTAAGAATTAGTTCATGACTTGCGAGTAATCAACTATTTGTTGGTGTTTGAGTGAAGACTTCTAGGGAAGTACAGCATCCCACACCGTAAGATTTCAACATAAGGATTCTATCATGACCATCTACAAACTGTAAATTAGAAGGACATCTGTGGACATTGATGTTTTCCGATCTTCCCAATGTTGTACCCTGGGCCTTTAATGTACACGTATGTAGATCCTTTGAGAAATGTCCTGCAAGAGTAAACACATCAGGCCATCTCCATTCTTGGAGCAATATTTATAGATTATAGAAACTAATTACACTATTTTTATAAGAAGCCCTGTTTTCACTTTCAATCTGAAGAACTGAAGCATTCTTTTAAAGCCTTGTACAAATGTAAGTCAGAAAATGGTTCTCTTTCTGTTTCTGATATCAGAATGAATAAGTCTATTATCTCTTTTGGTTCTGTTCCATGAAACTGAGGAAGAACATTTCTACAGAACTACTGTAAATCACTGCTGAAAACAAAACTGGATTTTTACTTCAAAAACAGCTGACTTTACACCTGCACATATACAGTCTTGCACTTCAATACAGAACACAGATTACCCTTTGAAGTAATCTTTCTGCTAGGTGTCAAATTCTGCCAACAGCCAACCTTTGACATTTAGGCTACATAATGTACACAGAACTGGAAATAGAAGGTATTGCGCATACATGTACATGTACATACTATACATTGTACACATGTATGCACTTCCAGTTTTGTATACACACATGTGTGTAATATATCGTGCACATATTTCAACCTTGACCAAGACCTGGTACATGAGCAAGTACATGTAGCTTTTTCAACTTTCAAGAGCATTTGTACATAGTGCAGAGTGGAATCAATAAAAAAAAAACCACAAGGAAATCAGCGAATGGGTGGAAATTGGTCACACCAGAATCGATGGGCACAAATCGATTTCCTGCTCATGAAAATTGAATTGCAAGTGGAAAAACCGATGTCTTTTTTTGTGTGTGCCTGCGAGCGTTCACACATGAAAAATAAAAGGCCAAAAAAAAAAAATGGATTCCCTTCCTCTCCCTTCCCTGCAGAGTTACTGTACCATAGCACAGCCTACATGGACTATGCATCTGTCTGTCAGTTGTGCCTTATTGTATCGTCCGTTTTTCAAGACGATGTTTTCTTTGCCCCAGATTTCTGTTTTGTATTACTGCCAAGACTTCTTCTTTCCAGCGTGTACACTTAACATAAATGACTTTGAATGATGCTGCCCTGATGAATGGGCTGTGCATGTGCAGCGTGTACATGTAAGTGCACAGTGAATCGTACAAATCATTGGTCATTTTTGGGGGGTTTCAAAAAAGAAGAAAGGACTGGACAACGGGGGTTCTCAAAGCCTTACGATACTAGGGCTGGGCAGAAAACCAGGGTATCCGAAACCCGACCGAAGGCATCGGATACCCAGGTCCAGTTTTGGGGATTAAGGTAACCCCAATTTTTATTTTTTTGAGATTGTAAAACCCATTTAATACTTTACAAGAGGAACTGAAATTACACAAAAGCCGCACTGGATTACGATACATCGTAACTTACATTGTAACTTACAATATAATCCATCAATTGTAAGTTCTGATAGTTCGTACGGTTTCTGTGCAACGCTCATCATCTTGCGATTGATCGTAAGTTACGATGAGTTTGATGAAACTGATCACATTTCTAGTCACTGAAGAATCTTCGTAGTCCTGGTGTCTAAACAAGCAAGTACACTATGCGCACTGTATACATGTACATGTACACATGGGCTTTAACAAAGTCAGCGACGTTACGCGCACGAAGCTTTGTTTCGTTCCAAAACAGCGCGAGCAGGGAATATTTCAGGGGAGGCCATAATTGGAGTAATGAAATAAAAGCTAGCAAAATCGTAATCAGATATCAGCTGCAAGATCTAAGGGCTCTTCTTTCTTAATTGCGCAAGAAAAGAAGCTCTCGACAGCCAGTCTGGTGCAGTCACACACCGCACTACACCGACGCTGAAATCACTTGACGCGGTCCACTGTCTAGCGGGCATTTCATTAAATCCCCACCCCCTGTAAATAACCACTTCAAAATACCACAGCTTCGTGTTTGATGCCTGCCTGAAGCGTTAAGGCCGGGAGAAGTGTCTATAGTCCCCCGTCCATTTGTGAAGGAAATTTTTTTTTGAAAGGGTACAAAGGGAAATGGTTGACGCAGCGGGGTGGTGCAAATTCAATAGAAACAAGGTCACGGATCAATTGGTGACCATGCAGCCATCGCCTCATGGGGACTCAAACCAGTTGTGGTCAAGGTCAAAGAGAAGGCACTGTGCCCTGGTACATGTAGGCACTGACTGAACTGGAACATGGGACTTCCTATTAAATTGGCATGAGGGGTATCAAGAGCTCTATGATACACCAAAATCGTTCATCCATGTACTGTACTAGCAATCATAGAAGGTACAGGTCCTTGTACACATGTACAGGAGCACAACTTACATACATGTATTTCTAGGTCTCACATCTTTCCATTTTTTTGGAGGGCAGGTTTTCGCACCGTATGTAGTGTAAGAAGTAGTTTATTACTCGCGAGTAATAAACTATGTTTGAGTGAAGATTTCTCTAAAAGTACAGCATCCCAGACAGTAAGATTGTATCATGAGGATTCTATCATGACCATCTACAAACTGTGTAAATTAGAAAGAAATCTGTGGACATCAATGTTTTCCGATCTTCTCAATGTTGTATTGGGCCTTGGCGGCAGGTTTGAATAAGAAATAAATACAGTGCTAAGCTGTGGCGAAAAGTCAAGCTCAAGTTTTACATTTTTTTTTACATGTACGTGTACATGAAGGTATGGTGGCCCACCTCCAGCCAAACTTTTAACAGGCCACCTCAGGTACAGTGTATTTGTCTTCACAACTGACCACCTCATGACTCAAAATCATGTGTGAGAAAAACGGACAGAAAAGTAAAGGCAGCTCGGCGTGTTCTCAAATGCCCTCTATTACACACCCTCTGCAGTTGGTGACAAACTGGACCATCAAGCCATTAGAATACACAGTGTACACATGTCCAGTTTGTACATGTACCAAACTCACTTCTTGATCAATTTATAAGTTGCCATCTCAGACCCCAGGGGGAAATTCAGGAGGAAATACAAAATCTAGGACTGAAGCTACAGTAGACCCTACACATGTATGTGTACATGTACAAGTGTTCACGTGCAGCAGCAGTAGCAGCAGCAATAGCAGCAGTAGCAGTAGCTGCAGCAGTATAGCACTAGGAGTAGCAATAGCAGTGGCAGTAGCAATAGCTACTGCAGTAGCAGTAGCAGTAGTAGCAGTAACAGTAGCAGCAGCAGTAGCAGCAGCAGTAGCAGTAGCAGTAGTAGTAGCAGTAGCAGCAGCAATAGCAGCAGTAGCAATAGCTGCAGCAGTATAGCACTAGCAGTAGCAATAGCAGTGGCAGTAGCAGTAGCTGCTGCAGTAGCAGTAGCAGTAGCAGTAGCAGTAGCAGTAGCAGCAGCAGTAGCAGTTAGCATCAGCAGCAGTACATGTAGCTGCAGCACTAGTAGCAGCAAGCAGCAGCAGTAGCAGCAGCAGCAGTAGCAGCAGTAGCAGCATTTGAAGGGAGTTTTTTTCTCTTCCGCTAGTTGTACTTACCCTGTAGTAAGTTCTTCTCTAGGAGAAAATAATATTTATTTGCATCCTCACGGGGAACACTATTGACATTCCCACCCACCGATGCACCCATGCACACTGAAGCATGCTCCGAGCAACATATATGTATCACATGTCCCTCCGAGCCAAAATGATTGTATTACTTAAACAGCATATAATTTCAAAAGCAACTGTAAAATAATTTTTCCTTTCTTTCTGTCTTTTTTTTTTTTTTTTTTAATCATTCCTCCACTGACTTCCCTTCTCCTGGGAAGTCATTAAAAAAAATACCAGGGACCTATAGGAAGGCTGCGCAGCCTAGCCAGTGACAGACAAACACAAAAAAATAACCCTCCAGTCTTTCTATAGCCACAGTCTGCGCTGCCGGTACCACCGCAATGCATAATATGGCCATGTCTGATTGTCAACGGAGAGACCATTATCCCTTCAGTGTCGTTAATAACGCTCAGTTTCTTGCCTAATGTGAGTGTTTATCAAGGTGAACACACAGCGTTGCCTCCCGACCAAATTGCAGCATGTGGGTGCAGAGTTGGGGAAGTTTTCTCTTTTTTTTTTAGGAGGGGGGGGGGTGGGGGCGGGAGTGGGGGGGGGGCGGCGTAATGTAAACACGGTCTGGTGCATCACACCATGAAATCGCAACTGTTTACCGTACGTGTGAAGAAAAAACAACATGTTTGAAGTTCAGCAATACTAGTAAAATGCTGTTAACCACTGAATGACTAAAATGACAACAAATACAGAAATCTATAAAAAGAAATTAGAGGGGGTGAGTGTGATTTACATGTACCGAGGCACCTGCTGTTCTAGAAATTTGAATCCACTACACGACCTTGACCAGCAGATAACTGACTGGGTCAGACATCTGCAATACAGTAGTAACTGTAAGTAGGAGTCTGCAGGTTCAAATCACTCCAGAGCCGCATTATTATTTTTTCAATTTTTAGGTAATCTGGGCATAGCAGTCTTACATAATAGAACTTACTGTACATGTATACTGTACAGTGCTCAACTTACACTGTACATGTACATGTACACGTGTACCAAAAATCCTATAGCCACAAAGCGCGCAAGATAGCCTACTCTTGCGAGATCACCCGCATCCGGATGAAGTACGCTCTGGGCACCATTTTAGTAAGCAAAGTCGCACGCGTGCGCTTCCATCGCGTGGTCACATTACATCAAAAGTCATCACCTTCTGTTCTCGCATTCAATGTTGTATCTTTGTCACTGTTTAGTGTTTGTGACTTTCCCGCTTCACTTCCGGAGCACCGAAAGCAGACGACAGAGGACTCCTTGCTTACTAAAATGGCCGCCGAGCCACTTCACCTTTTGCGCACTATACTGTGTAGGATCTTTGATACATATGTAGCCAGTAGGGCAAAACCCTCATTGAATGATGAATCGGCTTTCTGACTTAAAGAGAACAGTGGTAGAACAGTAAATGTATGTACAGTATGTAGATCATTATGTGTAATTAACTTGTACATATTGTGCATGCAGCATGTACATGTACTAGGTCCAATTTTATTTCATCCATTACGGCATACAGTATCTATCGGTAATAAATGTGTTCACGGGCAGCATTTAGGCTGGAATCGATTAGCAAGACTTTCAGTGCTTGAAATGTATCAAAGTATATCTGCTAGTGCTACTGTAAGCAAAATTATGAAATTGAACCCCATACAGTATACAGTACATGTAAATGTACACAGTTTATAGTGAATACACACATGTATTGAGCATTCATTTGTACACATTCCTATGGGGATTTTTGTGAAGGAAGGAGTATGTACATGTAGAGTAAGGTCAATACCCTAGGCTAAGCACTTCCCCACCCCTCCATGCAGTGCCCCCATCCCTAGATCTAGGCCCAGTGAGGTCTCCAATCTGTGCCGTGCACTTCAGAGGTTTTGATCCTACACTATGTGCACCTGTACTTGCGTACCTTGAATAACGAAGGATTAAATAGCAGCACATGCACATGTCAGCACCCACAGGGATACAGATAAACATTTACACATACGTGTACAGAACATGTACATCATATAATTATGTATAATGTAAAAGCATATGAGCGACGGGCTCTTGAAGAGATACGGTGGCCATTTTACATGTTTTTGTTGTGTCTTGTTCGTCTGTACAGCTGGTTTTGAGTGACCTGTGTGCGGTATTCGGCTCCTTGCCAATTTGGTTAAAGCTACATTTACCACTTACTTTTACATAAAAAAAAAAAAAAGCAATACTGCGAAGGTTTTAGCTGAAATGGTAATTTGAGAAAGTAGAAAAAGGTAAAAAAAACGTTATGGTTTTAGCACCATTCTGTATGGTAAGAAGTAGTTTATTACTCGCGAGTAAAACTATTTATCAATGTTTGAGTGGAGATTTCTCGAAAAGTACAGTATCCCAGACCGTAAGATTTCAACATGAGGATCCTATCATGACGATCTACAAACTGTGTAAATTAGAGGGAAATATGCGGACTTGTTGATGTTTTCCGATCTTCCCAATGTTTTATTGGGCCTTTTATAGGTCCATTTAAAAACTGATTTATTCCAGGCATATGTTTCTTTTGGTGGCAGGTTAGAATCAGAAATAAATACAGTGTAGCTGTGGCAAAAAAGTCAAATAGAACTGTCCCCATGTTTGTCTGAGTATAATGTCCATGTAGTGTACAGATCCAGGATTTGTGTTTTGTGGCACATACAGAATCAACCAAGCTCCCTTCTAAAACGTGGACACGAACATGTACATGTATACGTTGAGCATGGCAGAATGTGCTTGTGCGCACGTACACACTTTGTATACTCATGTGAAATAAGGGTCTAGATTTGTTTGTCAATCATCTATACAATGTCTTTATTTTCTTGTGTGGGAAGCAGCCCCAATGGAACTGAACCATGTTCACAGCTTTCTGGGGGCAGGGCTAACCTTGACGTTTGTTAATTTGCTACTTTTAGTCTTGAGCAAACTGTATTTGTTTGTACATTTTATCTTATCTGATATTTTATCATTTTATCTGTCGCCAAAATAGATCAAACTGCATGTGCATGGGAACATGCATGTACAGTACATGTATGTGTGCACGTGTACTGTACATTGCACATGCACGTGTACTGTACATGTACATGTACAGTACATTGCACATGCACGTGTACTGTACATGTATGTATGTACTGTAAATGCACATGTACATGTACATGTACATGAACATGCATGTGTACTGTACATGTACACTGGCGTGCAAAAGTCTGATCGCACTCACATGCGTTTTTTCAAAGACCTGTTTTACAGAAAAACTTTCTGAATTTCACATAAAATGTCAAACCTGTGTCATGTGTGTTTATTTTAATCAAATATAATCATATTTCCACGGTGTCAAAACATCCAGTAACTCCACGACGACGATGATTTCGCGACAGCTTTTTGCACGGCAGTGTACATTGCACATGCACATGTACTGTACACATGTACACACATACATGTACACACATACATGTACATGTACTACGTACATACTGGTACGTGTACATGTACACACGTACAGATACTGCACATAATCATGCACATTTATGAAGATACCGGTACATGCATTTACACATGGAATGGTACATACCGTACCGGTACATGTTTTGTACTTGTACAAGTTGTACATTGCTCATTTACAATGTACATGTACATGTATACCCGTACATGTACACCCATGGATACAACTGTACATGTACATGTACATATCCGTTCATGCACAGGTACACCATGTACATGTACCCGGTATGTACATGTACAGTACATGTGCACCCGTGCACGATTACAGCATGTTTGTAGACTGTACATGTACCGGTACAGTACATGTACATGTTGCTGTGACCGCAAATGATGGACCTTTTTCGGTCTCCGTAGTACGGTGTCTGAACATAGCCAAAGTTACCCTGCGGTAGCTGTTCTGAGGTAGTTTTTCTCATTTTGGTGTCGTCTCTTCAGGGTCTTGACTCAAGTTGCTTTTGAACACTCCCGGGTAGGGTTTTCCTGCATATATCAAACTACGAAGCGGTCCACCTCACTTATTTGATGAGCCACCTCGGATGTTCGTCTCCAAAACCTCCCACCTCGGGGGGGGGGGGGTCAAAATTGGACAAGAGAGATGAGAGGGAAAGCTGGGGCATCTCTGCACATGCAAAGTGATGTGTGAAGATACTAGTTCCCTTGATTCCAGAGGTTCTGCCTCTACCTGGAATTCTCTTCCTGGTTCTTGCTTTCCCCCTGCCTATAGATGATCTTGCCATTTTCAAAAGGAATGTTCATTCCTATCTCCGGCCTTCCTGAGTCCCTCTCTATCTCCTTCTTTCACTAGCCCTTAACCTTGAGTGGCTTTTCAGCCTTGTTTTGGGCGATCTTGCATAAAAAAACTCATTCCCTCTCCGATCTGCGAGTCATGGGACATCAACGTAGCCCGCCCGTTTATTGAGGGAATTATCGGCTCTTTCCATTAGCACCTCAGACTCTCAAACATTTTGGGGAAACCCATGTTGTGTGTGTGTAGCGCGCGCTTTATGCATACCAAGCGGAAGTTCGCACTAGATGTGGGGCAGAATGTGTGGCCTTTTAAAACCCGAAGATTATCTGAACCGGTTTTTAACTACTTGCTATAGGACGCTGTATGAACGCACAGAGTTTTAAATTTAAGATTTGCCCCCTGTGGTTAGAACTTTAGAAGGCGTTTTGGTTTAAAACTTACACGCTGTCTGAACATAGCCAAAGATTGGACGAAGTTCTGTTGCTTAGCTGCAGGCGCAAGGCATTGACTGCTGAGACTACACCTGTGTTTGTATTGGTCGTTTGGGTGGGTTTTATTTCAACTGGCCAGCTGGTCCAGTTAAGCAAGGCTTTCAACAAGCCCTTAGAGAGAATTTCAAATAGCATTTGTGAACCAACATCAATCCAGGCACATCCAAAATCAGACCCTGAAGGTACATGTGTGAATTGTACATCAAAACATGATCTGAATACCTCACCTTCACCCGAGGTAAACTCTTCCCTTGTCCTTGGTCGGGGAGTTGCCAGTCAGAAGAACCCTCAGGCAACTGTCAGTTCCTTCAGCAGACAAACATTTTAGGGACTGGAGCGAAAATCACCTCCCTTGAAGAAACATGCCAATGAAACCGGAGCCATCGTGCCCCTCCCCTCCCTCCCTCCCTCCCTCCCTCCCCTCCCTCCCACCCCTATCTCCCAGGTCTCTCAACCCAAACCCCCTCCCCAACTCCCCCTAATCAGTTTGCATATTATCTGGCCAGCCAGGGAAAGGTGGGGAGGGTTAATGCAGTAAGGTGCTAGCAATCTGGCACATGACTTATCTATAGGGCTATTTGCTCTGTCAAAATAATCACTCTTTGAATCCGGATTCAAAAACCAGATTGTTTATTTTTGCTCGCGTTCACACAGGCAAATAAATTGCGATGCCAAAAAAAAAATCCCAAATAAATTCCTGCTGTTGGCTTGTTATTTTTGCTGGCGTTCACACAGGCAAATAAATTGCGATGCAAAAAAAAAAATCCAAAATAAATTCCTGCTGTTGGCTTGTTATTTTTGCTGGCGTTCACACAGGCAAATAAATTGCGATGCCAAAAAAAAAATCCAAAATAAATTCCTGCTGTTGGCTTGTTATTTTTGCTGGCGTTCACACAGGCAAATAAATTGCGATGCCAAAAAAAAAATCCCAAATAAATTCCTGCTGTTGGCTTGTTATTTTTGCTGGCGTTCACACAGGCAAATAAATTGCGATGCCAAAACAAAAAATCCCCAAAAAATTCCTGCTGTTGGCTTGTTATTTTTGCTGGCGTTCACACAGGCAAATAAATTGCGATGCCAAAAAAAAATCCCAAATAAATTCCTGCTGTTAGCTTGTTTATTTTTGCTGGCGTTCACACAGGCAAATAAATTGCCAGGCAAAGAAATCGCCAGCCAATTGTGATTGGCAGTTGTTGTTAAATGCTGGGTGTGTCCTTGAGGGTGGCCCACGCAGGGAGACATTACACACAAGAACGGCACTTCCTGTCAGGCAGAGCACAAGCTTTTTCCTCTGTCCAAAATAAATGCGATTATTTAGATCGCCATTTGAGTCACAGTTCAAACTCCACTTTTTGTGTGTGTGTGTAATGTGTATGGACACAATAAACGTGACCCTAACCAAGGAGTTATTCTAAGGCGAGTTGCTCTAGAATACCCACCACATGACCTGAATCCTGCACAATCCTACAATCCTTCAGTTAAAAGCCCCAAACCTGACAGTCCAACAGTGTCTCCCTGGACCATTGGTACATGTACCTACTCCTTTTTGTGATAATGTATATTTTTTACTACCAAGTGCCCTCCATCACATTGGGCCTTGTAACCTGGATCCTACATTTTGCTCAAGTGACAAAAACTCCACATGCCCTCAATCCTACAGAATCATCCTCCATCACATTGGGCCTTGCAACCTGTATCCTGCATTTTCCTACAATTGATGACAAAAACTCCACATGCCCTCAATCCTACAGAATCATCCTCCATCACATTGGGCTTTGCAACCTGTATCCTGCATTGTCCTACAGTGACAAAAACTCCACATGCCCTCAATCCTGCAAATTCCTACATTGCATCAACTATCACATGCCCTCAATCCTACACATTCCTACACTAGGATTCTGTAGGATTTGGGAAAGTTAGGTAAATACTGGGATTTGAATCGCGAATTCAGACTCCACTATTAGTAAGACTTTTCCAAATAGTCGCATTTTTTTGCAACGTAATGTGTGTGGGAACGCTTAGCTGAATCTCCACACTGGTTATTTTAATCCCACAATATTGTGTATAATATCTCCCTGCGTGAGCCGCCCTCAAGGACACACCCACCATTTGACCAAAACCGCTAAACAAAATCGGCGCGCGATTTTTGCCCTGTGAGAAAGCGAACAAAACAAACCGGTTTTTAAATCGCGATTCAAATTGCAATTAGTGGAAACAGCCCAAGTCACATACCAGCGTACACACACTCAGAACACTGTATACTGTACACGTGCATATTGTACTCAAGTACAGTCCACAGACTTTTTGTACGAGCTGTACGGTGTGTACATTGAGCCACCTGATGTGAGTATACCCTTTCCCCCCTTCGCAGTTAATTTTGTGTAATCCCCTGACATATTAGTGGCGACCAATTCAATTAGTCTGAATCTTTGGCGGCTCGAAAAAAGAAAAAGCCTTGTTTTCACTCTAGAGGGTAATATTCGGTGCCGGCACCTCCATCGAGAGACCTTGGGCCTAAGATGGGGTTCTGCTCTCAAATGATCCTCTGGGCAGCCATTACTGGCCATCAAGCACTCACTAATTGGCCAACACTGCCGCTAATTGGCCCCCATTTAATAACTGACAGACAAAGGTCCGGCTCACGACAACCCACTTGAATTCCCCGCCACAGTGTTTTTATTTCAATTTTTTTTTCTAATCTTCCCACCCCCCCACAAAAAAAACTGGCCATCTTTGAAGCCATCTAGCGCTCCTACAATTACAGAGGACACTTCAACTCATGCAATTAGCGATATTTGCGCGCAATTTTGTTCGCCCGTTGATCCACTAGGGGTACCATCAAGTTTCTTTCACAACTACGCATCTACACTACAGATATAATTATATGCATAATGACAGCTTCGTGCAGTAATTGACTTGCGCCCATAAATAAGATTCAATTTCCTGATCAACACCCATGGTGAAAAACTGGCAAACCGGCTATAAATTTGCAAAGCATATATTATAAGACCACTCTCGGTTAGCGTCCACTGGGAATGACAGTTTCCACATTTTCACCCCCCCCCCAAGAAAAAAAAAATGGATTCTTGATGCACTTTCTCATACATGTACATGTAATCTTCGTAGACCTCAATAGTTTGATTGCAAGTGCATGTCATCAACATGTACATGTACGGTACATGTATACATGTACCGTACATGTGCAGTGTACATGTACAGTGTACATGTACACACTGTAGATGTATACATGTACATGTACATGTACATGTACAGTGTATGTGTGCAGAAACCATGCACAACGTTTTGTCATACTACTACACATGCTGACATTTGACCGGATGTGGGGTTTTTTACCGAGCCATGTTGTACCGGTACCATGGGGCTACATGTACAGTTCTTAGCTCCATGGTTTTACCAAGTGGTGCATTGGCGCGTTTTGACTTGACTAACACCTTGTCAATTTGACTGGGCAGAGGTTGGCCAGTACTAGTACAAGTACAAGTAACCCATGATGTAACTGTGGAGGTAAAATTCCTTCATCCGTGATGTAACCATCTGACTCGATTAAACCATGGAGGAATAAGTAACCAAGTAGAAGTTTGAAGGGGGCAAGAGGCCATTTCCACTGGACTGGAAAAGTTAGCACTGTCTCTTTATAAACCAAACTAAGTCCTGTGGAAACGCAGCTTAAGGTGGCAACCAATAATTCAATCAATAAATGAGTCTGGGAACTACCGTGCATGGGATACATGTAGTCCTCATGCAAACGTACAGTAGCTCAATGCTTATGTATACAGTACTAGCTCAATTGATTATGGGATGAATATTAAGCACAGCAACATGCATACTCCTGGAAACTTTGGACAATGGCACAACCCATACTTTCAACAGTTTGAAAAGCAGACATCTTGGGTGGTTTTCACAAAGCCTTCCGATGCCTCGTTACTCTAACTTACAATGGACAACCCTTCGTACATTGTTTTATAGGTGGTATAGTTCCTGTGCATCGCTAATCGTCTTGCATAAGTTGCGATGAGTTTGATGAAATTGACCACAGAGTCAGGATAATATTACTGTACTGTATTAAAGGATAGGCCTACTACTGCAGCATTGCATTGCACAGTCCAAGTTGCTAACTTGTGTCTTTATAATAATTTTGATGTTCCTATTTATGATTGTATCGGGATTAATTCCAGACATGTAAATACCGTTAAATTCCATCATTTGAGGGCGAGGACAAACGCTGCTCATCATTCACTCTTTCATAGATTCCCTAGATTATGGGAGGCTTTGCCCTTATCTGTTAAGGATACTGTTGTTTTTGGTTTATCTCAATTTAATAAATCACTCAGGGACCATTTACTAACTCCGGGAATTCAAGCCAATGTAATTAGAGTCAATTAGATTTTTCTTTACACTTTTTTTTTCTGTTATTAAGTGTTGCCTTATCTTTTTATGTCCTACATGTTATTTATAATTGTCCGTTCCCACTTTGTCTGTAACTCTACAATGTAGCACTTTAGGAGAGCAACTAGACAGTAATTAAGTTTGCTTTTTTGTAATCCTGCAGGGGTGTTACTTGTTTGTTTTCGTGTTTCATGTATTTGTTTCTCACATCATTTAAATGTATAGTCTATGTAAGAATTGTCTTAATTGTCTTAATTCCCATTTGTATGTTCCTGTGTTCCTGCAAAATAATAAATGAAATGAAATGAAATGAAATGAAACTGTTGTACATTCATATTCATAGCATTGATTATTGCTACTGTAGCGGGCCACACATTTCGATCCAGGCAGGACCTTTTCTCAAAGGGAAAATGTTCCCCAAAAAACGAGAGCCATCTAGAAACGTCGGGCTCCCTAGGTTTCATAGGACACTTTCCCTACAAGCTATGTGCATATGTGACCCGGCACAACGACATGAGGAATATCCCACCAAAACACTTTTTGAGTATTTAACAACGCCTGAAGTTAAAGTATCTCCACAATTCGATTACAAATCAATTTTCTTTTTTCTTTTTTCGGAAATTTTAAGTATTAGAGGATATTATATTTTTATATCATTTGAAAGCTAATGGTATACTCTTTTACATCATTAGAAAACCTCAAAATCTCAAAAGTGGGGTTATTCCTCATTATGCTGTGCCGGGTCACATATGATATACAGACTGTATGTGTGTGCAAGTTTTTAGGACTCCCTCTGGACAGATAAATTGAAGCAGGCCGTTTTTGCGTCGGCGACAAAACTCCGGGTGAGAAAACGTGATCTCCCATAGCGTCTGGTCTAATTGGAGTGTTTACGGCCAAGCGTCTCAGCATGGGAGAGTGCTATAAAAAAAGCTCTGAGATTCAAAATGCTTGAGATATCAAACACAAACCAACATTTGGTTCAGCATATCTTTTTTGTCAGCATAATCTATGCAAAAACAAAACAACATAATCATAAAATGAATCGAGGTTGTAACGCATTTTGTTCTTTTTTAATTGATCAATTATTGATATAAAAATAAATCCTTACCGGTATTCTTTTTTATAGAGCACTGGCACATTAAACCCTGTGAAATCTATCTTTGCTATTTTTCACAAACAGAATAATTATGTGGTTGTCAGAATTCACTGCATGGTCAATTTTGAAGTGTGCCAATTTGCTGATTTCAAATTTAATGACTAAGATACAACCCCCCCCCCCAAGGCAGAATGCTAAATATTCACATTTCCCAAATGAGATATATTATTTGTTTCATTATCAAATTATTAATTTATAAGTACTTTTTTAGGCACTTAACTTTTAGAGAAAAAGTGTGAAATGCACTGAAATTTGCTGGTGTTACAATTACTCTCGACAATTACTTAAAACTGTTTCACTTTCATTATATCTGTCACATATACGGTAGTTTTCCAAAAGCGTGAAAATATTTGTATTTATATCACAAAGTTATTTTGTAAGGGGCTACTGTTTTCAAAATGGTCAGCCATGCAACATAGGGATGGCCTTCAACTAGCCCAGAAATAATGGCACCTTGTCCTTTGGTGTAAGGTGCTACTGTTTGTGACTGACGACTTTACACGCAGGGTATGCCAAAGGGTTCGGAAACTAGAGGTACACCGTATGTGGGCTATAAAAACATTCAGGGGTTCTTGATAAATAAAACAAACAACAAGCGCTACTGTAGTGCGCAAGCTGTAATTATTAAAGGCCCAATACAACATTGGGAAGATCAGAAAACATTGATATCCACAGATTTCCTTCTAATTGACACAGTTTGCAGATAGTCATGATAGCATCCTCATGTTGAAATCTTACGGTCCAGGATGCTGTACTTTTCAAGAAGTCTTCACTCCATCATTGATAGTTTATTACTCGCGAGTAATGAACTATTTATTACAGAACACTACAGAACGGTGCGTAATGAACCGTGACATTTTTTTTATTTTTGGGACTTTCTCAGATTACCATTTGAGAAAAACATTTCCAGTATTGCTTTTTTGGAATGTTTTATGGTTTTAAGTTTTAACACACAAACTGTGGCAATGTTTTGATCTTTACCCATGTAATAGGGAAATTTGAACCAAGTGTATGTATGTGTAACCATGTGCCGACGTGTTGATTTTTGTGTGACAAACATTGTCTGGAGGAAGTGAGGGTGGACAAAGTTCTGCTCTCTTGGAATCCCTTTGAAGTTCCGAACGTGAGATGAAAGCGAGAGAATGAAAACCCTAACATGCCCCACACCCAAACCATAAAAGGAATTCTATACAAACAAATACAGGGCTACTTCCGTGATTCCAACTACTTGACAAGTGTATGACCTACAAGATGTTAACTTGAACCATGAGTGGCATTTCAAACATGGCAATTAGACTAGTTTCAGAAAACCAATTTTTGGAAAACAGGATATAAATCCAGTATTTGTGCCAAATCATCCACACTGCAGTGTCACATGGATAACTTCCTGTAATTCAATGGAATTGAGTTAAACAAACACGACTCTAATTGCTCTGTTTGTTTGTTGTTGTTTGTTTGAAAGTAGGAAGTTTGCCGTGACACCATGTACCGGTACCACTGCTCTTTCGAGAAGGAGTGTGGCTCTGAAAAGAGCCGGTAACTCAACGTTTCGGGAAGTGTGTAGCTGGCCGTCATCAGGAGACTGCTAAATTCAGACTACTATTGGTGTTTATAATCATTATAGCCTGATGAAAGCGCTGGGGTGAACATGGGGAATCTTGTTTGTTACTTTGCAAAGTTCCCAATTTCAAGAAATTCAAAATTTGAGAAATCATTTACTCTTTGGGTAGTATGGAAGCGCCTCTTTGACCTTTGCAAATGGCGTACCCTATCTTTAACCTATGCCTAGATACCAAATTTTACCTAATTCAAAAAGTTCAAAATACATAATAAATTCATGTGAAATGATGTCCACTGTGTTGGCATGAGTCTGCACACGTACATTATGTGATTGGAATACGCGCGGAAACATGTCACATACAATTATCAACGTCGCCTACATGTAGCTACGTAACAAATGGGTATTACTGCGCTCTGGTTATAACGAGGCTCCGGTCATAACGTCAAAAGTGCTAAAGTCTGGCGAACCTCATTACAACGCGAGTCGACTATCCTACAATCACAATGATTAATTGCTTTCTGGAGATTTAGTGGCTACTCAAGTACTAATTAGTAGCAATACGAAAATGGTGTACGCTGCTTATTAACTTTAAATGAGAAAAATGCCGCAAATCTCAAAGGCAGTTAAAGGTTTCTGCCTTTGGGAAAGGTCCTGAACAAATCAAAACGTCTGGCCGTTTCTAAGCAGAAAAGGAAAGGTATTTAAGGTACATGTATATGAAAGCACAGCATAGAGTTGCACCCAGACTAAGGAAAGGTGACAATGGAAAAACTTATGAAAAGACACATGTGTTTCATAAACATTTATAATCATTATATTGTCTTGTCTTCACTCTGCCTTTAAGAAAGGTCCTGCTAGGATCGAAATGTCAGGCGCACTAAATTTTGAGATTTTCATTTTGGAAATTTTAGTCAATAAGCAGTTTGCAACATTTTTGAATACCACTTTAAGTCTTCTGTTGCAACACAAACTTGTGTCTGATTTATATTTGAACCCATTTGACAATATTTTTTTTTTTTGGGGGGGGGGGTGGGGTTAGCAACACCACTTGTGTTGCTAGGGTACTAAAAAGGGTACTAAAAAAAAAACTTCAGTTGTGGGGAGGATATGACATTATTTGAATACATCAACTACAGTCACTGATGCCCTAGGCCTATTGCTCTAATACACAAGATTGAAGATTTCCACGAAAACAAAAGAGGATTGAGGCTCAGGGTACAGTTTCTGTCGCTATGTGTACACGTACGCGCACATACACGTACGTAAATTGTCATGAGAATCCTACACCTGTTCCATGACAATTGATCTACTTTCCATCTTCAAACAGGAATGACGTTGTCACACACAAAATTATAAAAGCGCCGTGTACGTCTGTACGAGACTGCGGCTGTCTCTGGTTGCCGTCGCTCAACTGACGGATCAGCAACAAGGGCTCTACACGAGAGAGATTGACACTTCAGAACTGATGATTTGCAGGATGGTTCGTACATGTATGTACATGATCTGGTTCACTTTTGATCTACTCTACTTGACTTTTTTACACAACATTTTTTATTACGGCCCCCCAAAAATAGCTGTGGTTGCGGTTTGCGCCGGTTCCGCGGCTGACTCTATTTTGGCGGCGTGACCCTAAAGTTTTTTTGGGGGGAAAGTCTGTTTCTCGACCAACCCTACTTTGACAGCGCGACGGCGCATCACTATTTTGACGGCATGACCAGTGATTTAAATCAACCAACCCTGCATCTACATGTAGTTCACTTAAATCATGTTTATGTTGGCTCGAGTAAAGATTGTTAAAAGATTAACGAGTAAAACGGTTTAATTCCCTAGTTTACATCAATTAATTGTACATGTACATGTATTACCGAAATGGAGATCACTACTCGACAAGCTTTACTTTTTAGTGACCCCCAACCACATATCTACAATTAACATTAATTAGCCCAGAGTGTATTCTATCTTTATACGGAAAACAAGTTATGAATGATTGATTGATTGATTAGTTAATTGATTTGTAGTAACAAGTAGTAGTAGTACTAGTTGTGGTAACCGTAACCCCCCCCCCCACCCCCGAAGGTCGCAGACCTTCGGCAGGATGACAGTTACGGTTACCACAACTATAGTCTACTAGTAGTACATGTACTGGAAGTAGGCCCTAGGCCCCTAGTATTTGTATTTAAATTGTAGTATTACTTGTACTTGTAGTTGTACTGTAGTTGTAGTTGTACGACTATTAACTAAGTACTATGTGCTACAACTAAAGTACAATACAAGTAGTATTGTAGATAGTATTAGTACTAGTTCCATGGTAGTACTTAGTACATGTACATGTACATGTACATATACACACTACTTCTTTAGTAAATAGTACTACAGCACAGTACAATACTACTACTAGTACTAGTATGTAGTAGTACTTGTACATGTATGTGGTAGTGGAATAGTGGACAGGTGTACATTCAACATTGTATGGGTACATCAAGTCTACATCAATAGAGCCCCATGTATATGTATATCATACTTGTAACCTTCCATGTTGTAACTGTGTAAGTAGGTACACATGTACAATGTACATGTACATGTATATCAAGTACGTATATATGCTCGTTAATTACAGTACTAAAAATAAAATTCACCTTAACCCGTTCGTTATATTAATTATAACCGGACTCAAAAACTCCCAAAACATAAAAATTATTTTTAAAAGCTTCAATTTAACAAGCAATAACTTTCATGTAGGCGATGAAGCAGTTTGCCCGCGCGACCGGCGATTACCCCCACCTGCCACACAATAATGTTATGTAATGACGTCAATGTGCCCCCCTCCCCTCGAAAGAAATAGATCTTGCACCGGTGTTTACAGAATACACCTGCTTTGCATGTAACCGTATGGCACCTGCAAAAATGCACGCCTCAATAGCGCGCTACACAGCCAGCTACTGTTGTGATCGGGTGTGCGCCTGTGATCAGCAGCCGCGTACAGCCAAACGATGGCCGGATCGAAAATGAAAACGACAGGAAAAGATGTTCCGATCCTACCGTTGTCTGCTTGTCGGGGATCGTGCGGATGTTATCTTGTAGTTGGCGTGACTTTCTTCGGCGATCTTCCCGGCTTTTCCAACCGACCAGCCGCATCGACTCCATTCAGAGACGCCCCTACGTAAGGAGTTTGTTTACTTCCGGGCCCGGTCTCCATCCCGTATTACACGCTGGCCCACCGTGCGTGCGCCGGAAGGGAATTCTAGAGGGCGCCCCACATCGCGCCACTAGCTGTCCGTTCGATGGTTCGATCATGGATGGAGGAGGTTCGATCATCTCTCGACTGAGCTTGATCCGGCGACAGCGTTCGATAAAGCTTTGGACGATTTCAGCGACCCGCCATCATAATAGTTAATACCCTTGGGGGAACATGAAGACTTAGGCAGGGACTTGGTACTTCCATATCATATCTGACACCCGCCATAAAGTCGCAGATATTAAAGAGAGAATCCTTAAATTTTAGCTAAGCAAACATTTCTATGCGAATAATAATTATAATAATCCTATGTACTGATCACGGCAACATAATTCAAATTCAGCAACAAACTGACTGCTCTAGACTTCCTGTGGCCGCGACTAAGCTTGAGCCCGAGCCTGATCCACGCATTAGTAGTTATAGTACAAGACCACGCAGATTGTTAGACTAACAAAATCGTGGAACTTTTTCCAAAGCCAGCGGCTTAGGCTTCGGCTTCGGCTTCGTGAGGTCTGCTATCCAAAAGCTGAAAACACACTTTGGAGTTAAAGCTTTGGATTTGTTTCGGCAATATAACATTAAACAAAAACCGAAGCTAATTAATAGGCCTTGCACTTTAAAATGGACGAAAGAAATGGAGACAAAGCCGGAGCCTGAGCCTGTAAGTCGGGTTTGTGGAAAAGGGCCCCTAGCTACATGGTGACCATTCGTTCGCGTCATCGCCACACAAACAGGAACTCGTGGATGAATTATAATGCCTGTGCAGTATGCGAATCAGTATGATCTACGCCGGGGGAATGCCATATCGAGGCGGAACAGAGCAGAGGGTGTGACCGAGTTTGGGCACACCAGCTGTTGGGATTCGTACGGTCGCGTGTTAACGCCAAGGTTAAACGGAGGTGTTTTTTTTTTTAGGCTGATGGGGTACTAGACAAATAACGCTTGCCACCTTGACCTGCATGCCGGGTTGCTGTCGGCCGACTGCCAAAAAAAAATCGATTAAACTCTAACAATACAACACCAAAAACTAGTGAAAATAACGCAAGGAGTTTTTTCCGGAGCTGAACTTAAATCCGAGATAAATGGTATACGTGCACGGTGCTCTATAATCAGAATGTCCCAGGTTGAAGTCCCTATCTCGGATAATAATTCGATACCAGGAAAAGAGGGAGTGAACAACTGAACAGGTCATGGTCAAGTCACTGGAGAATCTGAACTTGTTTTTAGTCGGACCCGTGTTGGCTGTTTAGCTAAACTATAGTTCCCTGCACGTTTCCCGCAGGAGCTGTGTATGTGCATTATATGCAAGGCATTCGTACATTCTTCCTTGTTGATGAAGTTTTGAGGGTTTTTCCAGCACGACGCGAACAGCCGGTCTTCTCATAATAAGTTGTGAAATGATAAAAGCTTGCAATTTCAATCAGATATGAAATGATTGAGTGTCACCCCCATCTCTCTTATTTTTGTAAGGGAAAGCTGCTTTTGACAGCTGGTCCAGTGCATGCTGTGACTCGCAAAGATGGACTGACAGTGAATCCATAGACTCGCTCCATAGTCGAATTATTTCAACTGCTATAGGTCATGTTCGATGAGGCACGTGTATGTAGGCCTATAATAAACTGAAGCACCCATGAAGTTAACCGTGTTTGAGCTGCACTGAGCTATTTGGGATATTATTATAATAAAGACCGTTTTGCGGTAGTTTTTCGTTATTTTCCCGGTATTTTCCCAGTAGGTTGCCGGTAGGATGCCGGTAGCCTGCCGGTAGGTTGCCGGTAGGATGCCGGTAGCCTGCCGGTAGGATGCCGGTAGGATGCCAGTAGCCTGCCGGTAGGTTGCCGGTAGCCTGTCGGTAGCCTGCCGTAGGATGCCGGTAGCCTGCCGGTAGGTTGCCAGTAGGATGCCAGTAGCCTGCCGGTAGGTTGCCGGTAGCCTGCCGGTAGGTTGCCGGTAGGATGCCGGTAGGCTGCCAGTAGGATGCCGGTAGCCTGCCGGTAGGTTGCCGGTAGGATGCCGGTAGGTTGCCGGTAGAATGCCGGTAACCTGCCGGTAGGTTGCCGGTAGGTTGCCGGTAGGTTGCCGGTAGGATGCCGGTAGCCTGCCAGTAGTTCCGGTAGTTTTCCTATAGTTTTCCCGATAGTTTGCCCGGTAGTGTTTCCCGGCGTTTTTCCGATGTTTTCTGCTCGTATAATGGTTGTGGTTTGACGCTGAATTTGAAGGTTTGTTGTCCTGGCTCCTGGGTAGTCCAACGTAATCGCCTGCGGTGAGTTGTTGCGGTCGCAGCCAAGAGCTGGCGAGGCACTTTCTGTTTGGCTCATTGCCGTGAACATCAGGCCTATAAAAAATAATGGTGTCCACAATTATTTTTGTTCACTTATAAGCCCCCTGTAGCTCCAACTTCATTGGTTAACTTCGGGAGCAAATCACAGGGAATATCAACGAAACCGGTTTCTCAGATGACCGACAAAACGCATTATAAAAAAATAACCCAAAGCGCGTTCTTCAATTTACCTGTCACATTATAATGGGCATGGGTGCGAAGCCCAAGCCCAAGCCCAAGCCCAAGCCCAAGCCCAAGCCCAAGCCCAAGCCCAAGCCCAAGCCCAAGCCCGAGCCCGAGCCCAAGCCCATGCCCAAGCTCAAGCCCAAGCCCATGCCCAAGCTCAAGCCCGAGCCCAAGCCCGAGCCTGAGCCCAAGCCCAAGCCCAAGCCCAAGCCCAAGCCCAAGCCCAAGCCCAAGCCCAAGCCCAAGCCCAAGCCCAAGCCCGAGCCCAAGCCCAAGCCCAAGCCCAAGCCCAAGCCCAAGCCCGAGCCCGAGCCCGAGCCTGAGCCCAAGCCTGAGCCCAAGCCCAAGCCCGAGCCCGAGCCCAAGCCCAAGCCCGAGCCCGAGCCCGAGCCCGAGCCCGAGCCTGAGCCCAAGCCTGAGCCCAAGCCCGAGCCCAAGCCCGAGCCCAAGCCCAAGCCCGAGCCCAAGGCCAAGCCCGAGCCCAAGGCCAAGCTCAAGCCCAAGCCCAAGCCCGAGCCCAAGCCCGAGCCCGAGCCCAAGCCCGAGCCTGAGCCCAAGCCCAAGCCCAAGCCCAACCCCAACCCCAACCCCAACCCCAACCCCACAAGCCCGAAGAAAATCGGAAAACATCGATGTACACAAATTTCCTTCTAATTTAGATGATCATGATATAGAATCCTCATGTTTAAATCTTACGGTCTTGGATGCGGTACCTTTTGAGAAATCCTCACTCAAACATCGACAAATAGACAAAAAATATTACTCGCGAGTAATGAACTATTTCTCACACTACAGGCTGGTGCGTAAACCGTGACGTTTGTTTGCACTTTTCTACTAAATTCTCGGATCACCATTTGTGAGTTTAAACCTCTGCAGTACTGTAGGCCTACGTATTGCTTTTTTTGGAATGTTTAATGGTTTAGCACACAAACTGTGGCAATTTTCCGACCTTTACCAACGTTGTATAAGCTGCCTTTAAGTCCCGCAGTGAGTATATATGCAGAGCAACTTGCGTCACAATACAGTCACTAATGACATGACCATGCGTTTGAATTTCTCCACACGGACAGCGATTGGAGTCCTCATGTTTAAACCGCAAGCAAGCACGCCTATTGATTTCTATGAGCCGAGTCATGCATAATTCCGATCTCATTCATTTTTTTTAACTTAACATTCAGAAAACGAATTCTTTAGCTCGGCCTTACCCAAAGGCCATTGCATGGCTCATGAGAAAGGTCCTGCTATACATTGTAGGACTGAAACAATCTACACTCTGGAGATTTGCATATGCTGGGTCATTCAAGACTTTAATAAGCGTGTTTACATCAATAATTTTTATAGGAATTAGGTTTGCGGTGACACCGTGTATCAGGTTTGGTTCTGAAAAGAACCTGAGTGGTAACTCGACGTTTCGACCAGTACGTCATCAGAGCATACTGGTCGAAACGTCGAGTTACCACTCAGGTTCTTTTCAGAACCAAACCTCTTCCTTTAAGAGACCTGATACATGGTGTCACCGCAAACCTTCCTATATTGATTCAGCCACCATGCAAAGCCTTAAGTCTTATTTATATTTGTGTTTACATCACTTGTTTTTGCTGGAGCGTGTTTCCATGCCTGAAGCAGCTCTGTAACCAGTGGGCCATGATTGTCATTGCTGTAAAAATGGTATAGAATCAAAGCTGCGCCGATACGCAAAAGGCCCCTATAGGTGAATTGGAGCGGTGTCAATTCCCTCTGGTCACGCCACAAACGCATTCCCCGAAAACTCTAATGTGTTTTTTTTATCATTGCCGTTTCTTTACTGTCTTTTCCCTCTCCAAGTTGCTACCCCCCTTCCACATTACCCGAGTCCCGCCCCTGTTGAGACCTCTTGGAAAGTGGATGCAAGAGGGAGCGTGAATTGACGTCTGCTGACGGCATGCGTATGCTGCGCTGTAATGTGGATGTAAGTAGATGCCATTTCCAAGAAGAGTTTATGAATTTCGGGTGGTTTTTTTATAGCCGGCTTTCGAGCTGGCGCGATACAGTCGCCAGTATGCAGTGCAGACGCTGGTCTGTGCTGTACATAATGCATAATAACTGACAGACAGATAGACAGACAGACGGAGTTGATTGCGCAGAAGAACAATTATGGACTAGTCCATGGACCAGGTTTGATTTGATTGGTTTGTTTGTTGTTTGTCGTTTGTCGTTTGTCGTTTGTCGTATGTCATTTGTCGTTTGTCGTTTGTCGTTTGTTGTTTGCTGTTTGCTGTTTGCTGTTGTTTTTGTGGGTTTTTGTCGTTAGTCGTTAATTGTCGTTTGTTGTTTGTCGTTTGTCGTTTGTCGTTGATCGTTTGTCGTTTGTCGTTTGTCGTTTGTCGTTTGTCGTTTGTTGTTTGTCGTTTGTCGTTTGTCGTTTGTCGTTTGTCGTTTGTCGTTTGTCGTTTGTCGTATGTGGTTTGTCGTTTGTCGTTTGTCGTATGTGGTTTGTGGTTTGTCGTTTGTCGTTTGTCGTTTGTAGCTTGTCGCTTGTCGTTTGTCGTTTGTCGTTTGTCGTTTGTCGTTTGTAGCTTGTCGCTTGTCGCTTGTCGTTTGTTTGTTGTTTGGTATTTGTTTCTTCTGTACGTGTTTAGTCGCACCCTTCTGCACTAGAAGTGCTGATGAATAGAGTAACATAGGTCATGTAAGTTCTTCATGATCATGATGATTGATAATCTATTTATGGGCTTCTGGAATAATCCATAACCTTTCGCGTTCGTAGCGAAACAAGTTCCGTGCAGGGCTTGCCTTCGGGATTCCAGTGCATGGCCAGATTTCTTGGAAAAACCAACAACAACCGATAGCAGAAATAACTTATTCCGAAATGGATTTTGAAATCGAAACTGTCCGTGCATTTTGAGTGGGTATATTTAGTAGGTGAGAAATGACTCATTAGCCAATGGTGTCCGCCATTTTGAACTACATGTGTATCCGTTTTGGTACAAATACAGACGTTTAATTCATCAAGTTAGATTAAATAGACTCTACGCGTCTACTCTACACCAGAAAGGACTGCCTAGACAATGTAATTCTCTATAAAATAAAAAAACACGTGTTTCGTTTTGGCGATAACTGCCGGAAACCACCGCTGACGTGCAACACAAAAATAAAGTTCAAAGCCGTGGAAGCCACAATCTCAATCTCCGCCTGTTGCACTAGTCACATAATTATTATGCTTTGAAATGACCAAAATATTAGTTATGGCCTAGGCGTTTGGATTACAGAATAACACATCGTTATTCATAATATGCAGGCAAGTCTCGGTTTCCTTTGGATTATTGGCGCCCATTTTTAGTAGGCCTATACGTACCGTACATGCGGTACCGATAAAAATGGGGATTTGTCGAAATGAATTTTCAATAAGAGACAGATGCATTGAAAGATGCTAATACTAGTGGAAGTGGCAGTCATTCAAAGCCAACGACTTCTATGGCCGTTTACGAAATGAAGGCTTACGCTCAGGATTATACCTGCTTCGGTCATGATTGATCTTACTCGTTATAATTAATAGGGCCTGTCACAGCCATCTGAAAACAAGCGTATAGATGTACATGTACATGTACACTGTACGTGCATGTGTATGTATATGTACACTATAATAGGCCTATATTATGTCTGTAATAATAATGATGCATCTGGTCGAACCCACCACATGACTCCGACCAGATCGGTGGTCAAGTGGTTACATATGTACCAGACAGCAGCTGTTGTGGGTTCGAATCCCGTCAGAGCTACCCGATTTTTGTTCTGCAAGCAATCGAGTAAAACACTGGGCGCTCAGTGCGTATTACGTCGAGTATTAGGGCAAACCCAGCTCATTGAATTACATTCTCCTCGACGCAACACATAATACTCATAGGCCTACTCATACATGTATAATGCCATTATTCGGAGCTCATTGGAGCTCAATACAGTAGGCCCTATTTGAATTATAATCGTTGTAGGCTAGGGGGATAAGGCCCATGCTGCATGCTTAAAAGGGTTTCTGCAATGAATATCACATTCAAGCTCAATTTCGAAAGTGAAATCACGTGCGTTTGCAGTGTGGGTAATGGAGGGTTTATTTTTAGGCCCTTTTCCAAAACCCGGCTTAGGCTCAGGCTCCGGCTTTGTCTCTAGTTCTTTCATCCATTTCAAGTACAAGGCATGGAAACAGGAAGCCTTTGGCATCATTTTTGAATGTTTACTGAGATTTGAAAAAGGAATCCAAAGCTTCAACTTCAACAAAGAACTCCAACTTGTATTTCAGCTTTTGGGTAACTGAGACGAAGCCGGAGCCGAAGCCTAAGCCGGGTTTTGGAAAAGGGCCCTATTAAGACACGCCCACTCGGCCATGTGAGTATTATAGCGCCCTCAAGATAAAAATAAATCTTCGGTGGCATTACTGGGCCACCGTAGTCACGGCGTGACGGACATTTTGACGTTGTTTACAATTCCACGAAAAACCACAAGTGCCGAGCGAACCGAGACTGGAAAGATGCTAATTTTACGGCCAAGCGGCCCGCCACACTCATTATCATTGCAGGCCTGCCGCCTAGCTTTAACCACAATCAAGAAAGGTAGGACAATGGAGGGTAGGACTGGGTGTTTCCTTGCTCTAGAATAATCAATGCTGGTCCGAGTAACTTGGACCCAACAAGTCACCCTTTTTTAATCGAAATTAAAAAAAGGCTGACTTGTCGGGTCCAAGTTACTCGGGCTTTGTACTCTCCTGTCTCCAGGTTGTTGTGATTTACACTTTATAAATGATTGAACTAGGAGTAGGAGTAGGAGTAGGAAACAGATTTTACCATTACTTCCTTACTCAGCGTTGTTCAGTATTCCTTGTGCCTTGCGGCTTGTTGTATGACTACGAATACGATGAACTGCATTTAACCACCAGACTAACACTACTTCACTAGTACTATTAATTATAGTATTATTATTAATACTAGTATTTAGTAATACTACTAGTAAATTTTAAATTTTAAATTGTAAATTTTAAATTGTAAATTGTAAATTTTAAATTTTAGATTTACTTTTTGGTAATTTTAGTCAGTAAGCAGTTTGCAACATTTTTGTATATCACTACTACTACTAGTAAATACTAGTATTTAGTAATACTAGTAAATACTAGTATTAGTAATAATACAAGTTTTAGTTGATAAACAAAAATGTTGCAAACTGCTTACTGACTACAATTACCAAAATGTAAATCTTAAAATTTAGTGGGCCTGACGCTTCGATCCTAGCAGGACCTTTCTCAAAGGCAGAGTGACAAGGACAAAACAGATACATGTACATGGAGGAAGGGGGGGGGGAGAGTGAATAGGACACGGATGAGAAACAAAGGACAAAGAGTGAAGCTGGTAGGGAGAGATCAAAGGGAAGGGCAAGCAGTGGGGTAGGGATTAGTGAGAGGAGGGAGAAAGATCAAAGAGAAGGGCAAGGAGTAATGTAGGGATTAGTGACAATAGAAAGAAAGATCAAAGAGAGAAGTGTGAAGGACTGAACACAAAAGAAGGATTATCAGAAAGCTGCATGGTATTAGTCATTACCCTCCTGGATGTTGAGACCATGTGGTTGAATAGTCCGAAGACGCTTCATCCACATTTTCTCACGGCTAAGACGGACAGCATTACTACGGTGACCAAGTGATTCTATGCCCAGTACACTCATATCTGATATCGAATGATCAGGGAGATTGAAGTGATACCCAAGTTTTAGTTACTATAAAATAACGCAGTGGCTATTGTTATGGCAGCCGTAACGCATTTTCCATTTTCTATAGTTACGGCACTCCAACTGCGCAAGCGCGAGGATACATGCCAGATTGAACCACGAAGCTAGTATTGGCCCTAATTACTAGTTTTATAATTTGTATAGTGGTCTTTGAAACCTCCCTAAAATCGAATGATGGTGCCTGGACTGGTGAGTCTGTTCAACTCCAACTAATCTGGAACCGGTAGGCGGTAACGGTTCTTGAAACTTCACGTTCTTAAATCTCACATTCATAAATATCAGAAGTTAGAGGGCCTGACGTTTCGATCCTAGCAGGACCTTTCTCAAAGGAAAGAAAGATCCTGCTAGGATCGAAACGTCAGGCCCTCTAACTTTGGTGCATGTGAATGTAACGCTATGCGGGTTGGTCCTCTCAAGTGTGTAGTGTAAGTGCTGTGATGTGCCTCATGTCCTTCTTGAATGGACTGCCCCCGTGCAGCTTGTGTGGGGAGGTAAACATAGACGCGAACCAGTCCGACAATCAACCCAAAATGTCAACAACGTTCCTGAATGACTGTCTCTTCACAGGGCGTGCATTTGTGAAGACCGGATCGGATGAGAGCAGGCATGGCTTCATGCGGAGCCCTCTTTTGGCCGAGGCTGTTGGTCCTCCTAGGCTCTCTGCCCTGGCTCACTTGCATGACCTACGCTGACGACAATGACGGCTTGCGTGAGTATTCTTTCAAAGGACAAGAACCGCTTGCAATGGCACCGCGGACAATGGACCTTTCCCATGAAATATGCAAATAAGAGCTGGCGCATGCGCTTTACTAAATTGGTGGGCAAACGAGTGCGCGTTGCGTGCAGGTTTGGAAATACGCGCGCAGGTGATGCTGAATAGCCAATGACCGCACGCCAAACTGTTAGTGAAAAGGAACGCGCGCACGCCCGTGGAAAACTATGATTGGTTGGCAGCCCGCTTGCCCACCAATCTAGTTAAGCGCGTGCGCTAGGTCTAATTTGCATATTTCATGGGAAAGGTCCATTTCTTTTCTTACTGTTTTTCTGATGTGGTCCTGAGAAGAACAACACCAACTTAAAAGAGTAATTCGCCCCCAAAAACTGCAAACTGCTTACTGACTAAAAAAAATTACCGAAAAGTGAATATCAAAAATTAGGAGGGCCTGACGTTTCGATCCTAGCAGGACCTTTCTCAAAGGCAGAATATATTTGAGCCAGCATATACATGCACGCATGGTTGTTTGATTGAAATCACTGGTTGCACCGTCAAATTAGGGTCGCGCCTATGCGCAGTCAAAATGGGATCGGTTGGGAAACACAATAATTGAACTGTAAGTGATATACAAAAATGTTGCAAACTGCTTACTGACTAATATTACCAAAATGCAAATCTCAAAATTTAGTGGGCCTGACGTTTCGATCCTAGCAGGACTTTTTTCAAAGGCAGAGTGACAAGGACAAAACAAAACTTTTTTTTGTCCTTGTCACTCTGCCTGTGAGAAAGGTCCTGCTAGGATCGAAACATCAGGCCCACTAAATTTTGAGAATAATTAAACTTGTTTGTAATTTGTTTGTCTTGCGATCATGCAGTGACAATCAGCGCGTCGGCCACAACTGTCCGTGTCGGGGACAGCGTCCGGCTGCAGTGTGACCTTCGACCCGGCCCCCAGCCCCAGCCCCCGGCCGCGAACATCACCTGGTATAAGGTCGCCGTCGGTGATGGGGATGGTGACGTCCAGCCTCAACTGATCGCGGCCAACGTGGCAGCGGTCAACGGGACGGTGTCCTTTCTGGCCCTGGCCAATGTGACGGCCTCTGACGGCGGCCGGTACAGCTGCTGCCCCGGCAAGGCTTGCTCCAGCCCCGCCGAAATTGAAATCCGTGTCGGCTGTAAGTCTGCCCTCCAGTCAGCCCCATGCATCCACTCTCTGGCTCGCATCGCATCCAAAATAATTTTCGAGAATCATGCAACAATTTTTTTAGAGAGCATGACGTTTTGGCCCTAGCAGGGGTTTTCTCAAAAGCAGAATGAACATTTTTGGAATACATCCTCTTTGTTTTATTCCATCCCATGGAAATTAACTTTACGGCAAACTTTTCTTCATAGATATAACATGATGATTGCGTCGAGGAGAATGTAATTCAAAGAGGTTTTGCCCTTACTCGACGTGGTAAACACTGAAAGCTCAGTGCTTTGCCCGGTGCCTGATAAAAAAAACAAAAAAAACTTTTCTTCGGAGCTTTGGTGTCTTGTTCGAAGCAAAGTAGTTGTGTAAGGCTCTCTCTTTCACTGCATTTTTTTGGGGGGCATTCATAGCTTTAGGTGGCTGGGCAGTGGGCAGTGCTTTCAGTGGCTGCCTAGTTTAGTGGCCACTATTTGAAGTGGCCACTCTTGACAGTGGCTGCCTGGTTTACTGGCCAATGTTTGAAGTGGCCACTCTTTACAGTGGCTGCCTGGTTTAGTGGCCGCTGTTTAAAGTGGCCACTCATTACAGTGGCTGCCTTGTTTACTGGCCGCTGTTTGAAGTGGCCACTCTTGACAGTGGCTGCCTGGTTTACTGGTCGCTGTTTGAAGTGGCCACTCTTGACAGTGGCTGCCTGGTTTACTGGCCACTGTTTGAAGTGGCCACTCTTTACAGTGGCTGCCTGGTTTAGTGGCCGCTGTTTGAAGTGGCCACTCATTACAGTGGCTGCCTTGTTTACTGGCCGCTGTTTGAAGTGGCCACTCTTTACAGTGGCTGCCTGGTTTACTGGCCACTGTTTGAAGTGGCCACTCTTTACAGTGGCTGCCTGGTTTACCGGCCAATGTTTGAAGTGGCCACTCTTTACAGTGGCTGCCTGGTTTACTGGCTGCTGTTTGAAGTGGCCACTCTTTACAGTGGCTGCCTGGTTTACTGGCCGCTGTTTGAAGTGGCCACTCATTACAGTGGCTGCCTGGTTTACTGGCCAATGTTTGAAGTGGCCACTCTTGACAGTGGCTGCCTGGTTTACTAGCCAATGTTTGAAGTGGCCACTCTTGACAGTGGCTGCCTGGTTTACTGGCCGCTGTTTGAAGTGGCCACTCATTACAGTGGCTGCCTTGTTTACTGGCCGCTGTTTGAAGTGGCTCACCGGTTTAGTGCTGACAGTTTCAGTGGCCGACAGTCCAAGATTAGGCCTTGACTGGCATCAATCCTTGTAAGGATGCCTGCATTGTGTGCTTGAATTTGCTTCATTGCAGACCCGCCCGAGCCAGTCACGGATTTGAAGTGCGACACGTTCAACTTCATCAGCGTCACTTGCCAGTGGACCAGAGGCGGCCAGAGCAGCCTGCTGCCTTCCGATGACACCCTGCTCATGTCGCAGAACAAACCCTCAGGGGAGTGAGTACAGTCTCAATGTTTGGGAACCCTTTTAAGCCAGAGGTCTTGGCTGTAAGACCTGGTCCTGTCCACTATGCTTTGCTTTGCGTTGTTTTAAGAAGAAAAACAATCGGGGACTGTAGCGGGTCCTTCTCAGAGGCCAAATTTTGAGGGGCTGACTATTTTCATCTCAGCAGGACCTTTCTCCAAGCCCTTCTGCACTTTCCTTTGATTTGTTTAAAGGAAAAAACATTTGAGACGATACAATCATGTTGTAGACCAACATTGTACAGAACAAAGTGATTCAGAGATTGCATTGAGGGGCCTTCTTAGAGGCCGACTTTAGAGATTTGGAATTTGATTAATATGCAAAAATGTTGCAAAGTGCTTACTGACTAGAATGACCAAAATGCGAAGATCGAAACATTAGGAGGACCTGGCGTTTTCAATCTCAGCCGGACCTTTCTCAAAGAAAGACTTTTTGTTTTGTTTTTTCATTCGCGTAGGTTGAACCCTTGTGTCGTCCCGAATCCCCTCCTCTGCAATGCGACCCGGTGCCAACAAGTGTGTGGCGCCATTGTCAAAGTTGTCTACTATCGGATCAACACCACCAATGCCCTGGGCTCTGCCGTCTCACAGCCACTCCGCTTCAAGCTTTACAAAAACGGTGAGACGGGCTCCCATCCTACCCACTCCCCCTTCCCCCGTTTCAAGTCATCTCCGTGTTTCTTGCTGACTGTTTTTTGGTTTTGTTGTCCTTTTCGATGTCTCGAAAGTCTTGAAAGTTAGTTAACGGGATCAAAAAGCAGATTATAAAAAAAAAAATTCTCTTATTACAGGCACCCTCAATCCACCTGCCAACCTGACTGTCAGGAACGTGTCCTCCAGCAAGCTTGCTCTCCGGTGGTTCCTCCCAGATGGCTACGTTTTGCAGAAAGTGAGCGACTTGTCATACACAGTTGAGAGCAGATACGAGGGATCTACCGTCTGGATAAAGGTGAGAAACAGACCTCGTCTCAGCCAATCAAAATGATCTGCTTACTTGTTTTCAGTTCCCAGTCAGTTTTTTCTTGAAGTTTCTTGAAGTTTGACTTGACTTGGACAAGCTGCATCCACTGTTTGTGATCCCTGAGCTGCCGTAGCCAGGTTTACAACAATTGGCTGTTTGCATCTGAATGAAAGCAGGGGTGTGATCCCTGGAGATATACGGCAGTTAATGGCTGAATTGCTTCTGACTGGTGCCCCCTACCCCGGCAAAGACTAGTTGACTATTAGAAAAGGCCACCATCTAAGGGCTGGATAGCTCAGATGGAAGAGCACTGGTACGTTAATTCAAAGGTCTCGGGTTCAAGTTCTCATCCAGTCAAAGTTTTCTTTGCCAATTTTTCAATTTGTTTTAAATCTTATCTAAAGGACCACATGATTGATATCCGGCAAGTGCGCATAGCATAGATGAATAAGAGAGAAATCATGTTACAGTAGTGTGTTTTGTGTTTTTGTGTTGTCGTAATTTGTTTTCCTTTACAGGCCTCGAAATATCCACTAGACCGTGGACCGAGTCTAGTGATTTCAGCGTTGGTCTAGTGCCGAGTGTGACTGGACTGGACCAGCTGTCTAGTGTTTTTTCATTGCACCATAAAGAAATTGCCACTCAAATATAACTTTGGCTTTGACCTGTACAAGTAAACAGCATTTTTTCATGGTATTCCTTTCATCGTGTACAATTGTTTTGTTCTTATTTATGGCACAGGTCTTGTAAAAATAGTTCAGGTCCAGTCTTTAGTTCCTCGACCTGTCTATTCTATTTTCTTTCTGAAATTCGAGCCCTGCTTTACTGTTGGTTTTTTTAGCAGGCTATCGAAATGGATGCGAGGAGAGGTGTCCGTGACACTGTGTATAATGTAACTGGTCTGGAGCACCCGTATGGACTGTACTTTGTCCGAGTGATGGCAGTTATTGGTCCCTACAGTAAGACCAGTCGCTACTCGGACGTCGTCTCGGCGCGCACCACAGAGACAGGTAGGCGTGCTGGAGTCGTCGTGCCGTGAACTCCGACGTCCCACCGAACAGACAAGAAATTCATGCGAATTTCAGAAATGAATATTCACGAGCAAATTTGTGATGTCATCACGGGATCCTGCCACAGAAAGCCAGCTGGTTGTATAACTGGTACTCCGCTCGGGAAAAGAAGCGTACCAATATGTTTGTACAAAGTCAAAATGTATATTTAAGGGTCTTTCCTGGTTACTGGTCACCGGTTTGAATCGATCCCGTTGCCATTGGCGGTTGTGATTGGTCAGTGTGAATTGAATATTGATGAGAAGAATTAGCATGAAAAAGGGTGAATCAGGTAGAGGACGGACTGAGAGGGGGGGGGGGTGATCTCATCACCATCATTCGGTGACTACAAACTTTCTCCAACTTCTACGGTCTTGGGCCAGAGAAGCAATTTTTGTCTGGTAGCAGCATCTCTTCAGCATCTCCCAAGAGGTGCTGGACATACTGCAAGTACAATGTGCAAGGCCGTCCCAGTTTCCTCTTGCCATGTAGTGCATTCCATACCCGTGAGTGTGACATAAGCAATGCCAGGCGACAGTATCTTATTAGGCAAGGGGTGTTTGTACCCAAGCTGTGTTTGATACTTGAGCTATTGAATGGAATCAGTCGCTGGTCAATCAAAGTCAGGTAACACGTTATCACCTTGTCATTTAGATTAAGAATTGTTCCATTTGTTCCACCCGGCTATTTTTTGCATTTTTCTTTTTTCAGTTCCGGAGAACAGCCCACAAAATGTGCACTGCAAAGACAGCCCCAATGACAACAGCACTAGGAACGTCATCTTGACCTGGGAGGTGAGGCTCCCGTGACCTATTTAATACTTCAGCCAAGCCCCGCCCATTTTCATGAATAATTCATGATTTTGAAAGAGACCAGCCCTGCCCACTCTTGAATTATTAATTGTTTGGGGGGGGGGAGACAAGGCCCGCTTACTCGTGAATTATTCATGTTTTGGGAAGAGACAAGGCCCCTGCCCACACTCATGAATAATTCACGAATTTTGGAAGAGACATCTCACGCCCACTCTTGAATAATTCATGGTTGCAGGATGGTGGGGATACAAGCCCCGCCCATGTTAATGAATAATTCATGATTTTGGAAGAGACAAGCCCCGCCCACTCTTGATTAATTCATGGTTGGGGAGACAAGCCCCACTGGCTCTTGAATTATTCATAGTTTGGAAGGACAAGCCCACTTAATGAATAATCATAAACAAGGTATGCATATTCAAATGTCATGTGTTGTCTTGTCCCAGGCCCCTGCCAGCCTGAGTGGAGCTACATTGGGCTATGATGTTAGCTACAGGCCCGTGGATCATTCTGCCAGTCAACAATTCAAGACGGAATCAAATATCACAAGCTCCGTAGTCAATGGTATGAATAAATATACGTCACTCACGCGAATAAATGAATATGATATGAAAGCAAAATAGTGCTTCAGTTTTACCTCACATTTAAAAAAATATATCTTTTTTTTAATTGACTCTCTGAATTTTGAAATCTGTTGATAGCATTTCTGTGGTGTTGATTACACCAAAGCTTGTGTTAAGTTAAATAGGTTTGCGGAGACACCATGTAAATTCTCTTTTGTGGGTAAGTGTGGTTCTGAAAAGAACCGGAGGAACTCGACGTTCCGAACAGTGTACTCTGCTCGTCTTCAGGAGAAAGACGAGCAGAGTACACTGTTCGGAACGTCGAGTTCCTCCGGTTCTTTTCAGAACCACACTTACCCACAAAAGAGAATTTACATGGTGTCACCGCAAACCTATTTATCCTGATATTCTCACCATGCAAACCTTCAAATCTCATTTGTGTTAAGTTGATAGCTGTATTTCAACAGTCTTCATGCATGAATTTTGAGTCCCATTTTTTTTTTTTTTTTTTTTATTGACTCTCTGAATTTTGAAATCTGTTGATAGCATTTCTGTGGTGTTGAATACACCAAAGCTTGAAAATGAGTGTTAAGTTGATAGCTGTATTTCAACAGTCTTCATGCATGAATTTTGAGTCCCATTTTTTTTTTTTTTTTTTTTTTATTGACTCTCTGAATTTTGAAATCTGTTGATAGCATTTATGTGGTGTTGAATACACCAAAGCTTGAAAATGAGTGTTAAGTTGATAGCTGTATTTCAACAGTCTTCATGCATAGAATTTTGTGTCCACGTTTGGAGCCATCATGCCAGTCTGCCTTTGTCCATGCACACAGGTCTGGACAAGCACAAGGAATACGTCTTCAATGTACGTGTGCGCAACTCAATGGGGACATCTCACAAGGAATCCTGCACTGTCAGTGCACTACCAAGTAAGAAAGGAACCTTGAAGATACCTGTCAGGGGCCCCCTGGAGTGTACAAGTTTCTGAAGCATCCAGTCCCTCAGTTCCTCCTCTCCCCGTGAAGCAGACATTAGTCAATGGTTGTGTCTTCAAAAATGATAGAAACTTGCTCACAGTCTTCTGACGGTACTTTGTCCGAAAAGTTGAATCCCTCACACAACCTCAGAAAGAGTAGGTTGCCAAATTGCAAATTTCAAAACATTAATTGGCTCGGACTTTGCGATCCTCGGGATGAAAACTTTATCTTTATCTTGGAAACCAAAGAGGGCTTGTCAGTGCGTTGTCGTGGCACCGCAGACATTTTTTTCTCTCATTTGAGGAGATCAGTTTCAAGAGTTGACTGGTGTTTGTGTGTTCCTCCGCAGTGGTTTTGCCGACTGGCTTCATCGCCGCCATCTGGGTGTCGGTGATCTTGGTGGTCGCTCTTCTCCTTGTCGTGCTCGTCTGCGTCAAGTCCACCCGGAAATTCCCCAACATCAACGTGCCACGACACGAGGTGAGAAAACCTCTCCATGGAGGCATTTACATCACTTCCCCCCCCCCTGTACTCAATTGCAGTCTTACAGATGGAAAATTCTAATACAGTGGAACGTCCCTATAACGAATATCCCGGGATCCATGAAAATTGTTTTGTATAGCGGTCATTCGTTATAGCAGTTGCGGCCACATATTTTGAACATAAAAATTGGGAGCCAAAGGGCATGTTCGTTATAGCCGAATGTTCAGTATATCGGTGTTCGTTATAACGACATTCCACCTGTACGTCTACGGAGGATAAGCTAATCAGGTCGGGTATTCATTTACGCTTGTTCGCTTGCCAACTTGCTTTCTTTGCCTTCTTCCCAACAGGACCTTGATGGTCCTGTGCCTGCCAGCGCGAATACCTTCATGGGGCGGGAGGCAGAGGTCTACGACGACATCCTTCCCCCCCACCACAAACTCTTCGTGGACCTGCCCGAGGTCCCCAACGGAGGTCCGCCCTTCGCCAACAACCTCTTCCTGGACGGCTTCGACATCGGCGACAAGCCCGGCGAGTTCCGCGTGGAGCTCCCCCCGCTGGAGTTTGAGAGGCAGCCACTGCTGGCCGTGGCCGGGGCGGACGGCGGGAGAGGACTGGCGAGGGGGCCCTTCCTGGCCGGGCAGGAGGAGGAGGAGCTGGCCGCTGCGGCTGCGGCTGCGGCAGCAGCAGCGGGGGACGCCTCGCCCGGCAGCCCCGTCAGCGTGGGCAGCGGCGGCAGCTACGCGCACATCCGGAGCGGCGACAAGGTGGTGTACTCGCGCCTCAGCCAGGAGCGTCTCTCGCCCGTGATCCGGGATGACGGCCAGGCCCCGCAACTCCGAGACGAGCAGCCCGCCGCCGCGTCCAGCATCAACGGCCTTCCCACGCTGCATCTCCTCCCGGAGGGCAGCGGCCGTGGTCGCGGCAAGGACCTTCCCCAAGGCAAAGGGTTTGATAAGCGGACGCTGCCTCCGCCTGGCGGCAAGACGGCCCCAGAGAAGAAGCACGGTGGCCCCCAGCTTGGATTCACCTCCCAGCAGGACCAAGGGAAGCCTGCCGACGGCTCCACCGGCTTTGCCATCGGTGACTACAGCCTGTGCGGACTGGAAGGAGGCACGGGCTTCGCGGACGACCGGATCGGGCCGGCCGACGACTTCAACCGTCTCCAACCGGTGGAGGAGATTGGCCCGTACGTCCAGACCACCGGCACGCTGCCCCACTCCTCCCAGGCCATACTGGACTCCATGAACGCCTTGCCTCGCCCCCCCCGAGGCGGGCTGGACTATGTGCCCCATTGGGAGGACGGCTACAGGCCTGACCGGGTCGGCTCGGGCCCGGCGCTGGGTGATCGGATGACGGGGTACGTTCCCCCCGCCGATGTGATGCGTGGAGGTGCTTATCCCCGGGAAGCGCCCTCCGTCGCCGCGGCCAGGCCCAACGAGATCGGACCCTACGTCCTGAGCACGGGCGAGCTCCCTCCTGCCGCGTTGCCGACCAGCTGGGACCCCCTCTGGAGCCCAGCCTCGGCGGCCCGGGCGTCCCCGCCCTCCCCGTCCAGCCCGCCCGGCGGCTGGCCCACGCCGATGGCCGACGAGTTCGGGCTGGGCGAGCTGAACTACGCCACGCTCTGCGCCGACCTGGACAGCGAGGACGGACTCGACGTGACGGAGCCGTCGCAGGTCAACGGCTACGCTCTGATGCAAGGTGCCGCGCCAAACACCGCGGACGCTGGGGACAGCGCGAGACTGAGCCCCACGGCGTCCGGCTACGTGGATCAGGACCGGCCGTCCCAATGGGGACCAGCCTCTCTCCCTCTCTCCCCGGAAACACGGAGACAAGAAGAAGAGCCAACAGCGGACCGACCCACAAACGGCTTCCTGAATGGCGGAGAGGCTTCCGCCGTCTCACCCCATGGTCCCGAGGACAGTCCTGTTGACAACGGGGTCCCAAACTATTCCGGCCGCCCGATTCCGGCCGCGTCTGAATCAGCGGCCTCGGATTACGTAGCGGCGGCGGCGGCGGCGGAGAAGCGGACGGACCGATCGCGAGCCCCCGATCCTTTAAGCAACGGGTCGGAGACAAACGGCTACGCTTCCAACTCCACCGACGATGGTCTGGACTACGTGAACCCGGACTCCCTGGCCGCCCTGCCCCAGCAGAGTCCAAAGCTGAGCGGAAGACAGGACCCGAACCCGCAGGGCACGAACTCCGACGGCAACTCCGAACCCAATCCCACCAGCCGTTAGCCGACGACGCTCAAACCTCCTGAGCTGTGGCTGCTAGAATGATGCCCACCGACTCACACAGTGCACTGTATGAAGAGGTCTTGCATATTCATGAGTCATGACCTTCCAACCTCACAGGTCACCTTCCTCCCACAGGTCCTATGGCAGGTAGCATGCTCAACTACTGCACAGTTCTGTACCCACCACCAACCTCCTTCTCTTTTACACTGCATGCTGGCCGTAGCATTTCTAACTCTGTTCACTTTAAGAAGAGCTTAGCGGTGGTCATGACCCTCTCCTGCCACACTGGTCCCCTGGGACCAACGGCAGACTACACTGCAGGCATTGGGGGGCTAACCTCGGCCAACGAATAGCAACGGGATGTCTGCAGGGGTTGTTCTTGCCCCGAGGCAGTCCGGCTGACTCAGATGCCTGGCCTCCGATGAACCAGCATCTGTCACATTGGATGTTTCCTGGACTTAAAAAACAGGTCCATAGCGTCCGGGTATGTTTGACTATAAAGCTCCAGCTAAAGATGATATCAGCTGTGGTTAGCATTTGTGACCCGGCACAACGACATGAGGAATATCCCACCAAAACACTTTTTGAGTAAACAACGTCTGAAGTTAAAGTATCTTCACAATTCGATTACAAATCAATTTTCTTTCTTTTTTATTTTCGGAACTTTTAAGTATTAGAGGATATTATATTTTGATGTCATTTGAAAGCTAATGGTATACTCTTTCACATCATTAGAAAACCTCAACATTTCAAAAGTGGGGTTATTCCTCATTATGCTGTGCCGGGTCTCATTTAGGGGTTGTGGCCCGCTGAATGTTGAGAGGGCGATTCGGCGATACCTTTTTTTGAAAAGTTGATTTTTCCTATTTCTCACTTGATAATCAACATGAATTTTCAATTTGGCCCTTCAAGTTCCCAGTCAGTTTTGCATTAAATTGATGAACTTGAATTGAAAAAAAATCTGAATCCACTTTGTGTGATGCCAGAGCTGCTTTAGCCAGGTTGTACAACAATTAGTTATTTGCATCTGGATGGAAGCAGGGGTGTGATCCCTGGAGATATACGGCAGTTAATGGTTGAATTGCTTCTGACTGGCACCCCCAACCCTGGCAAAGACTAGTTGATTATTTGGGAAGACCACATCTAAGGGCTGGATAGCTGAGATGGGAAGAACGCTGGTCTGCAAAACCAGAGGTCTCGGGTTCAAATTCCGGTCAAGTTATTTTTTGTTCAAAAGTTCCCAGTCAGTTTTTCATTGACTTCTTTTGACGTTTCACATTTCATCCTCAGACAAAATAATTTTCATGCATAAATGAAGCCTGAAGTTATATTTTTATGTGCATTGTACTCTTGTATCGTCTTAATGTTGGGGCGTTGATTCATGGAAATACCATGTTCTTCGCCCTTCTATGGAGAGTCATTATAACCAGAGTCGCCTTAAAGCCCCTACACAACATTGGTAAGATCGAAAAACAGAAATGTTCACAGATTTACATGAAACTTATACAGATCAGATGGTTATGGTAGAATCCTCGCACAGAAACATTTCTGCCTAAAATCCTGTATTTTGGGAGAAAAGAGAAAAATGAATTGTTTATGTCTCACCTCTAGATCTAAACGATTTTTCGGAACAATGCGTTGAATGCTGCATATTCGCGAAACAAATTAAGCGGTTTTCACTACTTTCTCGAGACTCGGTTGTCGGATTGAGCTGAAATGTTCACAGGTGTGCTATTTCATGCATATGTTGGATCAGACAACGTATGGATGCTATTCTTTGACCTCGACCAATGTTGTGTTATCCCTTTAAATAATGGTGGCTTGTCAGTTGTCACCTGGTCTTACCAAGCCTAAATCTACAAAAGGCCAGGTCTTGTCAAGCCTCTTTTCTCAGGCTTGATAATTTCAACTCTGTAGAACTGATCAATCTGCAAAATCCCGCTATCTCTAGAAAGGCCTGAGATACTACTGAACTCAGCCATGAACCAAATGACAGCTGACATTGCGGCTCATCCAGTGATAGACATGTATTTAAACTAGCTTTTCAAGAGTAATGTGCAAAAAAATGTTGCAAACTACTGACTGACTAAAAAGACCAAAATGCAAAAATCAACAATTTCAAGGCTATTCTGCCTTTGAGAAAGGTCCTGCTAGGATTGAAACGTCAGGCTCTCCTAGTATTGGACAACTTGCTTTTCATTTCTTTACTTGGAATTGGTCCCAAATGTGCAGTGTGTACAGGCCTATGGGACACCCTGCCCATACCATTTCACGTAATGTAGTGGGTAAGGTAAACCTATCGTAAGCTTGGGGTGAAACTTGTGACTGTGGTGCTTGGTAACCTTTGATAGAAACACTGTGCAATGAGGAATAAGTGCAGACCCAATATGGTCGTTTGCTTTGTAACATGTTAACGATAAGTGCTGCTTGTACATACATGCATTACTTTCTTTGTAGCAGGGTTTTTATTGAGGCAATCACTTACCTGTATGTATTTTTTTTGTAATAACTAACAGTAATACATATTATGTGCAACTTTCACACAAATCAGATAGTCGACTTATTTCTCCCTCCACACGATAATTGGGATAGGAACAACAAGGCTATAGGTTTGCAATGTACAGTAGTTGAAAAAAATGGGGTGTGTACGAGAATGGTTGTTCACCAACCACAACACAACCAACTAACCAACCAACCAACTAATTACCAAATAACCCACCCACCCAATCCCAAGCTCAACTTGGACAGGCCAGCTGTGGGTGGACTGGAGGAGGGGGCATGCCATAGCCAGGTTGAGCTCAACTTGGATAGGCCAGTTGTGGGTGGACTGGAGGAGGGGCATGCCATAGCATTGAATGAGGCCGAGGTTGAGCTCAACTTGGACAGGCCAGCTATGGGTGGACTGGAGGAGAGGGCATGCCATAGCATTGGATGAGGCCGGGGTGGAGCTCAACTTGGATAGGCCAGCTATGGGTGGACTGGAGGAGGGGCATGCCATAGCATTGGATGAGGCCGAGGTTGAGCTCAACTTGGATAGGCCAGCTATGGGTGGACTGGAGGAAGGGCATGCCATAGCATTGGATGAGGCCGAGGTTGAGCTCAACTTGGACAGGCCAGCTATGGGTGGACTGGAGGAGGGGCATGCCATAGCATTGGATGAGGCCGAGGTTGAGCTCAACTTGGATAGGCCAGCTATGGGTGGACTGGAGGAGAGGGCATGCCACAGCATTGGATGAGGCCGGGGTGGAGCTCAACTTGGATAGGCCAGCTGTGGGTAGAGTTGAGGGGGCATGTCATAGCGTTATATGAGGTCGAGCTCAACTTGGGAGTGAACGGACTTGTATGTGATTTGATATAAAGTCTTGTCTTCGAGTAATTGAACATCTTACTTGATTTTTTTCTGTAACCACTTCTTCAAAAACTAATGGTAAGAGGACCCAGGTGAATTTTCCTAAAGGAACAATTCTAGTCAAAATTCGACTTAAGGCTTTGCATGGTGGGTGAAACAATATAGGAGGGTTTGCGGTGACACCATGTATAAGGTCTCTTAAAGAAGAGGTGTGGTTCTGAAAAGAACCTGAGTGGGTAACTCGACGTTTCGACCAGTATGCTCTGGCCGTCATCAGGAGACTGAAATTCTAGTCGAGGGGACATTCGGTCATGTGGCATTGTTTATAATCCAAAATGGTTCGCTTTATATTAATGGTTGTATCATGTTTATATGTGTACCATGAATACAAATAAAATTTCAAACACATCCGACTCAGAACTATTGATTTATTTTTACAAATAGATTTTCAACAAACAGAGGAGGGACAGTTACTGAGAGAGAAACGAATGTATTGAAGTAGCAAATAGAATTTGGCCTGGGATGAGTGGGATTTGAACTCGTAATTTCCGTACCTAAACTATTCTGCCCATAAGCCATTTACGAAACGAAGGCTTAGGCTTCAGTCATATTTATCTTACTCGTTATAATATCACAGACATCTAAAAACAAGCGTTTGGTCCCAGTTTCTTGCTGAATACCCTGTATACCTATCAAGCCAACAAACCTTCAAATTTGGAAACAAACCACAACCTGAATTTTCAGGTTTTGCCAAACGGAGACGAAGCCTAAGCCCGAGCCTAAGCCTTCATTTCGAAAGCGGCCATTAATAGGCCGTTTACGAAAGGAAGGCTTAGGCTCTGGCTTAGGCTTCGGTCATATCTATCTTACTCTTTATAATATCACAGGCATCTAAAAACAAGCGTTTGGCCCCAGTTTCTTTGGGAATACCCTGTACCTTTCACGGTCCGTAGCCCGTTGTATAGCCTGCTATCAATAATGTTATCAAGGTATGATTGTAGAGTTTTAGGACTATTTATTACAGCATGTGATAATGGTGGTACACAAACAGTATGTGTATGTGTTTTATTTTGATGTGTGTTGTCTCTTTCTTATTATATTATAGCTATCCTTCTATAATTATTTTATAACTCTCTCTTGGGCGTCTGTCTGGTTCCTTTCGTTTTTTGGCAGGGGGGCTCGAAACCCCACATACTGAAGTCCGGTGTGACCGGTCTGCCATAGGTTCTTGTCCATCCCTTTGGACAGTGCCTAAAATCAAAAACCATATGCGATCGGATTTTGTTTATGGCGAGCCAAACACACAAAATATATTTTCTCTAAAATTGTACACAGCGCACGATGCTTCACACCATGGCTTCTATTCCATGATCAGATGAGCATCCACAGCTGATCAATCTGTCTATTGGGTTTCTCAATTAAAGTACATGTTTGAACATCTGAATGATTTCAACGACCAAACTGATATGTATAATACACAGGGGGGAAGTTGCCCAACACTTGTCAGAACAATCTACGGATTTCAACAATTTCAGAGGGCCTGGCGTATTGAAATCAGCAAGACCTTTTTGCTCAAAGACATACAGAGAGAAGGGTTTAGTTTTAGTTTTAGTTTAGTTTTAGTTTATTTCTTTTTCCACAGCATCAACCAACAAAGCACATATCACATAATGTACATCACAAAGTATGAATAGGCAAAATTAATAGGGAAAGGACTGGCACATTAAGTGATAACTTAATATAAATAAACATGAATGTGATACTGCAGAGGGACCCATCAAGAAGCACAGCTTTTAAGTGTTGGGCCCCATTGCAACACTTGCACTGAGGGTCATATGCTTTTGAGAAAGCTACCGGTAGGTCCTGCTAGTCAGGGATCGAAACGTCATCAGGCCCTACGAAATTGCTGAGACTTGAGAACAAAGAATGATAGATCTTTATCAGGTGTTGGTAAAACGGGTCTGTATTCTTTCTCCAGAAATTCAGAGGGGCCTGACGTTTCGATCCTAGCAAGACCCTTTTTTTATTAAGGACAGATAGATGAGAGTTTACGTCGTGCATTTTCAGTCGATTTTTCGGTAAAATGACAACCCTCAAAATACATCTTAATCATTTTTTTTTAAAAGAAAGAACTCAATGGAGGCACGCATTAGATCTTCAACTACCTTGTAAAGTTGGATTTGAAAGGATTTGATACGCTGAGGCATAGGAAACGACAATTTTCCAAAGCCATTTTCAAGGCCGTTTTCGCTGTGCTCACGTCACCATCGGTTTGTGTGCATGGACAAGAAATCTGGGGTCAACGCGTGACACGTCCACTGACTGAGTCACTTAATTTTGAAGAACGATCACACTCGCATTGCGATAGCTTCACACGCACTAGTCTGGACAAGTGGCTGGTCATTGGGATCTAACCATTATACGTTGTTGTTGTCGTTGTTGTTGTTGTTGCTGTTGTTGTTGTTGTTGTTGTTGTTGTTGTTGTTGTTGTTGTTGTTGTTGTTGTTGTTGTTGTTGTTGTTGTTGTTGTTGTTGTTGTTGTTGTTGTGACCAGAATCCGACTCAGTCAGGTCATGGTCAGGTGTACAAGTTCCTTCGATCTGAGATTAATTGCTGTACGTGGCACCGAGGGCTGATGGCGTTATACACAGAGCTGTAACATACTACCTTTTCACACTTTCCAAAATCTCGGGGTCGGAACCGGTTCCGACCCCGAGTTTTTTTTCCAACCCTTTTCACACTACTAAAATTTCAACCCGGTTCCGAGCCGGGTAGCATGCTCTAGCCGGATCGAAACCAATCCTGGCAGGGACCAGGGTTTGAAATCTCGGTTCCGGATTGAAAATGCATTTTTCAGCTTGAACCGGTTCGAAAACGATAGTGTGAACCGCCCCGGGTTGAGATCACTACCGCCGATCCGGGTTCAGTTGTGTGGCGCGGAACTCCGTGGAAGAACGCGTCGCCGTGTGCGCGGTACCCACAGACGAAAAGTTCATTGACTCCCACACAGTACGTACCGTTGTGCACAGAATGCGCAATGTTTAACAGCAGTCTGGATCGATTCTGTTAATGCGCGCTGTGCTAACGGTCTCGCAAACGTTGACAGCTCTTTCTATGGTTCTACTTTCGCACGCAACTCAACCACGTGTTGTTGCGCAATCTATCGATCGTGCAACCAATGTTGTGCACAGAATGCGCAATGTTTCACAGCAGTCTGGATTCTATTTTACGCGCGCTGTAAAGTCCCATCTGCCCAACTATCCCGTCGGCCGAAAGGCAAAAGGGCACGGCGGCACTGTGCGGGTACGGAAATTCGTTGCTGTGAAAATCATCACAATTTGAGGGCACTGCAGCAATTACATAGCTGGTGCTATACAATATTTCGTCGTTATTTCATTTAGGGGAGTTGCTTCTTGCCTTCTTCGCGAATGGCTTCGCGAAAGCTTTTCGTGAAACGCACAAATTAGGGGGGCCTACCAACATTATTTTCTAAACTGCGCATGCTTCACGAAAATAATTTTCGCGAAAGCGTGTGGAGTCTTCTTAATCTTATTAATCTTATTAATCTGGTACATCCGGCCGCTTGGCGCGTCGCAAGGCATTGTGGGAGAGAGGAAAGTCACCACAGCGCGCAGGCGCCGCACATGATCCGTGTTGAGAGTTCGTAGTGTGAATACGCACGGCTGTATATCCGGATTGAAAGTTACCCGGTTCACGCCGCGGCCGGTTTGTGTCATGAACAGTGTGAACGTTGCGTCTCTGTGAACCGGGTCGAAAACAGACAAGGCTGAACCGGAGCGGAACCACGGGTAGGTTTCAACCCGGTTCGAAGCGAAAAGGCCTCAATCTGACAGGGGAATGCTGAACTGAATGCTGGCCCGTTCGTTGTAGCCTGGTCCATTTCGACTGTCGCAGTAGCAGCGAATCCGGTGACCCCCAGGTAAGTGCGAAGAGATTTAATTAGATTAGGAAGTTTTGCGGAGGTGGGGCCGGTTGTGGTAGGGTATCGGACTGCTATAAGCAAAACAACAATTAGGTAGCAGGATTAAAAACACTCTCACATACCACTGGATATAGCTCTGATGTTCACTATGCCCCTGACTGCATTTCTTCCCGGAATTGCTTGCAGTTTTGTGACACGAGAGACATAGTCCATATTCACAGAAGTTGTGGCATAGGAGACTCACAATATTCCAGGGGTAGTACTTCCTCAAAAAGCGGGAATGCGCATTGATCTCACCTGGGACCAGTGTAAAAGCTGCCCAAGAACCAGAACCATCTCAGCGTGAAAACTCCTCCCGAAGTCGGTAATTAAAGCCCCTTATACACACCATTGGTAAATGTCTTAGACACGCGTCCATACTTTGTCTAATCCAGCATATGCATGAAATAACACACCTGTGAAAGTTTCAGCTCAATCCGCCAACCATGTCGCCAGAAAATGGTGAAAAACTGGCTAATTGTTTTCATCAAACTGTGTCAGCATCGAGGATCGTAAGAACGCACCTATAGCAGAATTGTTTCGTGTGTTGCTTAATCCAATGTGCCATTATATACTTTCCTTGCTGTATGCTCATACCTGCTTTTAGGCCTATACTGCGTTGGTCGGATCCTACATCATAAACATTACCGGACTAATTTCCAATTTGCAACTGGATCTTTAGTAAGCAACCTGCTGTTGTGTTTTGTTTTCCCGAGTGAAGCTTTTCACATGCACTTACACCAGATCAATTGTGACCCGGCACAGCATAATGAGGAATAACCCCACTTTTGAGATTTTGAGGTTTTCTAATGATGTGAAAGAGTATACCATTAGCTTTCAAATGATATCAAAATTATTTCCGTGTGAACTTTGTTGTAAATAGTACAGTGGGACTTCGCTCGTTCATTTGGTACCAGACACAATATAGCAGCACCATTCTAACTCCTCGAAAGCGGCCATTCAAAAAGGCAGGAACTTTAAATTTTCATGAAAACAGTACACAAACACTCCCCCGAAATCCTCGTTTTTTTCAACATTTAGAAACTGATTTCGGAAAAATCCTTTGGACATAATATCCTCTAATACTTAAAATTTCCGAAAAAAAGAAAGAAAATTGATTTGTATTCGAATTGTGAAGATACTTTAACTTCAAGCGTTGTTTACTCAAAAACTGTTTTGGTGGGATATTCCTCATGTTGTTGTGCCGGGTCACAATTGGCCTCGCCATCGGATTCGTAGGACGCTTAACAATTATTTGAAACGGCGGAATCTCAATGGAAATAGCGAAGCTGTTTCTGTGTGACGAAGAATCTCCGCTATGAATAATAATAATCTATTGAGCAGAAACTAAGGTTGGTCTCTCACAATATTGCCTCAAAGTTAACAGTTGTCTGATTAATAGGTTTGCGGAGACACCACGTAAATTTTCTTTTGTGAGTAAGTGTGGTTCTGAAAAGAACCGGGGGAACTCAACGTTTCGAATACGCACGGCTGTATCCGGATTGAAAGTTACCCGGTTCACGCCGCGGCCGGTTTGTGACATGAACAGTGTGAACGTTGCGTCTCTGTGAACCGGGTCGAAAACAGACAAGGCTGAACCGGAGCGGAACCGGGTAGGTTTTAACCCGGTTCGAAGCGAAAAGGCCTCAATCTGACAGGGGATCGAGTGCTGAACTGAATGCTGGCCCGTTCGTTGTAGCCTGGTCGACTGTCGCAGTAGCAGCGAATCCGGTGGCCCGCCGGTAAGTGCGAAGAGATTTATATTAGGAGGTTTTGCGGAGGTGGGGCCGGTTGTGGTAGGGTATCGGACTGCTATAAGCAAAACAACAATTATAGGTAGCAGGATTAAAAACACTCTCACATACCACTGGATATAGCTCTGATATTCACTATGCCCCTGACTGCATTTCTTCCCGGAATTGCTTGCAGTTTTGTGACACGAGAGAAATGGTCCATATTCACAGAAGTTGTGGCATAGGAGACTCACAATATTCCGGGGGTAGTACTTCCTCAAAAAGCGGGAATGCGCAGTGATCTCACCTGGGACCAGTGTAAAAGCTGCCCAAGAGAGCCAGAACCATCTCAGCGTGAAAACTCCTCCCGAAGTCGGTAAGCCCCTTATACACACCATTGGTAAATGTCTTAGACACGCGTCCATACTCTGTCTAATCCAGCATATGCATGAAATAACACACCTGTGAAAGTTTCAGCTCAATATCCGCCAACCATGTCGCCAGAAAATGGTGAAAAACTGGCTAATTGTTTTCATCAAACTGTGTCAGCTTCGAGAATCGTAAAAACGCACCTATAGCAGAATTGTTTCGTGTGTTGCTTAATCCAATGTGCCATTATATACTTTCCTTGCTGTATTCTCATACCTGCTTTTAGGCCTAACTGCGTTGGTCGGATCCTACATCATAAACATTACCGGACTAATTTCCAATTTGCAACTGGATCTTTAGTAAGCAACCTGCTGTTGTGTTTTGTTTTCCCGAGTGAAGCTTTTCACATGCACTTACACCAGATCAATTGTGACCCGGCACAGCATAATGAAGAATAACCCCACTTTTGAGATTTTGAGATTTTCTAATGATATGAAAGAGTATACCATTAGCTTTCAAATGATATCAAAATTATTTCCGTGTGAACTTTGTTGTAAATAGTACAGTGGGACTTCGCTCGTTCATTTGGTACCAGACACAATATAGCAGCACCATTCTAACTCCTCGAAAGCGGCCATTCAAAAAGGCAGGAACTTTAAATTTTCATGAAAACAGTACACAAACACTCCCCCGAAATCCTCGTTTTTTTCAACATTTAGAAACTGATTTCGGAAAAATCCTTTGGACATAATATCCTCTAATACTTAAAATTTCCGAAAAAAGAAGAAAGAAAATTGATTTGTATTCGAATTGTGAAGATACTTTAACTTCAAGCGTTGTTTACTCAAAAACTGTTTTGGTGGGATATCCTCATGTTGTTGTGCCGGGTCACAATGGACCTTTCCCATGAAATATGCAAATAAGAGCTGGCGCATGCGCTTTACTAAATTGGTGGGCAGACGATTGCGCGTTGCGTGCAGGTTTCGAAATACGCGCTTAGGAGACGCTGAATAGCCAATGACCGCACGCCAAACTGTGTGAGAAAGAACGCGCGCACGCCCGTGGAAAACTATGATTGGTTGGCAGCCCGCTCGCCCACCAATTTAGTTAAGCGCATGCGCTAGGTCTAATTTGCATATTTCATGGGAAAGGTCCATTGGCCTCGCCATCGGATTCGTAGGACGCTTAACAATTATTTGAAACGGCGGAATCTCAATGGAAATAGCGAAGCTGTTTCTGTGTGACGAAGAATCTCCGCTATGAATAATAATAATCTATTGAGCAGAAACTAAGGTTGGTCTCTCACAATATTGCCTCAAAGTTAACAGTTGTCTGATTAATAGGTTTGCGGAGACACCACGTAAATTTTCTTTTGTGAGTAAGTGTGGTTCTGAAAAGAACCGGGGGAACTCAACGTTTCGAACAGTATACTCTGCTCGTCTTCAGGAGAATGCTGGATTCCAACTGGGAGTGGGGCTGATGTAGTGTGGAGAGGGATCCTGGTGAGGTGATTAGCTCAGTGAAGTGTGAAGGCGGGAACTGTAAAGGCGGGAACAAGGGATGCTGCACAGGATCCTAGTTGTTGGTGTACTGGGGTGTGTGCACACACACAGTACACCCACAACTAGGATCCTGTTATATTATCATTATCCTGTTATAGGGGTTATAATTATTTGTAATATTTGGACATTTGCTTTGTCTCATCGTGCAACTAAGGTGTTCTGGTTGTGCTTAAACACAACCTTATTTTTGTAAAAGTGATAAATTACATAATTATGTCGGTTGTGGTTCAACCCTACCGATAAATGCTTCCATGAGCAGGCTCGTGCACCAATAAAGATTAATATGGAGGCGAAACATGATTCTGGATGTTTTGTGCTTCATTTCTATAAATTATAGTCTGGTCCTTGCCATAAAGCCTATTTCACCGACAGAGGGGAAACATTAGTCCTATAGCTATGGAAAATCTAGCTTATTTTTGTTTTTAAATATTAAGAGATAAATTTCATTACAAAGGTAGATGTAGATTTACATGTCAGATGTTCTTTGGCTACAAGGAGCAAAGGTGCTCTTTATACAAATACCGCCCTAGCTATATGTCTGAAGACGTAGCACAGAAGGACTGTTTTCTCCGGACGTGGAATTGACAGATTGGGCTGAAACTTACGCAGATGTGTTATTACATGAATGATGTTATCATGCTGGGTTAGACGAAGTATGAATGTGATTATTTGACCTTCGCAAAATAACGGTGTACCTAAAAACCTTTAAACCTTTAAATTCTTAAAAAAGATGAAGATTAAAAACCTAAAACAAAAAACCTAAAAATCTTTAAAGGGTCTCTGCAATATCACATTAAATCTCTTTTTCCTGCTGATATCCAGAAATGTGAAGTGTACAAACATATTGTCAAGCTCCGTTTTCTTAGTGGAGTGCTAAATTTTCATTAGCATATAAACTGAAAACTTGCAAATACACCCCCAGAACGAGTGTGAAAAATAATTTCATTGGTGGCAACATTACAAAACAGTTCTGCAGTGAATAATTATTGTGATTATGTGCGCGCAGTAGCCCATGTTCGTCAGAAGAAAAAAACCCACAGAAGACCCTTGTGTTGACCTGTCTGTCCACAATCAACCATTTTTATTTGTTTGGTGGCGTGGAAACCCTGCAAAGAAACGTCTGACTTTCGATAACCTCGATCGAGTTATTGCACGACGACTTTCTTCATTGTCACAGCACAATCTCAGTCCCTTCAGTTCAGTAGTTGGCCAAGAGAGGGCGCTGTTTAAGGAGCTCGATATTATGCGGTATGGAAAACGGTATCGTTGTTATGTGTGTACAGAGCTATAGAATAGTGAACGGCAAGATACCATTTGTTCTTTGTTTACATCCTTCTTGGTCTTCGTAAGAATCGTATTCCTCCATGTTTGGACAGGGAAAGCTGTGATGCTAGCTGAATAGCCCACGTGTGGGGATGCATCGGCATTACGGCATGAAGGTATGCCCCGTCGCCAAATTATTTGAGATTTTATTGATGGAAATCAAGCGAGTTGAATCTGATCCTACAACAAGCCTTATTCCAGCGTGGTCTTATTTATTATTAATCATTTTTAATCATGCCTGAACTCTACTTTCTAAGCTCCATCCTTCCACGCCATCGAACACACACATAAAATGCTGCGATGTCCCATGCAGAATGTGCCGTAGTTTTCCTAACAATATTGAATGCCCTTGTTTGATGTTATCAAAATTTGTTTATGTAAGCTGTTTTTAATTCAGTCTATCATGACATTATAATTATGGACTGCTCTGAACAGTCAAAGCATTAATATAAATTATAATAATTAACATTATTTTCAATAGTTTGTAAGTGAAAATAGACAACCTCTTATTTTTTGACAAAAGGATTTTTTTCCATTGAGGCATAGACAATTATTTTATTGTCATTGTACATTCAGAACTGCATCCAGTGAAATGTGGGTTTTTTGTCCTTCAACTTGCAGTTCAGAATCAAGGCAGGTTATAACTTATATTCACCCGGCAACCACATTCCTCCCGGAAACACTATTCTGCCGGTCCCTTTTAGTTTGATTGGCCAATTGTCTCATTACATCATGTTTAATGTTTATAAATGCATTATATCATATTCACGTATGCTCTACACTCTGACATTGGCCAATCAGAGTAAAGAGTGTTCATGAATATGCATGACATCAGTAGGAACAACCTCCAGGAAGAATGCCGTTGCCGGCTTAATAATTCACTTCCTTAGATGAAACCTTAATTCTAACCCTAATTATAATCTTAACCCTAATTCCAATCCTAACCCCAACCTTAACCACAACACTCACCTCTAATTTAACCCTAATTAATCCTTAAATTTTAGCCTTAACCCTAATACTTGTAATAGTAATTCAAACCCTTACCCTTACCCTAACCCTAACCCTAACCCTACCTCCATGCCCTAACCCTAACCTTAACCCTAATACTTGTAATAGTAATTCAAACCCTTAACCTTACCCTTACCCTAACCCTAACCCTAACCCTAACCCTAACACTAACCTTAACCCTAATACTTGTAATAGTAATTCAAATCCTCACCCTAACCCTAACCCTAATTCTGGTTGTAGCCCTAAGTCTGACCCTAATCTAAAATTCAACACACCCAAGCTCTTTAGTTTAATGTCAAAAGTATTTGTATTCAAATTGTTTTTCTGCTGGTATCCCTGGTTTTATCTTTCATGGTTAATTCTGTCTAGTAACCTTTTGCTGACTGGCTCTCTATGGAGCCAACGCATTGGTGCCGACAGTCTCCGTACACCAGCGCTTGCGATGCTGATCTTGTGAAGATCAACCCCCACAGCTGCACCGTGTTGCCCCTTCTCCGCCTCGTGTTCCCACAAGGTATTTCACTTAAAGGGTCTCTATCACAGCCAAGGTCATGTTCTGCTGTCATCTAGGGATCTGAAGTGTACAAACATATGTGACCTGGCACAGAAACATGAGGAATATCCCACCAAAACACTTTTCCAGTAAACAACGCCTGAAGTCAAAGTATCTTCTCAATTCGATTAAAAATCAATTTTTTATTTTTTTATTTTCGGAAAGTTAATGTATTGGAGGATGTTATGTCCAAAGGATTTTTCCGAAATCCGTCTCTAAATGTTGAAAAAACGAGGATTTCGGGGAGTGTTTGTGTACTGTTTTCATGAAAATGTAAAGTTCCTGCCTTTTTGAGTGGCCGCTTTCGAGGAGTTATAATGGTGCTGCTATATTGTGTCTGGTACCAAATGAACGAGCGAAGTCCCCTTGTACTATTTACAACAAAGTTCATACGGAAATAAATTATTTTGATATCATTAGAAGGCTAATGGTATACTCTTTCACATCATTAGAAAATCTCAAAATCTCAAAAGTGGGGTTCATTCCTCATTATGCTGTGTCGGGTCACATATTGGCAGGCTTTTTTTTAGTGGAGTCAGAAGTTTGTCATCTCTTTTACCTTTAAAAAAATAATATCAGACTTAGAAAAATGAGGGTGCTTTTGTAAGGTCATGTCAGGAACCCATAGTTTAAAGAAACATGAAAAAAATATTAAATTTCAAACTGCAAATTAATCCCTCTGGATTAGGTTTGATGACAAACTCCTTCACTTATGAAGCGTACATTTTGGCAATAAATCAACAATTTTAGGGATAGGTCTGCAGGAAAAACCAGAAATTAAAAAAAAATAATTACACAACCAATCGGTTTCTGTTGCATGATCCTGTGATGACATGACATTTGCTCATGAATATTAAATTTCTCATTAGCATAAAAAATGAAAAATTGCGAATACTTCCCCAGAATGAGTGTGAAAAACAGTTTGATTGTTAGCGACATTGCAAAACAGTTCTGTAGCACGGGATGTAAGTGATAAAATGTCTATTGCAGAGACCCTCAAACAGATTCTGTGTGTGTAGTCACACTTGAGATTTGAAGGTTTGCATGGTGAGAATATCAGGATAAATAGGTTTGCGGAGACACCATGTAAATTCTCTTTTGTGAGTAAGTGTGGTTCTGAAAAGAACCGGAGGAACTCGACGTTCCGAACAGTGTACTCTGCTCGTCACACCAAGGGTGTGTCTGCTGATGTTCAGGGGCATCTTGATCACCCAGTTCCACGTCTACATCAAGTCTACATCAACAAGTCAATCACTTGCTCTGTGTTGATCTGGTCCACTAACTGGCTGTGTCTGCCTGTCCAGATGTTTCGGCTACAGAATTCACAGTCATACGGTGGATCTTGTCAACTTGACTCATCTCTTCATCTTTTGAGTGAAGCGAAGCAGCATCACATTCCTGCAGTCCTCCTATGCAGTTTGTACTGCATCATAACATAGTTCATCTCATTCATTTCTAAGATTCATTGGATGTTATTGCCAGTGTATCAGCCTAGCTGGCATGTCTCGGTGTTGGTTTGAACAGGGCGTGCCTCCTTCATCAGGTGCCAAATGGTTGTGTCGTTTTGAACTAAGACTCCCGCATCTTGTAAATGCTCGTCAACCTCTATCGATGATAAGGCAATTGATGCAATGAGTGGTATATTCAGGTTCACACAATCATTCAAGTTCTCTGGCAAGAGCACTTCCCCCTTTGATAGTATGTTTGTCTGTATGTGTGATTAATATTAATACATGTAGGTTGGATTTTTCTTTCAAGTATTTTGAAGGAGTCCACTCAGTCCAGTTGCCATGCCACTTCAATCAGAACTCATAGTAATAATAATAATAATAAAAATGATAATAATAATAATAATAAACTGTTTTTGTATAGCTCATTATGAATGAAATATTCCTCAATGTGCTTTACAAAAAGAAACTTAACCTAAATTATATTTCAGAAAACCTATAATAATCATTTTCACATTATACATTTAAAATAGATCTATAATAATGAAGATAATAATAACACAATATTCAATTAAAAATGACGCACTGACTGGACACAATTATAAAGTCAAACAAACAAAGGAAAAACTGACAGGGATTTTTTTGAACAAATTTGAAAAAAAAATGAGTAATTGGCAAAGAAAATAATATTAAAAATGAAGTATCCATAGCAGCCATAGTAATGTCTGCCAACAAGCCCCGCCCACCCAACAAAATCCAACATTTGGGCAGAAATTAGGAACCCATTGGTACCTAACCTTACAGAATCCAACAGTCTGCACGTGTTGAATTTGGTTAGGTTGGGTACAGATGTGTATTATGCATTGTTGCATGACTACAGAGGGTTTGTCCCCAACCCAACAAAATGCCACAATGTGTCTGCTATGGCATGTTCTGGTCAGGTATTGGAGTGTGTAGCAGTGCACTACACTGCCTGCGTGGGTGAGTTTACCCACTAGCTCTTGGTCATTTTCTGGTCAGGTGTTGGAGTGTGTGGGAGTGTACTGACACTGCTTGCGTGGGTGAGTTTACCCACGAGCTCTTGGTCATTATCTGGTCAGGTGTTGGAGTGTGTGGAAGTGTACTGACACTGCTTTTGTGGGTGAGTTTACCCACGAGCTCTTGGTCATTTTCTGGTCAGGTGTTGGAGTGTGTGGGAGTGTACTGACACTGCTTTTGTGGGTGAGTTTACCCACGAGCTCTTGGTCATTTTCCGGTCAGGTGTTGGAGTGTGTGGCAGTGTACTGACCATTGGTACCTAACCCAACAAACTCCAACAGTGTCTCCCTGGGTCATCATTGGTACCTAATCCAACAAACTCCAACAAAATTCAGCAGCAGTATGCTATCCTTGGGGTACCTAATCCAACAAATTCCAACAAAACCTAGTGTTGGATTTGGTGAGGTTTGGGAACGTTAGGGTTTTAAGGAACAGAGTGATACAGTTTGAGTCAGAAAGTGTTGTAAACGTGACCCATGTATTGTATGTCTCTTTCCCAAAACAATTGCAAAATAAGACTCAATATAAGTGTGTTTGTGTGGTCAAATTTCTCTTTGATGAAAGTAAAACCTCCCCCTTCTGCCATTGTCTTTTTATAGCTGAAAGCGAGGCTATGGGCGCTAGATTTCCAAGATGAATTGTTTTTCTCATCTTTTCTTGACATTATTCTTCAACAAAACCGAACGTCATCTTAGGAACAACGGTAGCCAAATTGGTACCTTTAATTTACCGCCATTTTGAAAAATCTAGCGCCCGAAGCCTCGTTTTGGGCTCAATGCATACAATTTGCATAAATATATACGAAAGGCTTATAAAGGGGGCACATTGACGAAGGGAAACTCACAGACACGCTGCATATAAATCAGAACCAGTCCTTATTATTTTTCCCCAGAAACGTATGATTGATCACATCACAATGTACGGTAGCGCGGAGCTGCCAAGCGCGAAAAACAAAACCGGCTGTTCTATCTCGTACGTGCAAGATACGAAGTCGTACCAATAGTCGTACATATGAGATAAAAACGAGTTCCGCGGGTACGAGTTGGCGCGAGTACGAGTTGGTTGGGCACGACTTTGCATGGGCACGAGTTGACTCATGCTCTTAGATATTATACGAAAAAGGCCGAAATCAATCATGCATCCTGAAAATGATACCGACATTTCTCACCGTGGCACGGAATTCCTGCACTGAGGTTTTCGACATACGACGTAACATCTCGAACGTACGACTGTGTATGCCCTGCTACATACGACTGAGTATCTCGTGCGTATGCCTACGAATACGTATTTCGTGCGTACGAGTTGGTACCTCGTCGATCCGACATCTAGTCGACAGCGCTTATAGGGACCCTAACACAGGCAATCGCTCACAATTTGCCGTTGCAGATAGATGTGGAGCTGAATGTTGCCTGCGCGGTTTGTTTGACGTCTGGGAGCCCGTGACCCTAGCAGTCGTGCCCTTCCATTGCTACAAAATCCTACACAGAGTTGTGGCTCCAGCTGACCTGGGGTATGGTTTCTTTGCCTTTAGAATCGATCTTGAAGCATTGACCAGTAGAGAGTGCAACATTCATGGCGGCACGAGTGTGCCCTTTGCATTATTCACAGCAGAACTGGCTGTAACTGCAATTTCGCACTGTACTGTTGCCGGGCCAGTAAGTCAACACACAACCGAACAGGTCACACCGAGTCCAGTGAAGGTTCAGTTTCTATTTTCAACAAGTCTCGAAAGTTAGAGGCCCATGACGTTTCGATCCTAGCAGGACCTTCCTCTACTATGTCTTTGAGAAAGGTCCTGGTATAGGATCGAAACGCCAGTCCCTCTAACTTTTGAGATGGATGTATTACAGGTTATCTGTACTCATTGAGCATGCAGTTTGCAACGTTTTGTGTATTTTAGCCTACTTCATGTTTTTAACAAGTGATTGTTGTTTGGTGCCGATATCTTTGGGAAGTTCGTTTACCAAAGAGATAAGTGAACGCAATAGAAGGGTGTTTAATATAGGAAGGTTTGCGGTGAACACCATGTATCAGGTCTCTTAAAGGAAGAGGTATGGTTCTGAAAAGAACCTGAGGGTAACTGAGTAACTGAGTTACCCTCAGGTTCTTTTCAGAACCATACCTCTTCCTTTAAGAGACCTGATACATGGTGTTCACCGCAAACCTTCCTATATTGATTCACCCACCATGCAAAGCCTTAAGTCTCATTTAGAAGGGTGTTTGTGACAGATTTGGACGAACACAGTCCAACAATTGGAGCTTTTGTTGACTAATCATTTCGCCAGCTGACATTTTTAACAACGTCGATCGAAATTATCATGTTGAAACATTGGCACCATTTTTGGGGGTCACAGTCTGCGTCACATGGGCCCTTTTCCAAAACCCGGCTTAAACTCAGGCTCCGGCTTTGTCTTTCTTATTCTCGTCCCTTTTTAAGTACATGGCATGACAACTTTTGGCTTCGTTTCTGAATGTTACACTGCATTTCGTAAAAGAATCCAAAGCTTCAACTTCAACAAAGAACTCCAACCTGTGTTCTCAGCTTTCAGGATAACAGAGACGAAGCCTGAGCCGAAGCCCGCATCCAGGGTTTGGAAAATGGCCAGGATTGGGCGATAAAACTTCCAGTCATCCAAACTTTCGGTCATCTTTGCATGCTCAGAGTGGTGGTTATTATTACCCAGCATGCTTTCTTTACAGTGTCCCTGTAGGTCGGCTCCGCAATCGACCGAGCGTCGCCATGACGACGTACTGCCTCCGGACCAACTGGGGTTGGGTGGTGGCCTTCTGTGCCTTCGTCCACTTCGTCTTCATCTTGGGCTCCTTGTACAATTACAGCATCCTCTTCCTCAGCTTCCAGCACGAATTCCAATCTGGGGCCGCGGCAACAGGTGAATTGGATTGAATCCACGGAGAGAGCTAGAGCCATTAGGGCTCCTCCAAAATGAAAGGCAGATTTTTTTTTTTTTTTTTTTTTTTTTTTGGGGGGGGGATTCAGGATTTGTTTGCCCTGGGATTGCGAATGATTTATTATTTTTAAGAATTCAAAAGTGAAGAGGACCTATGTAACATTGGTAAAGGTCCAAAAATTGCCACAGTTTGTGTGAAATCCTGCAAAGGTTTTAGCTCAAAATGGTAATCTGAGAAAGTAGAAAAAGGCGAAAAACCGTCAACGTTTGCGCATCGGCCTCTAGTGTAAGAAACATTACTAGCGAGTACATGTAATAAACTATTCGTCGATGTTTGCGTGAAGATTTCTGGAAAAGTCCAGCATCCAAGACCGTGAGATTTCAACATGACAAGTCAGTAAGCAATGTGGGTATTCTGCTGTAAATTTGGGAATTGCTAAAGTGGCTTTAAAGCCCCTACACAACATTGGTACGATCGAAAAACAGAAATGTTCACAGATTTACATGAAACTTATACAGTTTGATGATGGTTATGGTAGAAACCTCGCACTGATTATTTCTGTCTAAAATGCTGTACCGTATTTTTGGAGAAAAGAGTTAAAGAAATCATTTATTTCTCACCCCTAGATCTAAACGATTTTTCGGAACAATTCGTTGAATGCTGCATTTTCGCGAAACAAATGAAGCGGTTTTCACGATTCTCTCGAGACTCGGTTGGCGGATTGAGCTGCAATGTTCACAGGTGTGCTATTTCATGCATAATTATGTTGGATCAGACAACGTATGGATGCTATTCTTTGACCTCGATCAATGTTGTGTTATCCCTTTAAATGATTCGTTATCACTGCAGGTCCTCTATTCTTTACCCGATTTCTTGCTCGAAAACAAAAACCACTGGGGTAAAAAAAAGTCATCCAGGTCACGTCTTTCCATGCCTATATGTATTCTAGTGCGGGCCGTCGTGACCGTTGGACCACCGAGCTGGTCGAGGTCGTGCTGGGGGCATCGAATCTGCATAGCGTTCGGTGTCGTAGTCAGTAGTGCATAATATTGTGCCCATGAGAATGTACTCGACTTATGCCCTATCCCCGACGTTGAACTACCTATACTCATGCATTATTATACACGGTATTATACAGGATTTATGTTGAATCTAGTACCATGCCAATTCCGCATCAGTTATACCGTAAGCCACTGATATTGAATTTCATTTTTCATAGACGCATAATCCTTATATGATGTCTGACATTATTTTGTTGGTATTTACTAGATTTTAAAAGTGAATAATTTACCCACAAAAGCAACATTGCGTCTTGATCCTCTGGATCACTGCACAGAACTAAAACGCATCATGTTAGGGCCGTATTTTATAGCCTGTCATTGGGACAGGCTATACGTTCAAGTCTCCTGACGACGGGCAGAGTACACACTGCCCGAAACGTTGAGTTACCGGCTCTTTTCAGAGCCACACACTCCTTCTGATGTGTTACATGGTGTCACCGCAAAAAGTCTGCAAATGCACTTTATTTTTGTTATCACGCACGCACGCCTCCCAGATAAGGATGAGGATGTTTAATACTCGTCTGCTATCTTTGTTGACCTGGCTTGTTGACATGCCTCGTTTGTTGGATTCAGCCTAAAGATAGTCCATGGTCATTTGACAGAATGATTGCTTAGTAGCCAACCTTTTATTGGTTGAATGTCCCTGAAAGGCGCCCTCGATACCCTACTAGCAAAGATACTTGCCATATTTGGGAAGACCTCCAGGCTGAAGTCAGTTGTTTACGGCCCAATACAACATTGGGAAGATCGGAAAACATCGATGTCCACAGTCTTCCTTCGAATTTTAAACAGCTTGTAGATGGTCATGATAGAATCCTCATGCTGAAATCTTACGATCTGGGATGCTGTACTCAGTCTAGAGAAATCTTCACCCAAACATCGACAAATAGTTTATGACTCGCGAGTCATAAACTATTTTTTTACACTACAGAACGGTGCGACAACCGTGACGGTTTTTGTGCCTTTTTCTACTTTCTCAGGTTACCATTTGAGCTAAAACCTTCGCAGGATTCCTTTTTTGGAATGTTTAATGGTTTAACACACAAAGTGTGGCAATCTGTGGACTTTTACCAATGTTGTATAGGGCCTTTAAAGAGCTGATAATGGTTTGGCGTGTGTTGTTATCCTGCACAATTTTCTTTACCAGCTTTTTTCCGTATCTTTTTTTTTGTCTTTGAGAAAGATCCTGCTCGTATCGAAATGTCAGACTCCTCCTAAAATTTTAAGATATCCATTTTGGTTATTTAAGTCAGTAACATTAAAATGGGAACGGCAATTTCTGGACGCCTCTCTTTTTCAAGCCAAAATTATAGTTTTGGCCAATAATAATAATTATACTAAAGGCTGCTATCGCGTTTGGTAATTTTGAATGCAATGTGGGTGTGTTGACGCCGCGTTGACGTCATTTGTGTAACACCTTGGATGCGATTTGAAGGTTTGCACTGGTGGAACTAACAAGTGAAAGGATTACGGTGCTACCATGTAACATCTCTTTTGAGACTGGGTGTGGCTCTGAAAAGAGCCACACTACCTGTCCTCAACCAAGTATACTTCACAACCTTTTGAAGAACGAATGTAGCCTGTTTAATTAAATAGGGGGGTCTTATAGGACTGGGTCTATAGCATCGGTGATTTGTTGGGATTCTGGGTTGGTTTCACCCAGTGCTCCTCCCCTCTCCGTGAATGGAATGTACCATATACCAACGTGCAGTAACTTGTATCATCGACAGGATGGGTGGGCTCGATCGCCAACGCCCTCTCGTGTCTGCTGAGTCCGGTCTCGTCGCTGGTCCTGCGTCGGGTCAGCTGCCGCACAGGGTCGGTCCTTGGGGTGGTCGTGTTCTCCGCGGGGCTGGTCATCACGTCCTTCGCCACCGAGCTGTGGCACACCTTCCTCGCCTTCGGCATCCTCACTGGGGTCGGCAGCAATCTCCTCATGGTGTCCGACTTGACGGAGCTCGGCCGATGGTTCGAGGGCGGGTCTTTCTACCGGGCCTCGGCGGTAATTACCGTCGGCTCCTCGGCTGGTACGTGCCTTAGACTACCGGTATCAACCCCCTGCTTTACGACAGTCGGCTATCGACACAAACCCCAGTTTGTAGAGGACTACCCAGGGTCCTTTTTCCAAAACCCGGCTTAGGATCAGACTCCGGCTTTGTCTTTCCTTTTCTCGTCCAATTCTGAAGTACAAGGCCATGGTGACAACGGGAGGTCTTTGGCTTCGTTTTTTTTAATATTACACTGCGTTTTGAAAAATATTCCAAAGCTTCAACTTCAACAAAGAACTCCAACCTGTGTTGTCAGCTTTTAGGATAACAGAGAAAGCCGGAGCCGAAGCCTAAGCCGGGGTTTGGAAAATGGCAATATATCGAAAATTAACAGCCATTCGGGTCATGAACTTGGCATTGGGCCAGCACATTAACCCAATGTGTTCCCTTCTGCCCCTTGTCAACAGTTCCCATAGCCGTCTAGCCTACGGTTGTTACAAGTTTAAAACGTGATGTGCGTGGAGGATCAGAACACGTAACGCGGGCGATTCACAATAGTACCCCCTCAAGAGTTTGCTATGCGTTGCAAACTCTTGAGGGCGCACTATTGTAAATCGCACATGCGGCCCTTTAAAAAACCCGGCTTAGGCTCAGGCTCCGGCTTTGTCACAGGAAGCCTTTGGCATCATTTTTTAATGTTTTACTGCGTTTTAAAAAGGAATCCAAAGCTTCAACTTCAACAAAGAACCCCAACCTATGTTTTCAGCTTTTGGATAACAGAGACGAAGCCGGAGCCGAAGCCTAAGCCGGGTTTTGGAAAAGGGCCAATATTCAATGAGCGATCTAAGGCCGTGTCAGAAACGGGCGTCTAGAGCTAGGTCTAGGTCTTCCCCCATTGGAAATACACGGAGATGCGAAGACAATAGCCCTAGCCGTAGCTCTGGAAGCCCGTTTCGGACACGGCCTAAGATTCATAATGTGGGCACTTTTAGATTTAGTGAACCAGTTTATTGAACATGCCAGAATTGAATGCTCTTCAGGCAAACGTAGTGCATATGTGACGTCTTCAATTACTCAAGGTATAGATCATTTCATGCTTGGTCAAACTATTATGTTTGTAAGGGCCACACTACCGGGATCAACGAGGACATAATGATATAATGACGCCGGGAAACCAATTCTAGGCCCCATGGTTTTAATACAGTAACTTAACTGGATGATAGGATAACTAAGTCAACTGGTGCGTGCGGGGCGTTGCTGACGGCGCCTGTAGACCAAGTGCGCCGAGCGCAGTGCGGTCAGGAACTTATAAAGGCAGCCTACATAAAGGAACTCAAGCATGAATTAAACTCCAATTGGCCCTGCAACCGCAGACTAACTTAGAAGGGAACGCAAGATTGCTTCACAACAATACCGTGTCACTGAGAATCGATATTTTTTTAGTTTACTTTAGTTTATTTCTTTTCCACAGCATCAACCAACAAAGCACATATCACAGAATGTACCTCACAAAGAATGAATAGGCAAAATTAATAGGGAAAGGACTGGCACATTAAGTGATAACTTAATATAAATAAACATGAATGTGATACTGCAGAGGGACCCATCAAGAAGCACAGCTTTTAAGTGTTGGGCCCCATTGCAACACTTGCACTGAGCCGGAAAAGCAATGCTCATGCTAATTTAGACCGTAAACGGCAGGGAGAGGGCTCAATGCAAGTGAAGCAATCAATCAATAGAATGGATTTCAAGCCCAGGACATCTCGTCTCCGCAGGAATGATGGTGATGAGTCTCGTGCTGACTTTCCTGATATCCGCCTTCGACTGGAGACACAGCCTGAGACTCCTCGGCGCTGGAGTCCTGGTTCTGGGCTGCCTGCCCGCCCTGGTGGCCCTGCGAGAGCCGGGGCCGATCGGCGCCCGACCGGCGAGTCCGAGCCAGGAGCCCGGGGGAGGAGCCGGGGAGGAGGAGACGGCGCCGCTCGGTCGCCCGGCGGCCGCCGACGACGAGACCGTGCTCGACGCCCGGGCCGCCCCGGTCTCCAACGGCGCCGCCGTGGAGACTCGTCTGGTGACGGAGAAGAGCCCGGTTGAGGAGGAGGTGGAGGAGAAGGTGGAGGAGGAGGAGGAGGAGGAGGAGTGGGAGGGGAGCTGCGATTGGGGGCGGGTGCTTCGGCTGTCGGACACGTGGCTGTTCGGCGTCGCCGTCACCCTGTCGAACAACGCCTACACGTTTGCGAACATCAACATGGTGAGTGTCGGCAAGAAGTTACCGTAATACCTCCTTGGTGTGTGAGCAAGCGACTGAGTTCGCACAGACAGTTCAGTGCAGTTTTTTTTTAATCGCGATACGCCAGAGAGATTAAAGGTAATGTTAGGACAGATGCTACTGGTATTAGTTTGATAGGATGTCAGAGCAAGCGGGTGAGTTTGCCCAGACGGTACTGTGCGGTATTTAATCGCGATACACCAGAGAGATTAAAGGTAATGTTATGACAGAGGCTACTAGTAATAGTATTACGCTGCCAGAATATTTTCACCAGGCATCGGGCAAAGCACTGAGCATTCAGTGTTTATCACGTCGAGCAAGGGCATCACCTCATTGAATTATATTCTCCTCGACACAAACGCCATGTTTTTTATTTATCCCCCCCCCCCGGATCGAGGTATTCCTGTTGATGCATTCCGCCTGTGTTCCGCCCTCCGTCAGGGAAGCTTCATGCAGGAGCTGGAGTTCACCAAAGAGGACATTTCGCTGGTCATCTTTCTCTTCGCCGGCTCCGAGTGCCTGGGTAAAGGGGCCATGGCGGCCCAGCAAACGCCTGAACTTCTCCCTGATGTACCTGCACGTGGCCACCTGTCTGCTGGCGGCCCTGGTGATCGGCATGATGGCTTTGGGCGATCAACTCTTCACGCTCGCCCTTTGCGCCTGCGGTAAGGCAAGACTTTGCACTAGTCCGCTCACTGCATTATATAGAGGTGCTCTACGCGCATTGCTATTGGCCAACGCGTTGCAAACTCTTGAGGGCGCACTATAATGTGAAATAAGTCGCTCGTATTTTGGATAATGGCTTCCAATGCAGTGCTACATTTCTCGTGACTCGAGTCCCGGCCAATTTGCGGCTCGACCCTTTGATTCCAAGGTCCTTTTCCAAAACCCGGCTTAGGCTTCGGCTCCGGCTTCGGCTCCGGCTTCGGCTCCGGCTTCGTCTCTATTATCCCAAAGCTGAAAGCACAGGTGGGAGTTCTTTGTTGAAGTTGAACCTTTGGATTCCTTTTTCAAAACGCAGTCAAACATTCACAAAAGTGATCCAAAAGCTTCCTGGTTTCGTGCCTTGTATTCGAAATGGATGAAAGAACTGGAGACGAAGCCGGAGCCTGAGCCTAAGCCGGGATTTGGAAAAGGGCCCAAGTTTCTCAACGATGAAGTTAGTGTCCTCATTTGTTTGCTTCTTTTAACTGAGCAGCGTTCGGGTTGGCCCGGTCCTCGCTGTACGGACTGGCTTACGGGGGGAGCAAGGAGCTGTTTGGCGGCCACGGTATGGCTGCTGTCAACGCGTTCAGCACTATCCCTTACGGGGTCGGGACCCTTTTGTCGGCGCCCATCACAGGTATGCTGGGGAAGGGAGGAGGGGGAGGGTGGGGTCGGGGAATCCTCTGATGTAACGGGACGTGTTGAGAATAAGGAAGACTGGACCTTTCCCATAAAATATGCAAATTAGACCTTACGCATGCGCTTTACTAGATTGGTTGGCAAACGAGGGCGCATGACGTTCAGGTTTCGAAATGCGCGCGCAGGAAACACTGAATAGCCAATCACCGCACGCCTAACAGCGCGACGGAACGCGCGCACGCCTGTGGAAACCTACGATTTGTTGGCATCCCGCTTGCCAACCAATTTAGTAAAGCGCATGCGCCAGCTCCTTTTTGCATATTTCATGGGAAAGGTCCACCGTAGGCCTATAGACCCTTCTTACTGACGTCACGTTGCTATTAGAAACAGCGAGATCCGCCATCTTGGAGTACACACATACGCTTTCGCTCGCACGTTTTGTGTTCGTATAACATTACGTTAGTCATCATGGCGAATTCGAATGCTGCACGGTCGGCTTATTAAAGTTCTCTCGACATTCTCGGCTTTATTGCTGGAATAGATCCGTACACAATTAACCCGCGACAACCATTTCGTCCGTCTTTTTAGCGAAAGTGTACGAGTTGCGTCACCTTCTCTTGTCAGTACAGCGGGTAAACGATAAAAATATTTCTTATCACGATCCCCCTGCTTCCACAGCCGAGGACAGCGCAAAAGTTAATCATCTTTCAACAAAACAAGTACCTCCAATCCATTGTACAACGATGGTACAACCACGGAGGAATAAAAGGAGATTCCTCCATGGCACAACTAGTTATTAATACTAGTAAAAAGTAGCAGTAGTAGTAGTACAACTACGACGAGTTCAAAACTTGCCGCCGTGCATGTGAGTTGTTTGTATGCACAGCTGACTTAGTAACGGCGGTGACGTGCTCATGTGTGTAATCCAAGATGGCCGATAAACAAAACCGTGACGTCACCGAAGACGGGTCTATAATAATTCAATGAGGGTTTCCGGCTACTTGATGCAGATGAGACTTGAAGGTTCGCATTGGTGGAGATACTAAGCGGAAGGTTTGCGGTGACACCATGCAGCACTTCTCTGTCGGGAAAGAGTTTGACTTCTTGTTTTTCATGTTTTGATACTGTTAATGTCCATTCTTTCATAATCAGTTGGAGGAACCGTCAATTTCCATCGATAAAGACGAAATTTATAGCATTTTGTGAGCTTCACTTTGCCACTTGTATCTGCCAGTAAAATGTTTACATAGCCATTTCCCCATAAGGCGTTTTATTTTTGGTGTCAGAGATCTCTACATGAATTGCAATGTATCTTAGGAACGGAACGTTCTAGAGTGGTCAAATTTGCATCAGATTAAAGCTTATTTCATGCTCTTTCTGACTGTGGGTATAACTTTAAATATGTTGTGGGTATAACTTTATATATTTATATGGTTTTTTTCAGAGCCAGTCACATATTTTTTTATATATTTTTTTATTTATCTGTTTATCTGTTTATGTTAATAAACATGTTTTCTGCTGCGTGGAAAGAACTTGTGAGTTCGTGAAAATACCAACGACATCTTTTCGAGTGATTTCTGACCCGATTCCTTTGGGTTTTTTCCTCTGTTTTTTTCCCCCCGAATCCCGCCCATGCAGGGGGCCTGTATGACGTCACGGGCAACTACACCCTCAGCCTCCTGGTGATCATCGCCTGCTTCGTGACGTCATCGGGATGCTTCCTCCTGATTCCGCTGAGGAAGAAGAGGAGAACGGCCTGCCTGCCCTGCGCATGCGTCGCGACCGAGGTCAAAGGTCGAGACCACACCCATTTGGAGTCCGTGTGATGGAGACAGCGGTTGCGTGAGATTGCGGGGCCGTTGCCCGTCACACGGTTGGGCAACAGAAAACAAACAATGCCATGCTTGCCCTTCGCTCGTTCCGGTTTGATTTGATCTGAAATGTTAAGTTAATGGTGAAAAAATGGTGCCAAAAATGGTGCAAATCTCTGAATAAAATTAGCAAAAACCGAAAGTCAATATTCCGACTCTTTTTCTTGTGAAAATGATAAAATCATTGTGCTTTTGAAGACGATATTTTACATTGGTGTTAATTATGTGAAGCTGTTTTAATTAACACTGATTGCATTATATATACGTGAACTTATTATGTAATACCGTAATTTTAGAGAAGTCTGTTTTCAGGGTTCTCGGGATTAGCTAAGTGGCTAAATCTTGCGAGTATATACATGTACATGTACATTATATCTCTGTAATATGCAACCATTTTGCAAACTGCTTCCTGACAAAGTGACTAAAAAGCGAATATAAAAAATTAGGAAGGCCTGACGTCTCGATCCTAGCGGGACCTTTCTCAAAGGCATTCTGCCTTTGAGAAAGGTCCTGCTAGGATCGAAACGTCAGGCTTTCCTCATTCTCAAAATGCCATGACTAGTTTGAGATTATAGCTTGGTGTGTAGCGCTTCGCTGCGGAATTTCTCTACCTCAAAGAACTTCCAGGGGGGCAGCCCCAACCCCAGTTTGCGAATAACATTGACCGACCCAGTGCGTGGGTTAGCACACAGCTGACATGGACGATAATGAGAAAATGCGATTGAATATGAAGGCATTTGAAGGCCAAGTTTGGGGCAACTTAAGGCACATTCCATTTCCACATCTGTGGAGGGGGGGGGGATGGGGTGGTGGGGATGGGTATATGCCCCTACCCCTCCCTGGCCGTAAGATCTCTTGAAATAACACGGGTTAGTCTAATTTATTCGGCGTAATCGGGTATATAGAAGGGTTAGTCCTTCACAGGATAGTAGTATTACCAATATTGATAGTTGGAGAAATATCGATCAGAATGATTGCGAAACATCGCACAACCGCTTATTTTCCTACACAATCAGCTTAGCAAGGCCGACTATTTGTGACCCGGCACAGCGACATGAGGAATATCCCACCAAAACACTTTTCGAGTAAACAACGCCTGAAGTCAAAGTATCTTCTCAATTTTTGTTTTTTGTATTTTCGGAAAGTTAATGTTTTGGAGGATACTATGTCCAAAGGATTTTTCCGAAATCCGTCTCTAAATGTTGAAAAAACGAGAGTTTCTGGGGAGTGTTTGTGTACTGTTTGTGTACTTATCTGATTGGGTGTTAAAAAAAACCTACAATTACCTATGTGCTACTCACCTACAAGTTTCATAAAGTGGGAAAATTCGTGGAATTCAGTGGTCGAAGTTTGCGTTCCCGCAACATCTTTTCATTCTCCTTTAAGGGTAGGGGCGCCAGTCAGAAGCAATTCAACCATTAACTGCTGTATATCTCCAGGGATCACATCCCCGCTTTCATTCAGATGCAAATAAACCGATTGTTGTAAACCTGGCTGCAGCAGCTCCGGGATTGCACAAGATGGATGCAGCTTTTTCAATCAAAATCAAACAAAATAATACAGTTATTCGTTCGATTTTAACAGTATACGATTTCCCAAATTCCCACCACGTTTTTTAAAAATTATTTGGGTTGTTTTCTTAGTGTTTGATCCCAAATTGAACACCTGTCCCAAATATAACCATCCTCGTGGCTTTGTGTAAGGATTTACGCGCAATCATGTAATTTCCGCACGCATTTGCATAACCAATTATATATAACAAAGCAATGATTTATATTGAAGAAAATGATAGCATGCGATTTTATACATATGAGAAATTTTGGGTGCAAAAGATCTATGGATCTCTGGGGTGATGTGTACGGTATGATACCCCTACCCCACCTCCAAGGCCATAAGACCTCTTGAAATGACTAGGGTTAGTCAATTTATTTGGCATAACCGGGTTTTGAAGTGCGAGTCCTTCACGTGATAGCACTTCAGTGGTATTACCGATTGATAGTTAAATAAATAAGACTTAACGGCTTTGCATGGTGGGTGAATCAATATAGGAAGGTTTGCGGTGACACCATGTATCAGGTCTCTTAAAGGAAGAGGTTTGGTTCTGAAAAGAACCTGAGATGTAACTCGACGTTTCGACCAGTATGCTCTGGCATTCTCCTGATGACGGCCAGAGCATACTGGTCGAAACGTCGAGTTACCACTCAGGTTCTTTTCAGAACCAAACCTCTTCCTTTAAGACACCTGATACATGGTGTCACCGCAAACCTTCCTATATCGATTGATAGTTGGAGCAACGTCGATCAAAATGATGACCAAACAGCGCCCCCAACATTTTGTCTTCACCGTCTGCTTAGCAAGGCTGGCTATATTTGTTGCATAGTAGTAAACAGAAAAAATGCGTATCATAAGCTATAGTTAATCTTCTGAGAGGAAAATGTAAAAAAAAAATAGTTCAAACTAGTTGAAATAGGTGATACATTAATTATGGGAGGGGGTCTTGTTGTACTTTTCCGTTTAAGAAAAAACCACAACGAAAACTTATCAACAAAAAGGTACGTCGTGTTACCGTAAAAAACAGTCCTTGCCACCACGAAAACTTGCCACCACAAATAGCCAGACAACTCAATGTGAATAACTACTGTAGAATATAATAAGTAAGTAGCAGGTTTTTTTATATTTTTTTAATTCTTGCCTTTCGCAGGGACGCTATGATTTGAGTAGGGGTGCGCTGTTTCTGTTTGTCTGGATGCTGTGACGTCATTCTCAATAACAATCGAATTTATCACCAAAAGAAAACAAAAACCAAGAGGACTCGACGTTTCGATCCTGGAAAACATTTTTTTCTGGGTTATTATATTATGCAAGGATCGAAACGTCAGTCCCGCTTGGTCTGCGGTGTACAGTGAATTTTACTTTTTACACGGGGCAAAATTCCGACTCTTTTTGTTGGGAAAAGGATAAAATCATTGTGCTTTTGAAGACGATATTTTACATTGGTGATAATTTTGTGAAACTGTTTGATTTAACACTGATTGCATTATAAATACGTGAACTTATTATGTAATACCGTAATTTTCTCAGGGTTCTCGGGATTAGCTAAGTGGCTAAATATTGCGAGTATATACATGTACGTGTACATTATATCTCTGTAATATGCAACCATTTTGCAAACTGCTTCCTGACTAAGTGACTGAAAAGCGAATATAAAAACAATAGGAAGGCCTGACGTCTCGATCCTAGCAGGACCTCTCTCAAAGGCAGATTCATTCTGCCTTTGAGAGAGGTCCTGCTAGGATCGAAACGTCAGGCCCTCCTAAGTTGTTGAGCATAATTTTTATTCCTATCAAGTCTGTGGCGTTGCTATGGAGAGGGACCAGTGTGCGCAAAGTACCAAGGAACAGTAACGTAGAGCTGCTACAATTCGGTCTCTGCACAAAATCAACTCTGCTTGCATTGCATTGTTAACAAGAATTTTACAAGCTACCCCCAGGGCCCCGGTACAGAGGAAAAAGGGTTATTTAAGTCGCACTGTGCATTTATTACATTTTAAGTGTGTAGAGCTTGGATCAATGTTGAAAGGGGGGAAATTTGTTTCTAGACATCTACGGTGTCAATTTTCATACACGTAAATAAAATAAAAAGTTAGCCTGAAATAATCATATTCTCGTGTGCATTGTCGTTGGTTTGTTGCGTTTAACTATGAAAAAAATCATATTATTCCGCATCATTTTTTCGGTCTTGGGTATTGAGGTCTCGGTCTTGGGCACTGAGGTCTCGGTCTTGGGCATTGAGGTCTCGGTCTTGGGCATTGAGGCCTTGGTCTTGGGCATTGAGGTCTCGGTCTTGGGCATTGAGGTCTCGGTCTTGGGCATTGAGGTCTCGGTCTTGGGCATTGAGGTCTCGGTCTTGGGCATTGAGGTCTTGGTCTTGGGCATTGAGGTCTCGGTCTTGGGCATTGAGGACTCGGTCTTGGGCATTGAGGTCTCGGTCTTGGGCATTGAGGTCTCGGTCTTGGGCATTGAGGTCTCGGTCTTGGGCATTGAGGTCGCGGTCTTGGGCATTGAGGTCTCGGTCTTGGGCATTGAGGTCTCAGTCTTGGGCATTGAGGTCTCGGTCTTGGGCATTGAGGTCTCGGTCTTGGGCATTGAGGTCTCGGTCTTGGGCATTGAGGTCTCGGTCTTGGGCATTGAGGTCTCGGTCTTGGGCATTGAGGTCTCGGTCTTGGGCATTGAGGTCTCGGTCTTGGGCATTGAGGTCTCGGTCTTGAGAATTGAGGTCTCGGTCTTGGGCATTGAGGCCTCGGTCTTGGGTATTGAGGTCTCGGTCTTGGGCATTGAGGTCGCGGTCTTGGGCATTGAGGTCTCGGTCTTGGGCATTTAGGTCTCAGTCTTGGGCATTGAGGTCTCGGTCTTGGGCATTGAGGTCTCGGTCTTCGGCATTGAGGTCTCGGTGTTGGGCATTGAGGTCTCGGTCTTGGGTATTGAGGTCTCGGTCTTGGGCATGAAGGTTACAGCGCTCGGCGGACTTGGGAGTTAAGAGCGATATGTTTACAGATTTGTGTTCGTATAGTGACTGTGCGGTTCGTATGAAAGAGAAAAAAAGACGTTCATGCAAGGCAAATCCGGGTACCTAAGCCATGAACTGATCCTGAACTGACCCTGGACGCTAAGCCTTGTCCAATGCGGTCTCTCCGGTACGGCACCGGGCAGAGATATAGGCCATACGCTCGTAAACCACGTCACAACGGCACTACCACGCCAGATCCAAGTACACGACACGCAGACCGCACCGCTGCCATCGCTCGCACCACATTAATCTATCCGTGTGCGTACATTGCGTACGAGTGCGTACGCAGCCGATCCAGCAATACGAACCAGGAGAAGGCCCGCGCACGACGTGCTAGGGAATGCATGGCGCACGGCATGCACGATGCGCAAGCCGTAACAATAATCGGATACCACCCGCAACAGTAATACGCAGAGCACCGTACAGTATTTCTGAAGGCCGGATTGAGATGTTCTAAATCGCCGACCAACGATTCGATCAAGGCTAATTGAGGCTTGGAATCAAAGGCCAAAGGTGAAGTGTGTACACACCCGGCCCCCGCAGGACGGGTGTTGAGATTTCCGAGCTTGTGTGCCCACAACAGGACGAGGTGTCAATCGAGAACAACACCGGATCCACGGGGAGCCAGATCGATCGGGTGCCGGGAGATCGGCCGCCACTTCGCCCGGGATGGCCGGGCAGCGCTGCCTGCCGAGCCGATGGCGGCGCTGGCTGGTCGTTGCCTGCGTCTTCGTCCACAACATCCTAGCCTTCGGCTGCCTGTACAACTACAGCATCCTCTTCGTCCGGCTGAAGGACGAGTTCCAGTCCGGGGCCGTGCTGACCGGTAGGTTTGAGTCGGGGGGGGGGGGGGAAGCCAGTCGTGCTACCGCCGAGGCCTAATAAGCTGGGCGCCATAGTCTATAGGCCTACATGTCGCACGCGATCTTGAACTTCCGCAAGATCCCTTGCGAAAAACGTGAACAGAGAATAATGTAGGGCCGTTGTTGGGGTCTAGTGTCAGAGACTACCATTAGCCATCTTAGCTCCATGCCCTACCCGTGACTTATGCCTGATAGTCTAGCTTTAACCTTAATCCTGCTCATTCTATCTGTTTAGTCTATTGTCTACAGTCTATCGTCCATAAAGTGTCTTATTTTGACTTGACTTTATTCGAATATCAATGATCAAAGCAGTTTCAAAAATTTACATAACATATCAACAAAAAATGTAGTCTATCAAAGCAAAGATATTGATATTCGGGGAGCCCGTAAGAAGCAAGGCTTGTCTGGTACTGGCTCCCTGGAGAGATAGATTAAGTTAATATAATAACATACACGGTAAAGCAACAAGCAGAAAAGCTTGACGTTTGAGTTGAAAAATGACATGAAAATGAAATAATCATCAGATGATAATATTATATTAATTAAGTCTCTGTAGATAGGAACCAATTATTTGTAGCAGTAATTACTTGGAACCAAACAATTCAATAAAAGGTTTTAATAAACAGCATATAGATTTACTTATCAGGTACATTAAGCGTGTTTTCAATAAGAGAGAGAAAATGAGTATCAGAAATGTGATACAATTGATGCAAACGATATCAAAGACAATTTTCAGTAATTTACATTCAGATGCAATTGGACGTTTTGTACGTATTTAGAAGAGCATCCTTTAGCTCCTTCTTAAAGAGAATTATCGACTTTTTATTTTTCAATGATAACTCTAAAGCATTCCATAGTATAGGGCCGCTGTAATGAAGGGTTCTTTTGCTCAAAGAAGTACGTGCTGGAGGCAGATGATAATGGGAAGCCTGACGAGTCGAGTAACGGTGAACGTGATCATTTTTGTCAAATATTGATAAAATACAACTGGGTAGTTTCCTCCTAGTCACTTGATGCATGAATGTACCAAGTTGGAAGGAGTACAGGTCGTGTACTTTGAGGGTTTTATGATGCAGAAATAGGGGGTCAGTATGGGCAAGATATTCTGTTTTATTTATAATCCGAAGCGCTTTCTTTTGCAATAGGAATAATCTTTGTATCAAATTTTGGGAAGCGTTACCCCATGCTAGAATTCCGTAATTAATATAAGGCAAAATTAGGGAATTATACAGGGTAAAAAGTATGCGTTCAGGAAACTGAGTTTTAAGTCTGTTGATTACACCAATGTTCCTGGAGATAAGTTTACACAAGTGATTAATATGCGATTTCCAATTAAGTTTATTGTCTATGATTAAACCTAGAAATTTTGTGTTAATCACCTCATTAATTGCATTGTTGTCAATGAAAACATTTTTTGGTAATTTATTTAGAGAATTACTGAACAACATACAATGGGTTTTTTTAATATTCAAGGATAATTTGTTAGACTTGATCCAATTTGAAACTTGTGTTAGTTCACTATCTATCTTGCCCTTGTCTATAGTCACGTGTTTTTTGGGGGTTGATATATTAGGGATTTGGTTTCATTGATTGCGCCAGTAGCGTCCCACACACAAGTCCTCTTCGTGCTGTTTGAAAAGACTTGAAGGTTTGCATGGTGGAAACAATTATTATTAATTGGTTTGCGGGGACACCATGTGTATCATCTCTTTTGAGACTGAGTGTGGCTCTGAAAAGAGCCGGTGACTCAACGTTTCGAGCAGTGTGTACTCTGCTCGTCGTCGGGAGACTGCTGAATTCCAACTATCATCAGGGGTGATAAGATCCTCCACACTTCAACGGTCACGACCACAACTTTTGGCGGGAAAGTTTCTCCACGCTACACCGCTCCTCCAAGCCCTACAAAAAAAACCTGATGATAGTTGGAATCCAGCAGTCTCCTGACGACGAGCAGAGTAACACACTGCTCGAAACGTTGAGTCACCGGCTCTTTTCAGAGCCACACTCAGTCTCAAAAGAGATGATACACATGGTGTCACCGCAAACCATTTAATAATATTTGTGCTGTTTGTCGTCCGTATTACACATGCGCGTTCCCTTTTCTGCGGTTTAGTACACGTTTAGCAATGGGGCACATATGCCGTGCTTTTGCAGTATCACCTAATTATCACCTTATTCATCTATTACTTTATGTATCATTCCGTGTCCTGCAAATTTGCAGGACACGGAATGATACATGAAGTAATAGATGAATAAGGTGAAAGTGTCCTCATAATATTCATTTCATTCTGCGATACAGTATGTGCTTTGTTTGTGCATTGTGAATTTAGGCAGTGGACAAGATTAACAAACTTAAGAGGGCCTGACGTTTCGATCCATAAAGCTATTGCGTTATTTCGCAAAGATATTGCGTTATTTCGCAAAGCTTGTGCGTTATTTCGCAAATCTATTGCGTTATTTCGCAAAGCTATTGCGTTATTTCGCAAAGCTATTGCGTTATTTCGCAAAGCTATTGCGTTATTTCGCAAAGCTATTGCGTTATTTCGCAAAGCTATTGCGTTATTTCGCAAATCTATTGCGTTATTTCGCAAAGCTTTTGCGTTATTTCGCAAATCTATTGCGTTATTTCGCAAATCTATTGCGTTATTTCGCAAAGCTATTGCGTTATTTCGCAAAGCTATTGCGTTATTTCGCAAAGCTATTGCGTTATTTCGCAAAGCTTTTGCGTTATTTCGCAAATCTATATGCTTCCGTAGCATATTACTCTGCCGTAGAAAAGAAATAAACATAGTTCGTGAAATAACTCAAGCAAACCCTGAGCACCCAAGTTTGCTAAAGGACCCATGGCTCCAACCTCCATTCCCACCTGTATTATACGTTTGTCTTAATGAGACGCTATCGGCTCTTCCTTAAATAAGAAGTGTTTTTTCTCAAAATGTAGTGGGCCTGACGTTTCGATCCTAGCAGGACCTTTCTCAAAGGCACTCTGCCTTTGAGAAAGGTCCTGCTAGGGTCGAAACGTCAGGCCCACTAAATTTTGAGATTTGCATTTTGGTAATTTTAGTCAGTAAGCAGTTTGCAACATTTTTGTATATCACAAGAATGTTTTTTTTACTGTTTTCCACTGTAAGCCACCAACAGGCTGAACAACAGGCTGAACTCCCCCGGGAATACCCCACACCCTGTCCGAGCTCCATGCCTACACACACACGGAGAGTTGGCAGATGTCGAGCAGCCGAGGGCAGATTTATTTGAGGGTCAACCTAATCTGCCATTTTATTGGTACCGCACCGCATGTAATCGGTCTGAAAACAAAGTCTGCTCAGATAAGACTGTTAAAAGATCAACTGAAGTCCAAAATATATTGAAAAACATGACTTGGCGTTAGATTATGTCCATTGGTATAATCCAGATCAAATATCATGTTTGTTTTTCGGGCTTAGTCCTATTTGATGCTTTTTTTTTATAATTGATTAGAATTATGTCCGTAGTTATTGAGTGCGCTGTTCTTTACGTCATGGGTTGAACGCAGATTTTGTCCCCCCCCCGCGAAGGCCGTATGCACTTACATAAACCGAGTAGTTCCCTGACGCGTTCAGTGCGTAATGCACCCTTTTTTCACGCGGCACCAGCCTCTTTAGATTTCTCCGCGTAAAAAAAAACTAACGTGAACAAGATGCTGGCCGAGACGTCTTTCCATCTTAAGCTTTTTCTTCCGAATCCGATGATTTCTCAGTCGATAATATTAAGGATAAAGATTCTGAAAATAGTTTTTGGATGTCATGGCAACATACGACGGAACGCGTTGCCAAACCATACATGTATAGGCCCTATGAGCCCCAATGGTCATTTCCGTGAAAACAAGCTTCGAAATGGACACTGCACGCTTTGACGGTTTATGTCAGCGTGATTCTTGACGTCCAATTGCGGCTTATTCTAGGATCGTCAAGGAATAAAATAATAGCCTACACGTTTATTCCACCGCTGCAATCTTCAACAACGAATCTGACTGGCATGCACACGAGCTATTTAAGAGCTATTTTGGCTTGATAAGTACAGAGTATTCAGCAAGAAACTGGGGCCAAACGCTTGTTTCTAGATGCCTGTGACATTATAACGGGTAAGAGAAATGATTTATGACCGAAGCCTAAGCCCGAGCCTAAGCCTTCATTTCGAAAACGGCCTAAGTGAACCGCAGATGCAAGTGGACCAAACTCCGAAATTTATTGGAGGTGGTATGATTTCTACTCTTTGTTGTTTTTGTCTCCATCTCCCTCGGTGTTGCACAGGATGGCCGGGATCGCTGGCCATCGCCGTCACCAATATGGCCAGCCCGGCTACCGCCCTGCTGCTACCGCGCATGCGCAGTCGCTGCGTGGTGGCGCTGGGCTACGCGCTCGTCGGCGCCGGCAGCCTGCTGACCACGCTGGTGCACGAGCTCTGGCTCGCCGTGCCGACCTACGGCCTGCTGGTGGGCGTGGGCACCAACTTCGTGGTCCACGCTATCGCAGCCTGTGTGTTTGACTGGTTCAGGGAGGGCAGTCTCGCCCGAGCCAGCGCGCTCGCTGTGACGGGAACCTCGGTCGGTAAGGTGCCTATCATATAGCGCGCACTCATCGCGTGACGCGTGCCGACAAGGGGACTGCGACGCCATTACCAAAGAGGGCAAAATGCATGGATCTCTATGGGGCAAACTAATGCCAATTTTTACAAAAGAAAGTAGGGCTTAAAATTTAGTGGGCCTGACGTTTCGATCCTAGCAGGACCTTTCTCAAAGGCCTATGAGAAAGGTCCTGCTAGGATCGAAACGTCAGGCCCACTAAATTTTAAGATTTACATTTTGGTAATTTTAGTCCGTAAGCAGTTTGCAACATTTTTGTATATCACCGAAAGTAGGGCATTAAAATTCGCCAATCCCTTGAGGTATTGATGGCCTTTCCTTTCATTACTAAAAACCATTTCTATAACATTTTTAGTTTCCGCATTCACAACCGACAACCTCCCGACATCCGGGTACTCCGAGCTGAAGTTGTCCTCTTTGGTAATGGCGGATGCGCGTCCATGTCGGCACACGTTCGTACCGCGCATTGATTTATTTATAGAGCTCTATGCTGTCTATAGATCTTCAGTCGACACAGAATTGTCAGGAGCACGTTCTTGGAGGTAAACGTCGTAAATCGGTTCGAGGTATGGATCGAGAAGCACTGGAGAGGAGAGAAGAGGAGAGGAAAGGAGAGGACAGGACAGGACAGGACACTGACAGGACAGGACAGGACAGGACAGGACAGGACAGGACAGGACAGGACACTGACAGGACAGGACAGGACAGGACAGGACAGGACAGGGCAGGGCATGGCAGGGGAGGGCAGGACAGGACAGGACAGGGCAGGGCAGGGCAGGACAAGACGGGACATGACAGGAGAGAAGAGGGGAGAAGAGGAGAGAAGAGGAGAGAAGAGGAGAGGAGAGGAGAGTAGAGGGGAGGAGAGGAGAGGAGAGGAGAGGAGAGGAGAGGAGAGGAGAGGAGAGGAGAGGAGAGGAGAGGAGAGGAGAGGAGAGGAGAAGAGAGGAGAGGAGAGGAGGGAGTAAAGAGAAGGAAGGATAAAGGAGAGGAAGGGTGGCAGAGGAGAGGAAAGGGGAGGAGGGAACTTTGCAGGCCTTGAAAATGACTGCTACAATATCATTATTTTCGCAGGAATGCTGTCTTTCAGCCCGTTAATGGACTGGGTCTTCGACGCCTACGGGTGGCGCCGCGGACTGAGGTGGTTGTCGGGGGTCACCTCGCTGCTGGGGATCTGCGGCAGCTTGCTCCTCACCGACCCGCCATCGTCCACCTCCCCCCGCCAAGGACCAGGCGGGTCCAGCCACGAGGAGGCACAGCCGGCCGAGGAGGAGGAAGAAGAGGAGGAGGAGGAGGAAGAGGAGGAGGAGGAGGAGGAAGAGAGCAAGGCCTTCGGCCCATCGGACTCGGACCCGTCGGTGGAAGCCACTGTCGCCTCCGTGGAGGACGGCGGCGGGACGGGAGGCGCCGCCAAGGGCGAGGACTCGTCCGTGCGGCCAGCTCCGGCCCGTGGCGGCATCGCGGCCGAGCTCCGCCGCATGATGACCGACGCCGACGCGGTGCTGTGGAGCGTCGGGTGCACCCTGGCGCTCATTGGCTGGACTTTCTTCATGATCCACTTCGTGAGCATTTTCGGTTTCTCTTTGCCTTTGTGGTCGCTGCGAATCTAAGGCCATGTCCGAAACGGGCACCCAGAGCTAAGTCTAGCTAGGTCCTCCCTCTATTTGAAATACACGAAGATGCGAAGACAATAGCCCTAGCCGTAGCTCTGGAAACCCATTTAGGAGACCGCCCAACTTAGGCCGTGTCCGAAACGGGCTTCCAGGGCTACGGCTATTGTCTTCGCATACCTGTGTGTTTACAATGGAGCAAAGATCTAGCCGTAGCTCTAGACAGCAGATTCGGACACGGTCTTACAAACGGGCGATTCACCATAGGGCGCCCTCAAGAGTTTTCAACGCGTTGGCCAATCACGTGCATTGGCGACCCAGACTCCGCGCATTGTGATTGACCAACGCCTTGTAAACTCCTGAGGGCGCTCGATTGTGAATCAACCGCATAGTAGAATAATGATCAAGTCCATACTCCCTTGTCTGTCTATATACCAGGGGTGCCAATATCCCGGGCCATGTTATAATGACACTTAAATGGCTCCAAGACCTGGCTGCATGCACCCATAAGAACTAGGTGACAAAAGCTAGGTATAACAAAAGCTAGGCATAACAAAAGCTAAGTATAACAAAAGCTAGGTATAACAAAAGCTAGGTATAACAAAAGCTAGGTATAACAAAAGCTAGGTATAACAAAAGCTAGGTATAACAAAAGCTAGGTATAACAAAAGCTAGGTATAACAAAAGCTAGGTATAACAAAAGCTAGGTATAACAAAAGCTAGGTATAACAAAAGCTAGGTATAACAAAAGCAAGGTATAACAAAAGCTAGGTATAACAAAAGCTAGGTATAACAAGTGCGTTCGATTATCTTCCCCGGTTAAACACGTACCCAGATTACCCCCGTATCACCTTATACTTTACCGCTGGGTACGTTAGGAGGGCAATGGTGACTTCTGAGCTAATCGAACGCACCTAACGGGTGCATGGTTGTCGTTGTGGTTGAGTGCAGGCCAGCTTCATGGCCGGACGCGGCGTGAGCAGTGACCAGATCCCGGTTGCCATTATGTTCTTCGCCGTGGGCGAAATTTGCGGGAAGGCTCTCGTCGCAGTCGTCGGGGACAGGTGGCCGTGCCGTCTGGTCCTCGTTGTCGCCTTCTCCAACGTCCTGGCCACCGTCGCCCTGGGCGTCATGGTCGCCGTCAGGACCTTCCAGCAAATGGTGGCGCTCTCAGTCGGTGAGTCGGCAACAGAGACACAACGCCTATGGAAAACGACGTCAGGGTACTGTAATGGTGACGGCGCCCGACTAAATGTGAAACCATGGGCGGAGGTAGATGAACAATGTGCACAAACATAATTATGGAGAAATCCCGGAATGATGGATTCAAACTGGATTTTTTTTTGGATGAAACCATGCTGATTGACATTTCAGAGATGACTACATACTTCATTGCAGATGTGTATTTGCGTGTTTTATTAGAAATAATATATAATGAATCAAAATTTGGCAGTCATTTTTCTCGTGGATGTCGGGCCAGTATCCGTAATCTTGCACTGAGTTTGTGTACGTACGTCCGTCCGTGTGACGTGACGAACAAGTTTGCCCATGGTTTTTCACGCGTCCTGAAATTTCAGTCTAGCGCCCGCTGTTGTCCGTCTGTAGGTTATTTTTTATGACTGTGGTTCCAATTATGTCGTGATTACCGTGTTCACGAGTTCACTAGTCGTGACGTTCCAATCGTTTGGTGACTCGTGGTCACCAGTCGTGAACTGGAGGCAGAATGCTCCCCTCCAGTTCACGACTTCACAAAAGAAATGGGGTCAACTTGGGTCAGGGGGTCAAATGGCTAAAAAGGTTTACCACCATCGATGCATGTATTACGATACATACGGTGGCGGCTTCTGAGTAACTCCAGGACCGACACGGTGAATTAACCATGAATTTACCACGCTGTTCTATACGCACATGTCAGGACTAAGATAGATTCCATTAGCTGCGAGTCGTCCGCACTGGTGCTGCACGAATTATTTGTAAACAAACTCGATCGGTCTTTGCGCTTGCGCAATGTGCATGGAACCTGTGCGCGTGCGTGTTGGTGAGTAGCATTGAAATGCAGCCCACTCGTGAATTGGGAAATACTGGTCTTCTCGTAAACACGATGAACACGGCGTGATTGGAACGCAGCTACCAAGAGACAACAATAATATCCCGATGACGGACGACGGATGCCGTGATGACGTAGGGTACATCGTCCGAATGTGCGGTCCTATACGAGTGACGTCATCCGCGCTCAACCAGCTCTGCCTTGGTTTATGGCGCTACACCGCGGCGGCGCCCTATCATTTTACACCCAGCACGAATTGAAGCAGAACATTCATTGGTAACACGGAAATACATTGCACTACACGCTCATCGAGCGGGATACCAGTGTAGGGTTTGTTTAGCGCTGCTCACAAAGCAGTGTCTTGAATTCTTTGCCTCAATTCAGGCTGCATAAAAAAAATGTCATGTATCATCTTTGCCTCATTCTTGTTTTTCCAAAATGCCGACAACAACAACGACGACGACAACGACGACGACAACAAAACAAACAGACAGACAGACAGACAGACAGACGGCGGACAGACAGACACAACAAACATACGAACAAACCATTAACTGTATTTTGTTCTGGTTCTTTGCTTGCCAGTTTCCGGCCTTGTAAGGTCAGTCTTGTTCGGCTTGTCGAACGCAGTCTCAGCAGATCTCTTCATTGCTTCCT